>CAKMYA010000034.1:0-358342 GCA_928869825.1 Ustilago lituana
GGAGGCACACTGAGTAGTAGCAATGCCTAAGATTGCTACTCTGAGACAATAGTAATATAGAGATACTAAACATACTGACAAGTTAATGAATGATAGAGTGGATGAGGGCCTGCACTCTCCACTCATACAGGGAATGTATCATATCTATATGCTGGCTGCAGTTGCTCCAGAGCATCCCTCCACCAGCATCAGGCCAGTGTCAGGGCCTGCCCCTTCTGTCCTAGAGACTTGCCACTGGCCTCTAACCACTACCTCTTCGCTAGCTCCATGGCCTTGAGCCAGTGTCAGCTCTCCTTCCTTCCTGCAGGTCCCCTATCTTCATGAGGGCCCTGCACCTCACCTGGCCATTACTGGTTGGCCTAGGGTCATCGACAGCATCCTCCAGGTGCTGCTGACATCATTGCTGATCACCCATCACCCCTGTGGGGATGGTGCTGTCATAGTCATTGCTTGTCATTTGCATTCCACAGCATCATACAGCCCTGTAGGCGAAATCGATGATAAGGCCTGCTTAATGTCAATTTCATCTGAGATCGACCATAAGATGCATTTAACATCGATCTCAATCGAGTTCGATTTTATGTCCTGTGACATTACCCCCGTTTTCAGAGCTGAGCTCCTGCGAAGTAATGAAGTCCATCAGAGCCTATTTCTTTGCAGCCTGCACAGAAAAGGGTGGCCTGTATTCATGGTGTTGGGTGGAGCTTCTACCCTTTCTTCCTTCCTGCTCATCATCATCTTCCTATGCCACCAGATACCATGTCAGCTCCCTTCTACACCCCCTCTGCATCGCTCAACCCATCGAGCAGCTCCCATAGCTCCCCACATGGCTCTCCATTGCACAAGCTGTTGCTCCTCTTCCCCTGCCACATCTGTGGCTCAGACTCCCTCAGCCATCAGCACTGCTGCCCCTGTCTCTTCAGTTAACACCAGAGACTCTACTCATGGGCAGCCCACAGGTGCTCTGACGCTTCCACCTGCTCCTGAGGCAGCTGTCATGCCTGTCGAGGAGGTCGTGGCTGTTTTGCTGGTGGAGCTGGCCTTGCATGGCCCTCCTGATCCTGTCCTCAAACCTCTTTTCCTGGGCACACATGCTCCTAGTGAGGAGCACCAGGAGCGCTATGAGGCTGAACTGGCCCAATCGGATGGTGTTCCAGAATCTCCTGAGGTGCCTGGCACACCCACCTACACTCCACCACCTCCTTCTCCAGGCGTGATGTGGAGGGACACCCCTTCCGACAGCAGGCACATGCCACCTCCTCCGGTGCCCCTGCACCACCCTTCCCCATCACCATCGTTGGCCCATGTTCCGAGTTGGGCTGAGATCGTAGCATGGACCCAGGTACTCTGGGCTCCAGTACTGCTGATCCTGTACGCAGCTGGGCAATACCCTGAGGTCTGGACTGTTGCTTGGGGCGATGCTGCGGATCAGCGAATCTGTAACATCATCATGCAGCACCTGACTGAGGGCTTGGCACCTTGGCCAATGTGGTCCTGTGCTCATTGTGAAGCACTCCAAGTCCCATAAGTCTCATCTGCTTCCATTGTCCCTGTTCATGCCATGGCTGTGTACTGACCACTTGCTTTGGTTTGGAGGTGTAGCTGCTTTCCTTCAATGTTTGCCAACCTGTTGGGCTGGTGATGCCATGTGCCTGCTTCATGTGTCCATTGCCATGCTGTGGGTATCATGAACTGCCATCAGGACATTGCTCACCACCCAGCGCTTGTGTATCATGGCAACTTTCCTGGGTGGCAGCATGGCCATCATGAGCACAGCACCAAGTGGGCCCATCTCTCAATGTCAGAGAGTGTCAGTATGGGTAAGGTATGCCACAATGACCATGTCTACCCTCCCACCAACGATCACCACTGGGCTACAGCCATGGTGTGGCTCTGGTGCCTCAATGATGCCAACTTTCCTGGTGTCCTGCATGCTGTGCATTGCTACATGGTGGTGAACAGCGCTCTCGTGAGCAAGTGGCAGCCCCATGAGTCGCATTCCTGCCCTGGTGGCCCTCTGCTGCCCATCGACATGCTGTTGTCCCCTCTGCCCATCCCTGAGAGGGGGGACAGCAAACCCTTCTACATAGATATGTAGGTCCATCTTTCCCCTGTACTGTGCCTGTTCCCATGAAATCCACTGCTGTTCTCCTTCCCCTTGTGTGTGCCTTGCAAGTGTTTGATGAGCTTTGACACTGAGGCTGGGGCCTTCCTGGCAACTTCTTCCCCTGCAGGTCTGACCTTTCTGAGGTTGAGGATAAAGTCGTGTAATCCTCAATTTCGCATGAGATCAACTGTAACACGCTTTTAACATCGATTTCATGCGAGTTTGACTGTAACCTGCTGTTAATGTCGATTTCACAAAATTGAGGAGATGGCCCTATTCTCAGGCGAGGACGCCTCCCCCCCTCGAAACCTCATAGTCCTGGATGAGGTCAGGGCAATTGAGATTCTCGGCAGGCTCCCAGGTTGCCTGTTCCTCAGGATAGCCCTTCCAGAACACCTTGTACTGGAGCTGGCCATGATGGGTTTGATGGTCGAGGATGCAGTCCACCTCATACTCCAGCTCATCATCGTGCAACAGCGGTTGGATGGGAAGTGCATGATGCCCTGCCAGTTGACTCGCTGGCTGCTTCTCCAGCATGGAGACATGGAAGACATCATGGACTTTGAAGGTCGCTGGAAGTTGTAGGTGGTATGCTTGCTGGCTGATGCGTTCCAGGATGGGAAAGGGGCCAGCAAAGCGGGTGTTGAGCTTGGGACTGGGTTGTCGAGTCTTCCAGTTCTTGCAGTTGATGTGAACGAGATCACCAACTTGGAATTCCATGTCCTTGCGCTTATGATTGTATTGCTCAACTGTCCATGCTTGTGCTTGCCAAATGGCCTCCTGAAGGTATGTGATCCGGTCCTTGGCAGTCATGAGCCATTCATGCTGTCCTGGGTCATGTACTCCAAGCTGTTCTGGGATTTCTGGGTGAGACTTGGGATTCCAACTGTAGCATGCAAAGAACGGTGATACGCTGATGCTGCTATGTACTGTGTTGTTGTAGACAAACTCAGCCATGGCCAACAAGGCATGCCAGTTGTCCTGTTCATAATTGCAGTACATATGGAGGTACTGCTCAACGACCTGGTTTACCCGCTCAGTCTGCCCATCGGTCTGTGGATGATAGGCTGTGCTGAGGGAGTGGTTGATCCCAAGTGTGGTGGTGAATCGCTTCCAAGTCGCTGATATGAACTGTCATCCTCGATCAGAGACAATGTGGTCTGGTGCACCGAAACGTACGAAGACTGTGGCCTCTACAAGTTTGGCAGTGTCCTCCAAGGTTGCCGACTTATGTGTTGGTGCTAGGACAGCGAACTTGGTAAGATGGTCAACCACAACTAGGATCAAATTGTAGCCTTCTGAAGGTGGCAGTCCTTCGATGAAGTCCATGGAGATCGAGCCCCAAGGCCACTCTGGCATGGACAACAGTTGCAAAAGGCCATATGGCTGATGGCATGGGGCCTTGTATCGAGTGCACACTGGGCAGCTAGCTATGTAGTCTGCAATCCATGCAGCCATGCATGGCCAGTAGTAGTGCCATCATGCTAGCTCCAGCATAGCATCATGCCCAGCATGTCCAGCCATCAGTCCATCATGACACTGTGACATCACCATGTAGTGCAGGTGCTCAACCGATAGGGATTGGTCTTGTACCTTGGCTGCACTTCTGGTGTCGTTGCTGCCTTGCTTGCCAGGCAGTGTGACCTTTGGCACAACCAAACAGCCATCTTTGTACCATAAGCCATCCTTGAGCTTGAATTGGCCTTGATCGTACAGCTCCACCAGTTCACAGTCGAGGGGCTGGAAGGTCCTGATGAGCTCCCTGAATCCTCCTGCTACAATATCAGCCATAGTGGGCAATGCTGGAGGCACTTCGCAAGATCGATGATTATCATCCCTTACGGTCAAACTCAATTGAGTTCGACAATTACATGTGTTTTTGGTCGAACTCATTTGAGATCAACATCTAATGGCATTTATCATCAATTTTGCATCAGGTTCAACAAATAGTCGAGCTGGCAGCAGCTGTCAAACATTATGTCCTCATTCTTCACCAGCAGGCTGCATATCGCTCTGCCTTGTCAAGGCATCAGGCTCACCTGCTTTGTCCCCTGGCCTGTATTGCAGAATGAAGTCGAAATCGGCTAGTAGCACTGCCCACCGAGCTTGCTGACCGTTGATACGCTGTTGAGATTTGAAGTACTTGAGCGCTTCATGATCTGTGAGGATGACGAGCTGCGATGGCAGGCCTGCCAGCATATGATGCCATTGGGTCAGGCATGCCACCACTGCAAGCAATTCCTTGTCATGGATCTTGTAGTTCTGCTCTGCTGAGTTCATCTTGTGAGAATAGAAGGCGATCGGATGCCATCATCCCTCATGCTCTTGTTTGAGGACTCCAGCTATAGCATAATCGCTGGCATCAGTCTCCATTTGTGTGGGCAGGTGGTAATCGAAATGGCGGAGTACCCCTGCTGATGTGAACGCTGTGATAAGACTGTGGAATGCCCTCTTTGCCTCCTCTGGCAGCTTGAACTTCTTGAAACACTCAGTTGGCTTGACCAACGACATGAGTGGCCTCGCAATGTGTGTGAAGTGCGAGATGAATCATCGATAGAAGTTGGTGAAGCCAAGGAAGTGCTGGATGTCATGGATCGACTTGGGGACCAGCCATTCCTTAATGGTCTGTACCTTCGCTTCATCCATCTTGATTCCTTGCAGCATGATAACATAGCCTAGGAACTCAACAGTTGTGGTGTGGAACTTGCATTTCGACAGCTTCGCAAAGAGTCGGTGCTTGTGTAGTCGCTGTAGCACCTCTCGAACGTGGCTGACATGCTCCTTCAGGTGGTTGCTGAAGATGAGGAAGTCATCTAAGTATACCACCATGTAGATACTGAGGATATCACAGAAGATACTGTTAACCAGCGACTGAAAGTGTGAGGGGGCATTCACCAGCCCAAATGGCATGATGAGGTACTTGTAGAGCCTGAGTTGAGTACTGAAAGCTGTCTTCCATTCATCACCATCTGCGATGCATACCAAGTTATATGCTGCCTTGAGATCCAGCTTGCTGTAGACCTTGTCCTTCCACAGTAGGAAGAGCTGCTCCTCGATGAGGGGTAACAGGGCACGATTCTTCACCATAACCTCGTTGAGGCCTTGGTAGTCAATGCATAACCAGAGGCCTCCATCCTTCTTCGGTACGAATAGCACAGGTGAGCATGCTGGACTTTTTGATGGATGGATGAAGCCCTTCATGATATTCTCATTGAGGTATTTGTGCAACTCCTCCAGCTCTTTGGGTCCCTGTAAGTACAGAGGCCCTCAAGGCAGTTGGGTGCCCAGCAATAGCTTGATCAAGAGATCATGGTCCATCCTCAGAGGCAACTTGTCAGCTTCAGTCTCGCAGAAGACCTGATGGAGATCCTGGTATTCCTCAGGTATCTCCTTCGCCTTCAGCTCCTCCTGAGGTTCAACCTCCATCTTGATACCTTTGTCACTTCCTGTAGGGATGAAGCTGTACATGGGTACTGTGGCAGGATCGATGTCCAGGAGCATGCATCCTATGGGACCGTCACGGAGGGCTGCTCATATGAGCTGTTCAGTGGAGACAAACTCGTTCCCATGAGCTACAAGATTGGTTGCCAAAATCGACATTAAGGATGTGTTATCTTGGATCTCAGTTGAAATCGAAGATACACGATGTTTATCATCGATTTCAGGTGAAATCGATGGTAACTGCCCCTTAACTTCGATTTCGAGGCTGGGCTGGAAATCGAGAGTACTGGTGTGCCAATCTACCCTGGGCCTGAGTTTCCTGAGTAGCTTGTAACCTAGGATGATGTCATAGTCATTGATGTCTGTCACCTCTGCATCGAAAGGGCTGACTAGGTAACCTCCTATGCCAGTGGTGACCGAGGCAGCACTGTTGACCTGTAAGGTATGACCAGTAATACAATGAATGCTTCTTTTATGTATAGGTTTTGTGGGTATTTGATGGGCCGAAACGAATGTATGAGCAATTATAGACACTCTGGCACCTGTGTTGGCCAGCATTCAAGCTGGGTGACCTGCAATGGTCCTGTCGATCTTGAGTACTGGCTTCCATGATGCTGCAGAGAAACAGAAATGACAGTCTTGATATGTACAGTGTGATGACAAGGATGGATTCAGGGCAACACATGCCATCAGTGCACTGTCCCATGCCCATTTCCCTGGTCAGCATCACCTTCCTGGGAATGGGCATTCTCCTCCTCCTCATTGGCATAGGCAGCCAGGTTGACATCAGCTTCCTGGTTGCCTTCCTCAGATGCCTCTTCATCATCTTCAGCATCATCAGCTTGCTCATTGATGATGTAGACATGGCCACTCTGTGGAGCAGGGCTGCGAGGTGCAGCTGGTGGGCCAGGTACTCTGGGCACAGCCTTGGGACAGTTGTGCTGCCAATGGCCTGTCTGGCCACATAGGCTGCACTGGTCTGGTCCAAAGGTGGTGCTGCCAATGTTGGTTACCAGCAGCTTCTGAGCCAAGTGAGGAGGCAAAGGCCTCCTAGGGATGGTATTAGGTATGGCTCTGCTATGTTGACCCCAACTGCTTGTCCTGTTGCTAAATGGTGGTGCCTCCTTCCCTTTCCCCTTGTCCATAGTGGGCGCTGCTGTGCTAGCAGGACAAGCTGGGGTCGAGAGGAGATGGGCATTGTTGGCATCCAAGGTTCAAATGCGGTCAATGCTCTCCATGCTGTGATACCATTCCCAGAGGTCAGAAGGGGGATCATGCTTGAACTTTTGATGCATCCTGGCAGTGAGACCTGTCTTGAAGAGACCCATGATGAGCTTAGGGTTCCCATCGAGGCCTGCATGGTTTGCTAGGTCTCAGAAATGTTCAACATAGCATGTGGCTATGCCTGGTTCATTGCTGGCTTGATGGAGGATGGAGAGCTCAGCATAGGTGGTGAACGAGTTGACTGTCTGACTGAACTGATCCCTCAAATGGGCACAGAACATGTCCCAGTCGTGGAACAGTTGCCCCTGAAGCTTAGGGTCGACCCATAGCTTGGAGTCCCACCATTCCTTGGCTGATCCTTCCAATCGTTCCAAAGCGATGGCCACTCGATGCTGATGACTTGTGATACCATATTGGATGAACCAGTTGTTGGCCTTGATGAGGAACAGTTCAACATCCTTGGTATCCAGCTTGGGAAATGGGATCTTCATGTCCACAGGGAGTGCCTTAGGCTCCTGACCCTCGCCTTCAAACACAGTGATGGGCTTGAGAGGCTCACGATGGTGCCTAGGACCTGTGGGAGTTGCATAAATGTTGACATTACTGAACTCCACAGGCCATACCTTCACCGTTGACCTGGGCATCGGTGTTTGGGGATCCTCTTCTTGGGCAAACCTGGTCTGAGCCATCGTTGACTCACTGAAAGGGGCCGACCTTGTGTGGTGCACTGGTGATGGTGTAGTTGGCTCCTCACCTTGATACAACCGCCAGTTACCTAGCATGGCTCGCTGCCATTCTTGGTTCGCTTCAGCTTCTTGTCGCTGTTGCTCCATCATCTGCTGGAGCATGGCTACCACTGACCTGAGGTCGACAGCCCTGAGGTGCTCCTCAGACTGATTGTCGGGTGCCATAGTGAATGTGGGGCACTGCTTGAACGATCCACTCTAATGTCAGCAGTCGCATGCCAGACACATGAAATTGATGTTAACTTGAGGTAAACATCGATTTCGTTTGAGTTTGAGGTTAATGGCCTGTAAATGTCGATTTCAAATGAGATCGATGTTAACTGCATCTTATGCTCGATGTCAACTGACCACCATTGCCACTCTGTTCAGAGGTAATGCAGCACGTTTGTGGTAGCCTAGAAGGTGTCCTACACTTGACAGGAGTGGGCTAACTGTCCTCGTGTAGGTATGCAGCGCTGATGAGCTGCACCACCATCATCGGGGATGATGCTTGAGGCTGTACATCGCTGGTAGTCAGCATCATCATATAGTACTGGTGGAGGTTCCAGGACCACAGTGTAGGTTCTGCCTGCACAGGTGAGGCCTGTGGTGTCAGTGGTGGTTCTGACTGCTGTCTATGTGTTCTCCAACTCGAATGGAGGCACACTGAGTAGTAGCAATGCCTAAGATTGCTACTCTACGAGACAATGTTGTATAGAGATACTAAACGTACTGACAAGTTAATGAATGATAGAGTGGATGAGGGCCCACCTCTCCACTCATACAGGGAATGTGTATATATATCTGCATGTGTGTATGTTGGCAGCGGTTGCTCCAGAGCATCCTGCCACCAGTGTCAGGCCAGTGTCTGGGCCTGCCCTGCTGTCCTTGGGGCTTGTGTTGCTGGTGTCTAACCAGTGGCCCCTAGCTAGCTCCATGGCCTCAAGCCAGTGTCGAGCTCTTCCTCCCTCCCTGCATATCCCCCTATCTATGCAGGGGCCCCTGTGCCTTACCCGGCTGTTACTGGTTGGCCTAAGGTCATCGATAGCATTCTCCAGGTGCTACCAACATCATCGCCAACCACCTGTGACCCATTTGGGATGGTGTCATCATAGTCGTTCCTTGTCATTCTCGTTCCACAGCATCATACAGCCCTGTAGGCAAAATCGATGATAAGGCCTGCTTAATGTCGATTTTGTCTGAGATCGACCATAAGATGTGTTTAATGTCGATCTCGATTTGACTTCGATTTTTATGTCCTGTGACACCATGCTCCAGCAGATGATGGAGCAACAGCAACAAGAAGCAGAAGCAAACTGAGAATGGCAGTGAGCCATGTTAGGTAATTGGCAGTTGTACCAAGGTGAAGAGCCAGCTACACCATTGCCAGTAGGCCAGACAAGGTCAGCTCCTCCTCTTGGCATGCCAACAACAGCTCAGACCAGGTTTGTGCAAGTAGAGGATCCCCAAACACTGACACCTAGGTCCATGGCAAAGGCATGGCCTGTGGAGTTCAGCAACATCGATGTTTATGTGACTCCCACAGGTCCTAGGCATCATCATGGGCCTCTCAAGCCCATCACTGTGTTCGAAGGTGAGGGCCAGGAGCCTAAGGTACTTCTGGTGGACATGAAGATCCCATTCCCCAAGCTGGACACCAAGGATGTTGAGCTATTTCTCATCAAGGCCAACAACTGGTTCACTCAATATGGTATCACAAGTCACCAACATTGGGTGGCCATTGCCTCAGAGCAGTTGGAAGGCTTGGCCAAGGAATGGTGGGATTCCAAGCTATGGGTTGACCCTAAGCTCCAAGGACAGCTGTTCCACAACTGGGACATGTTCTGTGCCAGTTGAGGGACCAGTTCAGTCAAACAGTTGATTCAGTCACCACCTACACCAAGCTCTCCATCCTCCATCAAACCAGCGATGAACCAGGCATGGCCACTTGCTACATTGAACATTTCCAGGACCTAGCAAACCATGCAGGCCTCTATGGAAACCCTAAGCTCATCATGGGTCTCTTCAAGATGGGTCTCACCACCAGGATGCATCAAAAGTTTGAGTGTGATCCCCCTTCTGACCTCTGGGAATGGTATCACAGCATGGAGAGCATTGACTGCATTCGAACCTTGGATGCCAACAATGCCCATCTCCTCTCAACCCCAGCTCATCCTGCTAGTGCAACAGCACCCACCATGGACAAAGTGAAAGGGAAGGAGGCACTGCCATTTAGCAACAGGACAAGCAGTTGGGGTCAGCATATTGGAGCTGTACCCAATACTGCTCCTAGGAGGCCCTTGCCTCCTCACTTGGCTCAGAAGCTGCCAGTGACCAATGTTGGCAGCACCACCTTCAGACCAGACCAATGTAGCCTATGTGGCTAGACAGGCCATTGGCAGTGCAACTGTCCCAAGGCCATGCCCAGGGTACCTGGCCTGACAGGCATGGCTTGCAGCCCTGCCCCACAGAGTGGCTGTGTCTATGCCATCAATGAGCAAACTGAAGATGCTGAAGATGATGAAGAGGCATCTGAGGAAGGCAACCAGGAGGCTGACATTGACCTGGCTGCCTACACCAATGAGGATGAGGAGAATGCCCAATCCCAGGAAGGTGACACTGACCAGGGAAATGGGCATGGGACAGCACATTGATGGCTTGTGTTTCCCTGAATCCATCCTTGTCATCACACTGTACATATCAAGACTGTCATTTCTGTTTCTCTGCAGCATCATGGAAGCCAGTACTTGAGATTGATGGGACCATCACAGGTCACCCAGCTTGAATGCTGGCTGACACAGGTGCCAGAGTGTCTATAATTGCTTGTACATTCATTTCAGCCCATCAAATACCCACAAAACCCATACACAGAAGAAGCATTCATGGTATTACTGGTCATACCTTACAGATCAACAGTGCCACCTCAGTCACTGCAGGCATAGGAGGTTACCTAGTTGGCCCTTTCGAAGCAGAGGTGACAGACATCGATGACTATGATGTCATCCTAGGTTATGAGCTACTCAGGAAACTCAGGCCCAGGGTAGATTGGCACACCAGTACTCTTGATTTCTGGCCCAGCCTCGAAATTGAAGTTAAGGGGCAGATACCATCGATTTCATCTGAAATTGATGATAAACACCATGTATCTTCGATTTCAACTGAGATCCAAGATAACATGCCCTTAACATTTATTTCAGCAACCAATCTTGTAGCTCATGGGAACAAGTTTGTCTCTGCTGAACAGCTCATACAAGCAGCCCTCTGCAATGGCCCCATAGGATGTATGCTCCTGGACATTGATCCATCCTCAGTACCCATGTACAGATTCATCCCTATGGGCAGCAACAAGGGTATTGAGATGGAGATCGAACCTCAGGAGGAGCTGAAGGTGAAGGAGATACCTGAGGAGTATCAGGTTCTCCACCAGGTCTTCTGCAAGACTGAAGCAGAAAAGCTGCCTCCAAGAACTGATCATGACTTCTTGATCAAGTTATTGCCAGGCACTCAACCGCCTCAAGGGCCTCTGTACTTGCAGGGACCCAAAGAGCTGGAAGAGTTGTGCAAGTATCTCGATGAGAACATCATGAAGGGTTTCATCCATCCATTGAAGAGTCCAGCATGCTCACCTGTGCTCTTCATACTGAAGAAGGATGGAGGCCTCCAGCTATGCATCAACTATTGGGGCCTCAATGAGGTTATGGTGAAAAACCATGCTCCACTACCCCTCATCAAGGAGCAGCTCTTCCTACTGTGGAAGGCCAAGGTCTACAGCAAGCTGGATCTCAAGGAAGCATATAACTTGGTATGCATCACAGACAGCAATGAATGGAAGACAGCTTTCAGTACCCAACTTGGGCTCTACAAGTACCTCGTCATGCCATTCAGACTGGCGAACGCTCCCTCACACTTTCAGTCGCTGGTTAATGGTATCTTCCATGATATCCTTGGTATCTATGTGGTGGTATACTTAGATGACTTCCTCATCTTCAGCGACCACCTGAAGGAGCATGTCAGCCACATATGAGAGGTGCTACAGCGACTATGCAAGCACCACCTCTTCGCAAAGCTGTTGAAATGCAAGTTCCACACCACAACCATCGAGTTCCTAGGCTATGTTATTATGTTGCAAGGAATCAAGATGGATGAAGTGAAGGTACAGACCATTAAGGAATGGCTGGTCCCCAAGTCGATCCATGACATCCAGCACTTCCTTGGCTTTGCCAACTTCTATCAATGATTCATCTTGCACTTCACATGCATTGCAAGACCACTCACATCACTAGTCAAGCCAACCGAGCATTTCAAGAAGTTCAAGCTGCCAGAGGAGGCAGAGAGGGCATTCCACAGCCTCATTGTGGCATTCACATCAGCAGGGGTACTCCACCATTTTGATTACCACCTGCCCACATGAATGGAGACTGATGCCAGCAACTATGCTATAACTGGAGTCCTCAAACAAGAGCATGAGGGATGATGGCATCTGATCACCTTCTACTCTTGCAAGATGAGTTTGGCAGAGCAAAACTATGAGAGCCATGACAAGGAACTGCTTGCAGTGGTGGCATGCCTGACCCAGTGGCACCATATGCTGGCAGGCCTGCCATCGCAGCTCATCATCCTCACAGATCATGAAGTGCTCAAGTACTTCAAATCTCAATGGCACATCAACAGTCAGCAAGCTTGATGGACAGTACTACTAGCTGACTTCGACTTCATTCTACAATACAGGCCAGGGGACAAAGCAGGTGAACCTGATGCCTTGACAAGGTGGAGTGATATGCAGCCTGCTGGTGAAGAATGAGAGCATAATGTTCAACAGCTGCTGCTGGCCTGACTATTTGCTGAACCTGATGTGAAATTGATGATAAATGCTGTTAATTGTCAAACTCAAATGAGTTTGAGCAAAAACACACATAATCATCAAACTCAATTGAGTTTGAGCATAAGGGACAATAATTGTCAATCTTGCAAAACACCTCTGGCATTGCCATCTATGGCAGATATCATGGCAGGAGGATTTAAAGAGCTTGTCAGGACCTTCCAGCCCCTTGACCTTGAACTGGTAGAGCTACACAATCAAGGCCAATTCAAGCTCAAGGACAGCTTGTGGTACAAGATTGGCCATTTGGTTGTGCTGAAGGTCACACTGCCTGGCAGGCAAGGTAGCAATGACACCAGGAGTGCAGCCAAGGTACAAGATCAATCCCTATCAGTCAAGCACCTGTGCTACATGGTGATGTTGCAGTGCCATGATGGACCAACTGCTGGACATGTAGGATGAGATGCGATGATGGAGCTAGTGCAACAACATTACTACTGGCCATGCATGGCAGTGTGGATAGCAGACTATGTGGCTAGCTGTCCAGTATGTGTGTCAGTGGTTGCATGCCAGACATGTGAAATTGATGTTAACTCGAGGTAAATGTCAATTTCATTTGAGTTTGAGGTTAACAGCCAGTAAACGTCAATTTCACTTGAGATCGACATTAACTGCATCTTATGCTCGATGTCAACTGACCGCCATTGCCACTCCATTCAGAGGTAGTGCAGCATGTTCATGGTAGCCAGGTGTGTGTCCTACACTTGACAGGAGTGGGCTAACTGTCCTTGTGTAGGTATGCAGCGCAGATGAATGGTGCCACCATCGTGGAGGCGAGTTTCCTCTCATACAACTCAATCTCAAGTTTAGTTAGACAGGCTTGTACTTTAGATTCTGTCACCGGAATGGCTGCTACAAAAGGGATGGGTTGTCCCCATTGGTCTCGATAGTACACGTGGTGGCGAGATTCTAGAATGGGCCCAAACGCAACTAGCTGCATGTACTGCAGGCAGGACCCGCTGCAGGGTCAGGATAAGTGTGGATTAACTTCGTCAGGTATATCATCGCGCAAACTTGGAGGTCACCGTCGGGATCAACTTTGAAGCTGCTACTCTTGCCACTTGCTAGGCTTCTTGGAGTTCCTGCAGTGTCACTGATACTTTGCTCGCCCTTCTCAATTGTTTTGGATCGTGATTGGCGAGTGAAGATAAGTCTACAAACCGCTGTATGAACGAAGGACAGGAAAGTGCGAACAAGTGGCCTCAGCTCATTTGGAGAGACAATGGCGAAAATGGCAGCTTGTCGCCGAGGCCCTCTTGCGGACACTATCCTGGCGGACGTATCCGATCACGCAACCTCTGAAGTATCTCTTGAGCTTTCCAACCCAACCCTAGAAGTTTCTCTTGGAATATCTCTCGGTTCGACAGGGGCTTGGGCTCAATCTTCATCACTGCACCCCGCCCTTCTTTCAAATTTCTAACCTTCACCTTGATGGGCCTGCTGGTCGAGTAGAACCTAAACTTCCCATGCCTCTGCAGTGCCTCCACCATCTGCTCTCGCGTCGCCGAAGAATCGAACCTTGGGTAATCTTTTAAATCAATCTTTTTGCGTCGGTTCTGGTCATTTTGGGTGTCTAAGACAATCGGCCTGCCCCATAAGATCCCGGCGAGCACATCGTTGTACTCGTTCCTCACGGCATCATAGCCTTGAACTACTCGCTTGATGTTTATCTTTTCTTCTTCACTGCCAGGGGTGATGAATGATTCCTCGAAGCGTGGGCCGATTTGCAGAGGATTGTGGTCCTGTTCGTTGAGCAGACGATCGTCAGCTTTGGGGAGGTACCAGAACACTTGCGCCCCCCTCTTGGAGGCGCGAAGCATCTGACCGCGTGAGCGGGAGTTGCGTAAGAAGATGGGGATGTTGTCCACGTGTGGCAGGTGGTCGATTGATTCCTCATCAGGCATCGGGAAGGGGTTAGGGTTCGTCCGACTGTATTCAAAGTGCTTGCGGAGTTCATGTATGTCGGGTTCGAGACTGTGAAGGTGCAGCAGCCTGTCGATGTCATCGTTGGCGGGCAGTGTCCATACAAGTTCTCCCTTTGTGTAAGTGATTTGAGCAGCCATGTTCCTCCCAGGGTCTAGGATGAAAACATATTTGTAGTCCCGAAGCGCCCGCTCGACAACCTCAACTTCGGCACCGGTCGTGAAGACAGGCATGCGTTTGTAGAAGGGGTTACCAGGAAGGGAGTATGGGATATCAAGGTGCTCCCTGAAACTCGAAGACAGCTTGCCGATACGTTCGGAGCTGAGCTTCGAGATGTACTTGTTGACATCTGGCGCTTCAGGGGGAGCTTGGGGCTCAGAAGGAGCGCCTTGCGGCTGACTGGAAGAGCCGATCTCTTGGTTACTAGCCGCAACTACGCAGTGAAGCGATAAGATCAGAGCAGCTAGAATGGCTGTGGCCAAGCCAAAGCGTAGCAAGCTAATCGGCCTCATGGTAAAAGCAGAGGAAGACGACGATGCGGCTGTGAGAGTGGGAGTGGGAGTGGGAGTGGGAGTGATGCCGCTTCCCTTGGAGAGATGTTTTATAAATAGGATTGTGAGGCGAGTAGTTTCAGCACACGCAGATGAAGCTCAGCAACGAGCCAAAGGGCGCGACTTGTCTCACGCTAGCTTGGCTGCTTGAACCACGTTCCCCCCATCTTGAGCAAGTCTCATTGAAGAGCCACCCTCATCACGGTTCAATCGGTGGGGATGAGCAAAACCCTCACAACAATTCATTTGGTGGGCAAGAGCCACCCTCATAACGGTTCGATCAGTGGGGAAGAGCGACGCCCTCACAACGGTTCATCTGGCGGGCAAGTCGACACTCGAGGCTTGCTTGAATGAACAGTAGCTGATGAAAAGATTTCGAGATCATATTGAGGCAGCAGCGGTGCACAAGCAAGTGGCATGTACAGTACGTGTCATTCAGTTTTTAAAAAATGAAAATCGCTTTTTTTGTGACACATATATCTGTCAACATACATCAACATTGAAAGAAACTTCACAACACAACCTTTGCTATGCTCTTGGGGATGCTTTCTGTGGATGCTGGGGTGCATGTACTACAAATCAGTACTTTGTTTGGCCACCTTTGGCCTGAATTACAGCCTCCATCCTCCTAGGCATGCTCTCCAGGAGCTTTGACAGGTAATCCTCCTCTATAGTGTTCCATGCTTCAAGGAGAGCCTGGAAGATTGCATCTTTGACTGTTTCTGGTCCTCCTGATAGCAGGTAAAGGTGTGGGGAGCTTTGATGGAGCTTGTGCTTGAGGTAAGCCCAGAGATTCTCAATGGGATTGAGGTCTGGTGACTGAGGTGGCCATGACATGGTCTGAATGTCATATAATGCAAACCCCTGCTTACTGTAGGTGCTCTTGTGGATTGCAGCATTGTCCTGCATCCAGACAGTATCCTCTGGCTGTCCCTTGAACCAACAAAAGACCTCCTGCTCCATGATATCCATGAATACCTTGCTGTCAATCCTCCCAGATGGCATCCTGACCAGGGGACCTTTTGCAAGCCCATGAAGCTACCCCAAACCATCACTTTGACTGTCCCTGACCTGGTGGTAAGCTGAATGCATGCCTGATGATACTTTTCCTGTGGTCTCCTAAGCAAATGCCTGTGCCTTCTGTCCTGTTTCTCCACTGCAGATTCATCTGTCCAAAGCACCTTCTTCCAATCCTCCAGTGTCCAGTTCCTGTGCTCCATAGCAAACTGCAGTCTCTTGGCTTTGTTAGCAGGGGAGAGCAGGGGAGCTCTGGTGGCTTTGTAACAGTTGATCCCAGCCTTCCTGAGCTGTCTCCCCACTGTGCTAGTTGACATACCCCCATTTTGCTTGCCTATCTCCCTGAGTGGTGTCCCCCTGTTCTGTGCATCCTTCTGAGTGCTCCTGACCATGTTCCTGATAGCTTGAGGGCTGTACTTTGGGTTCCCATGAGTGTGGTAGGCATTCTCCTTGCTGCCAGAGGCATCATAGCACTTGAAAAACTGATATATAGTGTGATAGTTGAGGTCCAGATGCCTTGCAATCTTTGGGAGCTTCCATCCAGCTGTTCTGAATGATAAGCATGCAGTTTTCTGAGCATCAGTGAGTAGCTTGTGTCCAGGGGTTTCTGATGGCATCCTGCAAGGTGGTGTTTGAGCAAGATTTGATGACTCTATGGTGATTCTTGTGGATGATGGTGGTGAAGAAGCATGATTCAAATTTGCACTATCTGACATTTTTTAAAAACTGAATGACATGTACTGTACTATATCAATGTAGCGTGATGAAGTCGAGAGTAAAGAAGGTGCAAGAGGCAGGCAAGGTCTGTTTGGCGCAGAGTGGTGCTGAATTCAGCCCGGCCTGGGACGATGCATTAGGTGACCGGCTTGGGACAACTAATTAGGCCGAGGGCCTCATATGTTGACTCTGCAAAATTCTCGAATCTGGACAGTGGCTTGATAAAGATCCTCATGGGAGTGCCAACATTGCGAGGATTCTCGAGTTTGACCTTGTTTGGACTGGTGCTGCTCTGATCGTAAAGCTGGAAGCCACCCTGAGTCTGCAAGATGTTGATCATGTCATTGCAAGTTGCCCTGGAGTCGAGACACAGATATGCCAATAGTTGGCATCGTCATATAGTAACGGTACTGGTTTAGGTTCCAGGACCACAGTGTAGGTTCCACCTGCACAGGTGAGGCCTGTGGTGCCAGTGGTGGTTCTGACTGCTGTCTATATGTTCTCCAACTCGAATGGAGGCACACTGAGTAGTAGCAATACCTAAGATTGCTACCCTGCAAGACAATGAGTGTGAGTATAGTGATACTAAACATACTGACAAGTAAATGAATGATAGAGTGGATGAGGCCCTGCCTCTCCACTTGCATAAGGAATGTGTATATATATGTATGCTGGTGGCAGTTGCTCCAGAGCATCCCTCCACCAGCATCAGGCCAGTGTCAGGGTCTGCCCTGCTGTCCTTGAAACTCGTCACTGGTCTCCAACCAGTACCTCTTCGCTAGCTCCATGGCCTTGAGCCAGTGTTGAGCTCTTCTTCCCTTCCTGCAGGTCCCCCTATCTATGCAGGGGCCCCTGCACCTTACCTGGCCATTACTGGTCAGCCCAGGTCATCAACAGCATCCTCCAGACACCACTGACTCTGTCACTGATCTTCCCTGACCTGTCTGGGGTGGTGTCATTGTAGTCATCATTTGTCATGGTTGTTCCACAGCATCATATGGCTCTGTAGGCAAAATCGATGATAAGGCCTGCTTAACATCGATTTCATCTGAGATTGACTGTAAGATGCATTTAATGTCGATCTCAATTCGAGTTCGATTTTATGTCCTGTGACAATGTGCATGCTACAAAGCCCTGCACCATCAGCCTTATGGTCTCCTCCAACCGTTGTCCACACCTGAATGACCATGGGGATCCATCTCGATGGACTTCATTGAGGGCCTACCACCATTGGAAGGCTATGACTCCATCTTGGTGGTAGTCAATCACCTCACCATGTTCACCATCCTGGCACCAACTCACAAGTCTGCAACATCAGGAGATACTGCCAAGCTCTTAGAGTCCACAGTCTTCATACATTTTGGCACACCAGACCACATTGTCTCTGATCAAGGACAACAGTTCATATCAGCAGCCTGGAAGAGGTTCACCACTGCTCTCAGCATCAACCACTCCCTCAGCACAGCCTACCACCCACAAACTGATGGCCAGACCAAGTGGGTAAACCAAGTGGTAGAACATTACCTCCATATGTACTGCAATTATGAGCAAAACAACTGGTGCACCTTGCTGGCCATGGCTGAGTTTGTGTACAACAACACAGTACACAGCAGCATTGGCATATCACCTTTCTTTGCATGCTACAGCTGGAATCCCAAGTCTCACCCAGAGATCCCAGAGCAGCTTGGAGTACACAACCTGGGATGGCATGAATGGCTCATGACTGCCAAGGATCAGATCGAGTACCTCCAGGAAGCCATCTGACAAGCCCAAGCATGAGCAGTAGAGCAATACAATTGCAAACACAAGGACATAGAATTCAAAGTCAGTGACCTCATTTACATCAACTGCAAGAACTGGAAGACTCAATGACCTAGTCCCAAGCTCAACATATGCTTTGCTGGCCCCTTTCCCATCCTGGAATGCATCAGACAGTGAGCATACCGCTTACAACTCCCAGTGACCTTCAAAGTCCACAATGTCTTCCACATCTCCATGTTGGAGAAGCAGCCAGCGAGCCAACTGGCAGGGTGCAACAAGCTCCCCATACAACTGCTGCTGCACAATGATGAGCTGGAGTACAAGGTTGAGCATGTCCTTGACCATCAAATCCATCATGGCCAGCTCCAGTACAAGGTGTTCTGGAAGGGCTATCCTGAGGAACAGGTGACCTGGGAGCCTGCTGAGAACCTCAATTGCCCTGACCTCATCCAGGACTATGAGGCTTTGAGGGGGGGAGGCATCCCCACTTGAGAATAGGGCCATCTCCTCAGTTTTGAAAAATCGATGTTAAAAGTGTGTTACAGTTGAACTTGTATGAAATCGATGTTAAAAGTGATTTACAGTCAATCTCACATGAAATTGAGGATTATGCAACTTTATCCTTGATCTCAAAAAGGTCAGCCCCACAGGAGGAAAAGTCACCAGGAAGGCCCCAGTCTTAGTGTCAAAGCTCATCAGACACTCACAAGGCACATACAAGAGGACAAGGAGAACAGTGGTGGATTTCAAAGGGGACAAACACAGTATGAGAGAAGGACTAAACTACATGTCAATGTAGTAGGGTTCACCATCCTCACCCTCTGGGACTGGCAGAGGGGACAATGGCATGTCCATGGGCAGTGGAGGACTGCCAGGGCAAGAGCACAACTCATGGGGCTGGTGCTCACTCATGAGAGTGCTGTTCACCACCATGTACTGGTGCATGGCATGCAGGATGCCAGGGAAGTCAGCATCATCAAGATGCCAGAGCCACACCATGGCCTCTGCCCAGCAATGATCATGGGTAGGCAGATACACATGGTTGTCATGGTGCACCTTACCCATGCTGACCCCCTCAGGCATCAAGAGGTGGGCATGCTCAATGCTGTGCTCATGATGACTGTGCTGCCAGCCTGGGAAATCACCATGGTACATGAATGCTGGGTGACAAGCAATGGTCCAACTGCAATGGGTGATGCCCACCACATGGCAGTGCACACATGAGACAGGGACATGGTGTCATTGACCCAATGGGTCCATGAACTTTGATGGGAAGCAGCTATGCCACAGAATCAAAGCAAGGGGTTAGTGAATGACCCTGACACAAGCAGTAAGGGGGAAATCAGGGAATACTCACAGGATCTGGAGCGCTTCACAGTGCATGCATGTCCAGGTGGGCCAGGGAGCTGAACCTTTGGTCAGGCAATGCATGATGATGTTGCAGATATGCCAATCTGCAGCATTGCCTCAAGCGATGGTCCAGAGTTTGGGATAAAGGCTGGCTGCATAGAGAATCAACAGCACAGGAGCCCAGAGCACCTGGGTCCAGGCCATGATCTCTGCCCAACTTGGAGTGTGGGCCACCAGTGGAGACAGAGAAGGGCAGCACAAGGGCTCCAGAACAGGAGGCATGTGCCTACCATTGGAGGGAGTGTCCCTCCACATTATGCCTGGGGGGAGGCAATGGAGCATATGCAGGCATCCCAGGCATCGCAGGAGAGGCAGGAGCGATGTCCAGGCAAGCCAACTCAGCCTCGTATTCCTCCTGGTGTTCCTTGCTGGGAGGGTGTGTGCCCAAGAAGAGAGGTTCAAGAGCGGGGGCAGGGGGGCCATGCGAGGCCAACTCCACCAGTGAGGCCACCATGGCTTCCTCAACAGGCATGACAGCTGTCTCAGAAGTGGTGCATGGCACTGCAAGATCCAAGAGCTGCCCATCGGCAGAGCCCATATCACCACCAGAAGGAGTAGGGCCAGTGCCCTCTGACTGCACTGAGGCAGGGGTGGTGGCACCAACAGCCAAAGGAACCTGAGCAGCAGGAGCAGCAGGCGAAGCAGAGCAACAGCTCATATGATGAAGAGCCATGCAAGGAGCAATGGGAGCCACTCAACAAGTTGAGTGGTGCAACAGAGGATTGGAAGGGGGAGCCGACATGGTAGGTGGTGGCAGCATAGTAGTAGGTGATGATGAGAAGGAGGGAAGGAAAGGAAGGAATGCTGCCAACACCATGAACCCAGCCACCTTCTTCTGCACAGGCCAGGAAGATTTAGGCTCTGGATGGAGCTCAGCTCTGAAAATGGGGGTAATGTCACAGGACATAAAGTCGAAATCGAATTGAGATCGATGTTAAACACATGTTATGGTCGATCTCAGATGAAGTCAATGTTAAGCAGGCCTTATCATCGATTTTGCCTACAGAGCCATATGATGCTGTGGAACAACCATGACAAATGATGACTACAATGACACCACCCCAGACAGGTCAGGGAAGATCAGTGACAGAGTCAGTGGTGTCTGGAGGATGCTGTCGATGACCTGGGCTGACCAGTAATGGCCAGGTAAGGTGCAGGGGCCCCTGCATAGATAGGGGGACCTGCAGGAAGGGAAGAAGAGCTCAACACTGGCTCAAGGCCATGGAGCTAGCGAAGAGGTACTGGTTGGAGACCAGTGACGAGTTTCAAGGACAGCAGGGCAGACCCTGACACTGGCCTGATGCTGGTGGAGGGATGCTCTGGAGCAACTGCCACCAGCATACATATATATACACATTCCTTATGCAAGTGGAGAGGCAGGGCCTCATCCACTCTATCATTCATTTACTTGTCAGTATGTTTAGTATCACTATACTCACACTCATTGTCTTGTAGAGTAGCAATCTTAGTCATCACTACTACTCAGTGTGCCTCTGTTCAAGTTGGAGTACATATAGACTTCAGTCAGAACCACCACTGGCACCACAGGCCTCACCTGTGCAGGTGGAACCTACACTGTGGGCCTGGAACCTAAACCAGTACCATTACCATATGATGATGCCAACTAACAGCACCATACAGCCTCAAGCTCCACCTCTGATGACAACAGCACAGCTCAACTGTGCTGTATACCTACATGAGGACAGTTAGCCCACTCCTGTCAAGTGTAGGACACACACCAGGCTACCATGAATGTGCCACATTACCTCTGAATGAAGTGGCAATGGCAGTCAGTCAACATTGAGTGTAAGATGCAGTTAATGTTGATCTCAAGTGAAATCGACATTTACTGGCTGTTAACCTCAAACTCAAATGAAATCAATATTTACCTTGAGTTAACTTCAATTTCACATGTCTGGCATGTGACTGCTGACAGGATCCTTCAGTTAGTTCCAGACCAATGGGCTGGTCATATGTATTTGGCATTGGTGGCAGTGATTTGTTCCTTGTGTTGGATGTAAGATCATGCAAGGAGTTGCATGAGTGGGAAAGTCAGATGCCATGCATCTGGCATGTGGACTGAAGTGAATATCCTCTGATGGTTGTGAGGATTCATCAGTTGGTGTGACAACCAACTGAAGGGATGTGTAAATGGCTGGTTGGTTTGAGGACCAACCAGTTGGTGTGTGCTTCCATGGTGAAGTATCTGAGTATGAGATGAACTGGCAGAGTACCATGTACTCCAACACAAAGTAGTTGGCATTGCCCACTGCTGTTAAATAAAAGGAATTTATTCACATCATAAAAAGTTCGATTCTGTATAATGGAAGGTGGAATGTCAAATGGGCTTCTTATTGAGAAATGGTGTGTGATCATGAGTCACACACACCCACTAGTTGATGTATGACACCAGTCAGTTGACTGTGAGATCAACTGTGTATGATGCCTGAGTTGTGATCTCGAGCAACATGTCATAAATCCTAAGATATTCAACTGAGAGTCTGAGTTATGATACCACAAGACCAATTGGTTGTTTATCAACACCAGCATTTGAATGTGCAGAGGCTGGGAGCAAAGGGGAAAGTCACTGCAAATACATGAACCAGTCAGTTGGTATGGCCAAGCAATGGTGAGTGTTTAGTATATGTGAGTAAGATGAAGATTCGATGTTATTTCATTGATGGGTGTGATTGGTATGTACATTATATATGCATCGAGGGGGAATGGAGACTCAGTGCAATGGTTAGTGTAGTCCACACCATTTGGTTAGTGTGTCTACCATCAAGTGTCTATGTTCCTTTGTGAGGAGCAGTGTTGCCTGACATATGTCACCATCCAACCAATCACATTTCCACCATGCAGTGTGTCACATCAGAGTGTGTATGTCACAGGAAAAGTTTCATCTTGGTGTTGAACCAAGCATTCCCATTGGGTGAGTTGAGTGATCCTTTGGTTGGATCTGGACCAATGGGTTGGTCATGTATATTCAGCATTGGTGGCATTGATTCATTCCTTGTGTTGGATGCAAGGGCATGCAAGGAGTTGCATAAGTGGGAAAGTTGGATACCATGCATCTGGCACATGGACTAAAGTGGATATCCTCCAATGGTTGTGAGGATTTGGTGGTTGGTGTGACAGCCAACCAAAGGGGTGCATAAATGCCTGGTTGGTTTGAGGACCAACTGGTTGGTGTGTGCTTCTATGGTGAAGCATCCAAGTACAAGATGAACTGTCAGAGTGCTGTGTACTCCAACACTGTATGCATCAGGCAGGGTGTCAGGCCAGTCATGTGCCTCAAACCTCAGGCAGGCCCTGAGCCCAAGACACTTACAGGTTGTCTGCCTGTGTGAGGCAGCCAGCTCCAAAAAAAAAAAAATCCAAAAAAGGAAAAGGGAATTCTTTCACATCTTTTTTCCTTCCTTTTTTGGCCTCCACCAGGGTTCAAACTCACACCCTTGCAGGTGCACCTATGCACATACACACATGAGCCTGTACACATACCCACTTGGGCACACACTCCATTTTTATGTATCCCAGTTGTCACCCAAATATCTACACTACCAAGTACTGCTGTCACTAGAATATGTAAAATTAGTTAAAATCTGAATCAAAACTGGAAATCCCTGCCAAAAAAGAGCAAGAAAAACCAAATTTGCTCCTTCTGACTCAGGCAGCATCTGGGCAGGTCTCCTGCCTCATATTTTCTCAGGCAGCATCCAGACAGGCCACCTGCCTCATATTTCTCAGGCAGGTGCTCAGGCATATGGTCTGTATGTGCCTGCCTGGAAGTGGTAAGGCAGCCCCCCTGCCTGAAGGTTCTGCCTGAAAAACTGAGGCACATGAGTGGCCTGGGCCCTGCCTGATGCATACAGAATCAAACTTTTTATGATGTGATTACAGTCAACTCTTGGTTATTGAATTACTCAAAGGTTGAATAATTCACTAAATGGATTGAAAACTGTCTGGACATTTTTTGGCTGGTGAGAAATTGGATATTTTCACTTTTTGGATATTGGATAGGGTAGCCACAGCTCCAAAATTGAATAAGCAAAGTGGGAATACAAATTGTGGCTACCTTTTTGTATGTATCATGTGAGTTTTGTATTTGTACATGTCACCAATATGAAATTAACATTACAAATGAGTTGCTACTGTTCAAAGCCAGGGAATTATTCCTTTTACTGGATGAAATTGTAACCCACTGCACATTGATTGTGATCCAGTCTGATGTCATCATAATGCATGATTGTGATGAGAGATTTCATTTTGTAATGCAGGCACTGAGCTTCATATCACTTAAGCTCATGTTTTTGTAACCCAGCTAAACTTGGATCATGATGTACAATGTAGCTGAGACTGCTGAGATGCTGTAGCTTCTGCTGCACTGGCATTCAGACTGACTAAAGCTGACTAAGATGCTGTGATATTCCTGGTAGAATCTCACTAAGTTGCATCTCTGTCAAGTAGCTCCAGTCTCACACACTCACCAAGCAGGCTTATCCTGCTTGGCTCACCACTGTACCTCTTGCAATGTGACCATCATCTACTCATTCAATCTCACCACCATCTGTGCTGTCCAGCATGACATGGTGACAAGAGTGGTCCACCCATACACCTCTCCATTTCACTCTCTCTTGACCATCTTGACACATCCTCTGCCTCACACTGTGCATGCTGTCCTCACCACATTCACTGGTGACACCACATCACCTTTTGGCCACACCTGTACCATCACCTTCCCCTGGGCAATCATCTCATCACCCTCTGACCCCCCTCCCATTCCTGCCATCATGCAACAACCCCTCCTCTTCATCGCCCTGCCTTCCTCCACCCCCCCAGGTCATCACCACCTACTGCATGGCACAGCAGTCCATCTCTTGACCCCCTGTGTGACCTTCCAACAGCAGCAAGGTTGGTCATTCACATCGACTGGATTTATCGGCTCAGTGTGAGTGCATACAGCCATTCTACCTCACATGCTGGCACACACACATGTGCAAAGCCACAGTTCCCTGTTACCACCAGAACTTGGCAACTCAGCAAGACTTGGCTGCCTCTCCCACCAGTCCCAGTCCTGATTGGTCCAATGTCACTTCATTCAACACCACCAAAAAAAAAACTTCACTACCACTCTGGCATCAATGAACTTCCTCTCTCTCTGTCAAGGCTACTCTCTCTCTGCCAAGTCTTGCCCCTTCCCAGACCCCCTCTTAGAGAATGCAACCCATGTCAAGCACTTCACCAGTGTGTGATTCTTCAAATTTCATGCATCTCTCCCTTCAGTTGGCCCTCAGATAAAGCATCCAACCTTTGCACTTTGGACTTCTTTCCTTTCCTTGCTACCACATCCATCTGTTGACCCCATCATCTCAACCTCCTCACAACTCTTCTCCCTCACCCCTTCCATCAAGCTTCCTTCTACTGTCAAGACCACTTCCCATCATCAAGATTCCCTCGCTCTTCTAGCCTCACTCCTTCCATCAAGCCCTCCTCCACTTGCCCCTCTCATTCCCTCTTCTCGTCTCCCCTCCCTCCCTCTCCCTTCCATGGTACCCCATCTGACAAGGGTGGCAAGTTCAACTAGCTTTGACCACAAGGTGAGGTTTAGTTTCTCCACCCCTTGCCCAGTTGTTTGGCACCACCTCTCCCCTCTTCAGCTCATCACGCTTGGTTTGATGCCCATTTGGTCCAGGGCAGAGCGCTTGACAGGCCCTCCAACACATGAGGGTAACACAGTCTAGTGGCCTTGCGAGCTGCTTGAATTACTGCTGACATGCGATCCTGGGAGTTGTGCCCCAGTCAACTATAGTTGCCATTGTGGGGTTGATCACCCATGACCTTGCCTCCATCTCTGTTATCAGTGGCTCAACATGATTGATGTGGTAATGAAACTGCATCCAACAGGCCTCATGAAGAGGTAACTTGCCCCCAGCTTTGTGTGCTGGGTACACCCTCATGCAGTGACAGATCTGCTGGCAAGCGATCTGCTTTGAGCAATCAACCCACCAACTGCTGACTTAGCCCCAGCAGCAACAGCACTGCCAACCTTTGCAGTGAACACCATCACTGTTGCCCAGCAGTGTCAAGACTTGGTCCTGACAGGCATCTCAGCATTTCAGCACAGGCTCTGTGATCAGTTCATTTCTGGTTTGGATGTGTGAGGATGGTGGGCACATGCTGTGGCAACACATCTGTGGCAGCAGACTTGGGCACAACTGACCAAGACTCACACTCAACACCTGCTTCAGTATCTGATGAGGTGGCAGGGGCAGCTCAAACTGCCAGTGAGTCCCCAGCACATGACCCAACAATGCTCATCGCCCAGTCCTTGCAGGCCATGCAACAGGCCATGCAACAACAGGCTGAATCCCTGCAACAGTTGATGCAACAACAGGCTGCCTTGTTCCAGGCACAAGCCACATTGCTGTCTCAACTGCTCTACTCCAGGGAGCACATCCAGCAGCGCACATCATCCCCCTGCCCACCAGAATGAACCTTCAATGTACAGGACACAGAACACCTCACTGGTCACCACCAACAGCAGCAGCAACACTGCACTCCCATTGACACCACTGAGAGTCACTCTGACCTCCATGGCACAGACTTCCCTGCTGTTGTTGGTCAGCCCTTTGTCAGATGCAAGCCTACTGTCAAACCTGACAACATCGGCTTCTTTGATGGCTCACCTGACCACCTGGAGTTCTTCTGAGGCCAAGTTGATGCTCTCATCCACAGCTGCACTGAGCCAGGATGGGAACAGGCCATCCTTGAGGCCTTGCCCCTCTGCCTCTGAGGCACTGCTGCCCAAAGGTACCAACTCCTGCTGAGCAGGCAACACAACTGTCTCAGTGCAGGCTGGAAGGCTTGGGAATTCGCCCTGATGCACACATTCCAACCGGACACAGGCAAGGCACACTGCATCACAGACCATCACAAATGGGTATGGCAGTCAGAGTTGGTACAAGACTACTACTACAACAAGCTATCCTTGCTCTGTGCCACCTACCCCATGTGTGACCAGGCTGATCTTGCCCAATAGATCCACCTCAGACTGCCAGACACTCTGCAGCTCCAAATCCAGTCACACATGGGTCCAGACCCCAAGGTCAATGATCTGCTGACCAAGATGAGGTCCCTCAAAGCATCATGGTGCTCAGCTCACCGCTGTCCCATGTGCATCTTGCCCTTGCCACCCACCATGTCAGTGCCCTCCTTCTCTTCCACTGTGCTCATTCCGCAGCCAGATGACAGGTGGCAACCTCAGCTGGTGGCCTTGCCCACCTTGGTTCGCTCCCCAGCACCTCAGAGGTCACTGCCCCAACATGCCACCCCTCCCAAGGCACCTGGCCCATTGCTGGTGAATGATTACAGGCCAGAGAATGTTTTGTTTGTCCAAAGAGACAGTTGTTGCATGCATGCCTATCACATGCCCCACTTGGGTCAGATGTTCTACCTCAGCCACAACTGTCAAGTATGCAACCAGGCTCACTTTGACTTTGAGCATGACCACATCACTGTTCAGGTCAAGGCTGAGATGCATTACATGCAGCACTACCAGGCTCAAGTCAAGTTGGAGCTCGCTAGGGCATATGGGTATCCCATCTTCAACAAGGAGCCCATTGTCATCGACAACACTGACAGTCCATGCCCCAACCTCTCCTTCAAGTCTATGGAGGAAAGCTCGTCTGCTTACTTGACTGACCAGTCTCTGGACAATGGACACCCACACCTGCTGGGGGAAACCGAGACTGTGAGGTCTTTAAACTAGATGGTGACAACAACAGTCATCATGAGCACTGCAATGAGGCACTGACCTCCAATGTTGCTGCTTGGGATCTCGAGCTGCCAGCACCACATTCCTTCATGGCTCACAGGGCATGCTTGCCCCCAGATGCCTCAGCTCCCATTGACCTCACCTCCACCCTTCCTGCGAAGCCCACCGATGTCACCTCAGCCCAGGCTGACCCCTGTGCCTCCATCCTTCTGATCAACCCAGGCCTATGCATGCTGGCCATTGAACAGAAGGTCTGGAACAGCAATCCATGCACCATAAACATGGACATGCCATGTGCTAAGGTGACAGGCTCTGGCCAAGCCTTTGCTGGCCACCTCCCCACCACCACCTACATCAGCATCTTTGGTGCAGATCCATGACTTTTGCTCCTCAACACCAGATCAACATTGTCCATCATCAATGAGCATTTAGCTGATCAGATGCACCTTCGACCTCTCAATGGCCTGGGGATCAGCATCAATGGCATAGGCAGTGACTGCTCGCTCAGGTTCATCACTCTTCCATTCAGCATCACCAGTTGGCAGGAGAGCAACAATGAACCAACCCAGCTATGTTCTTTGGCTGACTTCCACATCATCAAGAACTTTGTGCTGGGAATCTGCCTGGGCCTCGATGTCATCCACTCCTCAGGAATGGTGATCGACATCCAAGCAGGTCATGCTTGGGTCCAGGATGTGTCCTTCCCTGTATTCGACATGAAAGGCAGACCGCTGATGCCCAAGAGGATCAATAAGGCTGTGGTGGTGAAGGGCAATGCCATGATACCACCTCACTCCCATGTGTGGGTGGCTGTCCAACACCACCTCTCTGACACTGTCCAGTACATGCTCTGGAACACAGCCTGGCAAATGAGCAACCCAGAGTCACAGCTGGCACTCCCAGCTGCTGTCATCGACCAGCATACTAACCATGTGCTCATCATGAATCTGAGTCCCCAGCTGTTCTCCCTGCCCAGCAATTTCCTGCTGGGCAAGGCAGCACCTCTGGGGCTGGATGACTTGTTGACCACTGTGGGCAGCTTCCACATGCAAGCAGTGGTGAATGACAATGCCATCCCCAATGGCTTCACCTCCACATTCCTTGCCAACAGCAGGACTGATGTATCCACTGAGCCCCTTAACTTCACTGATGACAAGCTGGCTCATCCAATGCACAATGCTCCACCCACCTCCAAGGTTGATGGCATCTTCGAAGTTGGGCTTGACACCTCCAGCAGGCCGCATCCAGTGGTCATATCTGTCCTCCACCATCATGTTGATGCATTCTCACTGGATGGCTGACCAGGGAAAGTGACCAGCATGGCAATGCAGCTCCCCATCTTGGAGTCAGAGGCACTCAAGCTGGAGGCACTGTGTCAGGTCAGCCCTGACAAGCACCACATCATTGAGGAGATGCTCGAACAGCTCCTAGAATGGGATGTCATCAAGCCCTCCTTGTCCAGCATCTCTTACCTGGTGTTGCTCATGCAACAAGGCCAGAAGTGGCATTTCTGCATCGACTATCGCAGACTCAACACAGCGACCATTCCCAACTGCTACCCTCTCCCATGGATCAACAATGTCTTTGAGGCCCTCACCAGCAACTGGTTCTTCTCAGGACTGGATGCCATCCAGGGCTATCACCAGATCGACATCGATCCTGAGGACAGGTGGAAGATGGCATTTGTCTGCCACAAGGGCCTCTTTCAATACAAGAGGATTCCTTTCGGTCTCAAGAACATGCCAGCATTCTTCCAGCGCTTTATGGATCAGCTCCTTGGCAATATGCACTGGACCAAAGTGCTGGTGTATCTGGATGATGTCATGGTCTTTTTGCCAACCCTCAAGCAGCATGTGCAGTCACTCGACAGGCTGCTAGCTGCTGCCAAGTGTGTTGGTCTCAAGTTCTCACCAACCAAGTGCCACTTCACCCTCTCCTTGCTGTCGCTGTTGGGTCACCACATCTCCACTGCTGGCATATCGATCCTCCATGATCATGCAGCTGCAGTTCAAGAACTGGCACCACCTTCAACACTCCAACAGCTCTACCACAACCTTGGCCTCTTCAACTACTACTGTGACTTCATTCCAGGCTACACCAGCAAGGCTGCCCCACTGACTTCACTCCTGAAGGGCCACAGGTACAAAAAGTTTGGTGAGAAGTGGCACCTGGTTGACCAGAATGATTTAAAGACCTCCACCAGTCAAGTCAAACTTGACTGGACTGAGGCCCACACCACTGCACTCAAGTTGCTCAAGTCATTGCTGTCTTTGCCTCCAACTCTTGCCTACCCCAACTACACTTGCCCTTTCTACCTCTACATCGATGCATCTGGGCAAGCCTTCGCCATGGCACTACATCAATGGCTACCTGCCGATGCTGCTGCCATGGCACAGTGCCATGCCACCTCCAGAAAGATGGCACTTGACTGCCAGTGCAAAGACCCCATGCTGAAGCCCATCATCCTGGCTCTAGAGAAGGGTGAGGGTAGGCCTGGATATGAGATCCAGGACAACACACTGGTGTATACCAGGCCAAAGCACACACTCTGACAGTTCTGCATGCCAGAGGACAAGATGAAGGAGCTGTTTATTGAGCATCATGACAGCAGCCACTTCAGCTTCATGAAGACTCATGAACACCTCCATTAGTTCCACCACCCACACCTGGCTTCACATCTGCAAGCCTACATTGACAACTGCCCAGCATGCCTTCGCACCAAACTTGACAGACACACAGGGGAACACAGCACACAGTGTGCATTGAAGGCATCCTACCCATTCCACACCATCTCCATGGACTTGGTGCTTGGACTACCAGAATGCCAAGGTCATGACACTATCCTAGTCATTGTCGACCTGTTCTCATGCATGCTGCTGATGCACCTTTGCACCTCACAGGCCTCTGCCAATGACCTCTACACCATGCTGACCTCCATGGTCCTTCAGAGAGGTTGGAGGCCAGAGGTGATCATCTTGGACTTGGACAGGCACTTCATTGGCCAGGTGGGCCAGAGGTTCACCACCACCCTCAGGGCAATGCTGCAACTGTCCACCCCTTACCACCAGCAGGTGAACCCAGTGGAGCGACATATCCAGATGCTACAATGAGTTCTGTGCACCCTGGCCATTGACCACCCTGAAGACTGGCCCAACTACCTGCCAGCTGCTGAGCTCGCCATCAACCAGATGCCATCCATCACCACAGGTGAGCGCCCATTCGACTTGGTATACATAACCAAGACCAGGAAGCTGATCCTACCCTCCATATCTTTGCAAACACACACAGACAGGGTAGCAATTGCGAAAGCATGGCTAGATGCAGCCTGGCAGAAGGTGTTCTGCAGCACTGCTACAGACCAGCAGGCATACAATTGCTGTCACCACCTGCTGCCAAAAGTCCAAGTTGGTGACAGGGTCTTCATGCACCTCAAAGACAGACCCATCCTGTCAGTGACATGCTTCACCAAGCTGGACCTGGCCAAGCTAGGACCCTTCCTGGTCAGTGAAGTCCTCTCAAGCCACCGAGTCCACCTCTCCCTGCCTCCTGACTTCGACACTGACCCCATCTTCGACATCTCCCAGCTCAACATGGCTCCATTGTTGCCAGACCCCTTCAGATGACCCCTGGAAGCGTCACCCATCATTGAGCTGGGGCACGAAGCGGATGAGCCATGGTACAAAGTTGAGTGCATCATCAACAAGTGCTGCTGCTGCAGGCACCTCCAATACTGTGTGAAGTGGAAAGACAACCTGCAGCTGATGTGGGTATTTGCTGATGACCTTGCTGAGGATGACTGCGAGGACATGATCAATGCCTGGAGGCTGTGGGATGTGTTGACACTGCCCCCAGCTGAGCATCACCAGCACACTGTGGACCCTGACACCACCGCCACTGCTGACGAAGAGCTGGTAGAGCGCCCAATCATGTTCATCTTGACTACCACCTCCCCCATGGAGTCAAGGATGGCTGTGATTGAGCTCAAGATCTCATGCCTGGCCTGGGCAATCCACCACCTCCAGCACTACCTTGACAGCACTGAGAGGATCATCATTATCATGGACCACATGCCTCTGCTGGTGGTGCTCAAGTTGCCATCTCACAGCCAGCACCACTTCACTCTGAGAATCGAGAGGTTGAGAGCTTATCTCATGCCTCACCTCGAGAACATGGAGTTCTGCTACAAGCAGGGGAAGTTGCATGTGAATGTGGATGCGCTATCTCATCTTAAGTGCATCAACTAGCTCAACATCCAGCTCCTCTCATGCACTCCACTGGCCACTGCACCCCTCCACCTGTGCCTGCGACCCTCCCCCTCCTTTGTGCGACTCTCCACCTCCTCTGCTCTCCTCTGCCATCCCCTCATTCACTCGACACCTTCCACATCTGCCATCCTGCACTTGCTGTCCTGCGACCCCCTCACCACTCTTCCTTCCATCTGCACACACCTTCTCACCGTTGCTGCAGCTGATGCCCTCCAGCGCTGGCCTCCTCACACTTCTCCTTCTGCTCTCATGACATTCTGCTCAATCAACCCCCGCTCCACACCCACCTCTCCACCACACCATGATGTCAGCGGTCATGCACCAGACACATGAAATCAACATTAACTTGAGGTAAACATCGATTTCGTTTGAATTTGAGGTTAATGGCCAGTAAACATCGATTTCACTTGAGATCGATGTTAACTGCCTCTTATGCTCGATGTCAGCTGACCACCATTGCCACTCCATCCAGAGGTAATGCAGCATGTTTGTGGTAGCCTAGTGGGTGTCCTACACTTGACAGGAGTGGGCTAACTGTCCTCGTGTAGGTATGCAGTGCTGATGAACTGTGCTGCCATCATCAGGAATGATGCTCGAGGCTGTACATCACTGGTAGTCAGCATCGTCATATAGTAATGGTACTGGTGGAGGTTCCAGGACTGCAGTGTAGGTTCCGCCTGCACAGGTGAGGCCTATGGCACCAGTGGTGGTTCTGACTGATGTCTATATGTACTCCAACTTGAATGGCAGCACACTGAGTAGTAGCAATGCCTAAGATTGCTACTCTATGAGACAATGAGTGTGAGTGTAGTGATACTAAACGTACTGACAAGTAAATAAATGATAGAGTGGATGAGGCCCCACCTCTCCACTCATACAGGGGATGTATATATATATCTGCATGTGCATGTGTTGGCAGCAGTTGCTCCAGAGCATCCTGCCACCAGTATCTGGGCCTGCCCTGCTGTCCTTGGGGCTTGTGTTGCTGGTGTCTAACCAGTGGCCCCTAACTAGCTCCATGGCCTTGAGCCAGTGTCAAGCTCTTCCTGCCTCCCTGTGGATCCCCCTATCTACGCAGGGGCCCCTGCGCCTTACCTGGCCATTACTGGTTGGCCTAAGGTCATCGATAGCATTCTCCAGGTGCTACCGACATCATCGCTGACCACCTGCAACCCATTTGGGATGGTGTCATCATAGTCATTGCTTGTCATTCTCATTCCACAGCATCATACAGCCCTGTAGGCGAAATCGATGATAAGGCCTGCTTAACGTCGATTTCGTCTGAGATTGACTGTAAGATGTGTTTAACATCGATCTTGATTCGACTTCGATTTTTATGTCCTGTGACACATGACACCTAGCACCTCCTGCTGGTGCCAACACCTTCCACCCTCACATCAACCAGCATGATCAACACCCTCCACATCTCCCCCTCACTGCACTCTGCACCATCCTCCACCAGCACACTGCTTTCTGCCTCTGTGCTCAGCACCATTCCCAGCTAGCACACAACTCACCCTTCCTCCTCCTCAGCTTCATCAGTGCCTTCCTGGTATCAGCGCCCTCCAACACACCTGCCCTTTCAGCCAAGCACCACCTGCACAGCGCCTCCTGCCACAGTTGATCGCTGTGCTCCACAGACATCCCCGCTCTCCTCACACTCCTCTCCATCAACATCCTGCAAGTCACATGCCAAGCACACCAGAGACAAAAACAGGAGTATCATAACTAAATCAATTGGTTGCCTAAATCGAGGGAGTTGCTTACAGGCTCCCAGCTGTGGCCATAAGGGGCACAGCTGGTTGAGCACTGCATGAAAGCAGGGCGAAATGTGTGTGAGACCATAAGACATGAAAAGGTGTGGAAAGGAGGAACTGAGGAGAGAGACAGGGAAAAGGGGAAGGGAGGGCAAGAAAGAAATCGCTGCCTATGGAGGCCAGCGAGTGATAAGATGATGGTTTGAGTGAATGAGTGAAGTAAGCTGTTTGTGAACAAAGACTGAGTTTTGTGTTGGAGTAGCTGGAATGTACAGTTTATAGTTTATCATGTGCTTGGTCACATGCCCTATACAGTCTGTTGAAAGCAACGCCAGTGCCTGGCATTAAACCATCAACATCCTGTAAGTCACATGCCAAGCACACCAGAGATGAAGACAGGAGTATCATAACTAAATCAATTGGTTGCCTAACTCGAGGGAGTTGCTTACAGGCTCCCAGCCATGGCCACATGGTGTGCGAGCAGCATACTGCATGGTGTGATGGTTGTGAGCTGAGGCTGGAGAGCTGCAGAAGATGATGCCAACTGAGAGAGGCAACCACCAGGATCAGAAGTCATGCCAGGTGACTGTGTTGGGACAGAAAGAGCTGGAAGGGTGGGAGTACAAGGCTGCCTTGGTGGTGGCAGCCTGTTCAGCAGCTGATCGGTTGACATATTGATGAAAGCAGTCGCTGCACCACCACCCAAGGCCCCTGATGGTGTTGGCATCCACACCATTGGAGGCAGCCCAGGTGGCAGCCCCATGGTGGAGGGAGTGGCCAGAGTAGGCTGAGGGTGAAACCTGGCACATCTCAAGGCAACAGCAGAGCATGGCAATGAAGGAGGCATGGTCGAAGGGATGGGCACCCTTGAGCACAAAGAGGGGCTCATGGGGGGCATGGTGCTGGCAGATGACATGGAGGGTTGCCACCACACAGGTGCTGAGCATGACAGCAGGGGCTGTGAGCATGGCACCCTGCCAAAACAGGTCAGTCTTGCTCACAGGAAGGGTGAGGGTTGCATAGGAGTAGTCAGTGGCAAAGGAGATGGAGGAGACCAAGAGGGTGTTGGGGGCACCTGGCATTTCCCAAGTGAGCTTGCCAGAGTGCAAGAAGCAAGCGAAGGTGAGGCAGAACACCACCTGGAACATATGTCAGTCATGTTGTGAGGGACAGACAGCTGGTAGGGCATGCACAACCTGATGGAGGAGGGGGAGTGTGATGGGCAGCTTGGCAACAGGGAGGGGGTCACCAACAACACGCTTGAAGCCTTGCACAACTCGCTCAAGGTGATCAGAGTCAAAGGCCAAAGTCCACAGCCCAAGGTCGATGTGCCAAGACTTGAGCAATGAGAGGTCATGCTTGAGTGTGTTGTACATTTTACCTGCTGCATGGTGGTGAGCAACCCACTCAATGAGCATGGTGGGCATGGCAGGGAGTGGGCTGGCAAGGTGGAGAGTGTTGGTGACAAAGGAGGTGAAGCTGGAGCACACAGTGACAGAGCATGCCTGTGTGCTACTGGCGAGGCTGTTCCAGAGGAGGAAGGCAGCCCAGGATGAGAGGCCAGAGGTTTGTGAGAAGCTGGCTGGTGGTTGGGAGCCATGGCACTGTTGAACTGCAGCAGGGAAAAGGCCAGCAGGAAGTGCTGCTGAATGAAAGTGAAATGGCAGCAAGAAAGTGCATCAGCAAGTACATTCGCCTCAGAGCTAACACAAAGAGGAACAAGGTCGATATGCAAGTGCAGGCAGAGGGAGAAGATCTTGTGAAAGAGCACCTGGGTCAATGGGTCACAGATGGAGCCCCAGTGAAGGCCATGCTCAACATTTTCATTGTCAACATGAACTACAACCTGACAAGGGCCAGACCAAAGGGGTGAGAAACGACAAAGAGCCTCTAAGACTGCAAGAGCTTCAAGGAAATGGATGTCCTTATGCCGATGGCAGCAGGCAAGCTCATGAGAGAAGACAGCCACTGGAGCTTCCATCATGCCAAGGTGAGCTCCAATGCTGCGCTTGGATGCATCTGTCCATATGTGTTCAATGAAGAGCAGGGAGGGTTGGAGCAAGGAGACACCATCCCAGGACCAGAGGGTGGAGACCCACCATAACAGCTCAGCCTGGGTTGCCTTGCTGATATGGCGACCAAGGGGAGCTTTGGAATGGGCATGAACAGCATCATAAAGCTGGTGGAGGAAAGCTTGGTCATGGGGGGCAATGCATGTGACAAACTGAAGGTGTCCAGCCACCTGTTGCATCTCAAGGAGGGAGGCATGGCCTCTATTGACGATGTGCATGCACATCTGCAAGATGTGCTGATGCTGTTGATGTGTAATGGAGGCAGTCTGGGCAACAGAGTCAAGCTCGATGCCCAGGATCTCGAGCTGAGTCATATCCCAAATCATCTTCTTACAACTGATGCAGAAGCCAAGTGCTGCAGCTGCCAGACTGTGCACTTGAATTGGCACAGTGGGATTGACAGAGGTGTCTGAGGCACTGAAGAAATCGTCAAGGTAGTGGGAGACTGCAGAGTGGGCTGAAGACATTGGAGAGACTGACTGCAATGCAAAGGTAGTGAGCCAGTGTAGAAACTTGGCAAAGATGTTGAACAGGAAAGGCAATGAGCGCCCACCGAACACCAGAGCACATTCCTGATAGTGCTGCCCATCAAAGTAGATGCCCATGAGCTGGGCATCAGAGTTGGCGATGATGACATGTTGGAAAGCATCCTCCAGGTCCACCTTCCATAGAGAGGCACCAGGATGCTCATGAACAAAGTCCATGATGGCATCAAGACTCTCATAACAGATACTGATGAAGGAGGAGTCAATGCCCACATTGACAGAAGGCAATCAAGCACCCAGCTTACAAGGATGGGAAAGGTGGTAAATGGTGCACCTCTTGTTGCTGTGAGGCTTGGGCACCACACCCACTGGGGAACAGATGAGATGAATGGTGAGGGGATCACAGACATGACAAAGATGGCCCTCTTGTAAGCGAGCCTCAATCTCATGATGTATGTGACTGATATCATCAGAGTCCATGGGCAAGTTCACCACATCGAGATGTGTGGCATCCTGTAGAGGACCAGAGTAGCCTAGCTTAATGCTGTGGCAGAGGGCACCACGCAGCTGGTAGGCAAAGGCACAGTCAGGATAGAGGTCAAGAAAACGAGACCAATGCCTGAGGTCAAGCATGCCAACCATGGCTGGGACATTGGAGGCATCGAAGATAGGAAGTTTGCACAAGGTATTGGGCCTCAGCGAAGGGGGAGGGCCAGCTAGCAGAGAAAAGAGAAGGTTGGAGGCAAGGTCAGGTGCCATGTTGATGATGCCATTGGTGAGCGAGGGCAGAGGTGAAAACAGCGCTATTGGGAGTGGCACAGGCTTGGAGGATGCTATTTGGAGCAGCATGGGCTCAGGGGATGCAATTGGGAGTGGTGTGGGTGCTCAAGATGCTAGTTGCAGCAGCACAGGCTGGAGAGACGCTATTAGAGGTGGTGTGGGCTGTGGAGTTGCTATTTGGAGCAGTGTGGGCTCATTGAATACTGTTGTGGGCAGCATGGGCCTAGGAGAAGCCATGAGAAGTGGTGTAGGTGTGCAGTGAGGCATGGCACCTGAGTGAGGTATACTCACCACATTAAGAGGCCTTCTTGAAGCTGGAGGAGGTGATGGTGGAGGCCTTGCTGTGAGAAGCGAAGCCCTGACAGGTGTGGAGCCCATGAGATCCTCAGCAATGGATACAGATATGTGGTTGAGAGCAGCTGGTGCAGCCTTGGCCTGAGTTGAACCATTTGCATGGCTCGTTGGCACTATTGTTCCCAGCTGCACAAGTCGAGCTGGCAAGGTGCAAGGGGAGAGTCTGTGTCAGGTGGGAGGAGGAACCACTGGGGTGATGGAAGCCTGAGGGGTGGAGGCTCAACTTGAGGAAGGGGAATAGGACACGACCACTTATTTGGGGGTCATAAGAGGCCCACTCATGAATGGCTGAGGTGCCGAAATGCTGATGGCAGACTGCCAGGTGGTAATCAGCAACAGCACACCATGAGTAAAGATGGTTGAACTCGATGAGGTGCTCCAGATGTGAGAGGAGCACCTCATTGAGGTCCAGGCTGCTGGTAGCACAAACTCTGATGGTGATGTAAACCAACCAGACCTGAGCCAGAGCGGCGATGTTGGGTATAGCCTTAACAAAGGCAGAAGTGTGTGACTCGGTCATGTCCTCTGCCAAAGTGAGCTGTCCAGCTTCCAGCACAAAACCAGACAGATGGAGGGGCTTGTCACAGGACATAAAATCGAACTCGAATTGAGATCGACATTAAATGCATCTTACGGTTGATCTCAGATGAAATCGACATTAAGCAGGCCTTATTGTCGATTTCACCTACAGGGCTGTACAACACTGTGGAATGAAAACAACAAGCAACAACTATGATGGCACCACCCCAAAGGGGTTGCAAGTGATCAGCAATGATGTCAGCAGCACCTGGAGGATGCTGTCGACGACCCTAGGCCAACCAGTAATGGCCAGGTGAGGTGCAGGGGTCCCTGCTAAGATAGGGGGGACCTGCAGGAAGGGAAAGGAAGCCCAACACTGGCTTGAGGCTGTGGAGCCACTGAAGAGGTATTGGTTGGAGGCCAGTGATGAGTCTCTAGGACAGTGGGGCAGGCCCTGACACTGGCCTGACGCTGGAGGAGGGATGCTCTGGAGCAGCTGCTGCCAGCATACATATATACACATGCCTTGTGCAAGTGGAGAGGCAGGACCTCATCCACACTACCATTCAGTTTACTTGTTAGTACATTAGTATCTTTACTCTCACACTCTTTGTCTTGTAGGGTAGCAATCTTAGTCATTGCTACTACTCAGTGTGCCTCCGAGTTGGAGTACATATAGACATCGTTCAGAACCACCACTGGCACCACAGGCCTCACCTGTGCAGGCGGAACCTACACCATGGTCCTGGAACCTTCACCAGTACCATTACTATATGACAATGCTGGCTATCAGTGTCATACAGCCTCAAGCATCATCACCAATGATGGTGGTGCAGTTCATCAGCACTGCATACCTACACGAGGACAGTTAGCCCACTCCTGTCAAGTGTAGGACACACACCAGGCTACCATGAATGTGCTGCATTACCTCTGAACGGAGTGGCAACAGCAGTCAGTTGACATCGAGCATAAGAGGCAGTTAACATCGATCTCAAGTGAAATCGATGTTTACTGGCTGTTAACCTCAAGCTCAAATGAATTCGATGTTTACTTCGAGTTAACATCGATTTCGATTTCACATGTCTGGTGTGCGACTGCTGACAGGGCTCTTTGGAGACATGAGACTCCAGATTGCGAAGCTTGACAAGCTGTTCCAGTCAAAGCTGGTCACATTCCATGAGGCTGACTACATCAGCAGGGACCTGTCAGCGGTCATGCACCAGACATGTGAAATTGACATTAACTTGAGGTAAATGTCGATTTCGTTTGAGTTCGAGGTTAACAGCCAGTAAATGTTGATTTCACTTGAGATCGACATTAACTGCCTCTTACACTTGATGTCAACTGACTGCTGTTGCCACTCCATCCAGAGGTAATGCAGCACGTTCATGGTAGCCTAGTGTGTGTCCTACACTTGACAGGAGTGGGCTAACTGTCCTTGTGTAGGTATGCAGCACTGATGAACTGCACCACCATTGTCAGTGATGATGCTTGAGGCTGTATGACACCAGTAGTCAGCACCATCATATAGTAATGGTACTGGTGGAGGTTCCAGGACTGTGGTGTAGGTTCCGCCTGCACAGGTGAGGCCTGTGGTGCCAGTGGTGGTTCTGAACGATGTCTATATGTACTCCAACTCGGAGGCACACTGAGTAGTAGCAATGACTAAGATTGCTACCCTACAAGACAAAGAGTGTGAGAGTAAAGATACTAATGTACTAACAAGTAAACTGAATGGTAGTGTGGATGAGGTCCTGCCTCTCCACTTGCACAAGGCATGTGTATATATGTATGCTGGCAGCAGCTGCTCCAGAGCATCCCTCCTCCAGCGTCAGGCCAGTGTCAGGGCCTGCCCCACTGTCCTAGAGACTCATCACTGGCCTCCAACCAATACCTCTTCAGTGGCTCCACAGCCTCAAGCCAGTGTTGGGCTTCCTTTCCCTTCCTGCAGGTCCCCCCTATCTTAGCAGGGACCCCTGCACCTCACCTGGCCATTACTGGTTGGCCTAGGGTCGTCGACAGCATCCTCCAGGTGCTGCTGACATCATTGCTGATCACTTGCAACCCCTTTGGGGTGGTGCCATCATAGTTGTTGCTTGTTGTTTTCATTCCACAGTGTTGTACAGCCCTGTAGGTGAAATCGACAATAAGGCCTGCTTAATGTCGATTTCATCTGAGATCAACCGTAAGATGCATTTAATGTCGATCTCAATTCGAGTTCGATTTTATGTCCTGTGACATTACCCCCATTTTCAGAGCTGAGCTCCTGCAAAGTAATGAAGTCTGTCCAGAGCCTATTTCTTCGCAGCCTGTGCAGAAAAGGGTGGCCTGTATTTGTGGTGTTGGCAGCATTCCTTCCTTTTCCTTTCCTCCTTCTCCTCAACATCATCATCTACTACTATGCCATCACCACTTGCCATGTCAGCTCCAGCTTCTAACCCCCCATTGCACTGCTCAACTTGTTGAGCGGCTCCCATTGCTCCTCATGCAGCTCTTCATCACCGCTGCACCAACAGGCAGCCCTTGGATCTTGTGGTGCCACATACCACTTCTGAGACAGCTGACATGCCTGTCAAGGAAGTCATGGCTGCTTCCCTGGTGGAGTTGGCCTTGCATGGCCCTCCTGCACTTGAACCTCTTTTCCTGGGCACATGTGCTCCCAGCGAGGAGTGCCAGGATCACTATGAGGCTGAACTGGCTTGATTGGACAGCACACCAGCATCGCCTGAGGTGCCTGGTACACCCACCTATGCTCCATCGCCTCCTCCTCCAGGCATGATGTGGAGGGACACCCCCTCCATCAGCAGGCACATGCCTCCTCCCCTGGTGCCTCTGCACCACCCTTCTCCATCACCACTGGTGGCCCACACTCCAAGTTGGGCCAAGATTGCTGCCTGGAACCAGGTACTCTGGGCTCCAGTGCTGCTGATCCTTTATGTGGCTGGCCTCTACCCTGAGCTCTGGACCATCGCTCAGGGCGATGCTGCAGATTGGCATATTCGCAACATCATCATGCATCACCTGACTGAAGGTTCAGCTCCCTGGCCCACCTGGACATGTGCACACTGCAAAGCACTCCAGATCCTGTGAGTATTCCCCCCCAATTTTCCTCTTACTGCTCATTTCAGGATCGTTCACTAACCCCTTGCTTTGATTCTGCATCATAGTTGCTTCCCATCGATGTTTGCAGACCCATTGGGTCGATGACACTGCATCCCCACCTTGTGTGTGCACTGCCATGCAGCAGGCATTGCCCATTGCAATTGGACCATTGCTCACCACCTGGCCTTTGTGTACTGTGGTGATTTCCCAGGCTGGCAGCATGGCTGTCATGAGCACAGCACTGAGCACACCCACCTTTCGATGCCTGAGGGGGTCAGCATGGGTAAGGTGCACCACAATGACCATGTGTATCCACCTACCCATGATCGTCACTGGGCGGAGGCCATGGTGTGGCTCTAGCATCTTGACAATGCTGACTTCCCTGGTGTCCTGCATGCTGTGTGCCAGTACATGGTGGCAAACAGCGCTCTCGTGAGTGAGCACCAGCCCCATGAGTCATGCTCTTGCCCTGGCAGCCCTCCACCGCCTGTGGACACACCATTGTCCCCTCTGCTGGTCCCTGAGGGTGAGGACAGCAAGCCCTTCTATGTCAACATGTAGATTAGCCCTCTTCTCATGCTGTGTTTGTCCCCTTTGAAATCCACTGCTGTTCCTCTTGTCCTCTTGTATGTGCCTCATGAGTGTCTGATGAGCTTTGACACTGAGGCTGGAGCCTTCCTGGCGACTTTTCCTCCTGTGGGGCTGACCTTTTTGAGATCGAGGATAAAGTCACATAATCCTCAATTTTGTGTGAGATCGAGTGTAACTCGCTTTTAACATCGATTTCATACAAGTTTGACTGTAATGCACTGTTAACATCGATTTTGCAAAACTGAGGAGATGGCCCTATTCTCGAGCAGGGATGCCTCCCCCCCTCGAAACCTCATAGTCCCAGATGAGGTCAGGGCAACTGAGATTCTCAGCAGGCTCCCAGGTTGCCTGTTCCTCAGGATAGCCCTTCCAGAACACCTTGTACTGGAGCTGGCCATGATGGGTTCGACAGTTGAGGACATGCTCCACCTTGTACTCCAGCTCATCATCATGCAGTGGCAGTTGTATGGGAAGCTTGTGATGCCCTGCCAGTTGGCTCGCTGGCTGCTTCTCTAGCATGGAGATGTGGAAGATGTTGTGGACTTTGAAGGTCGCTGGAAGCTGTAGGCAGTATGCTTGCTGGCTGATGTGTTCCAGGAGGGGAAAGGGGCCAGCAAAGCAGGTGTTGAGCTTGGGACTGTGTCATCGAGTCTTCCAGTTCTTGCAGTTGATGTGAACGAGATCACCGACTTTGAATTCCATGTCCTTGGGTTTACAATTGTATTGCTCAACCATCTGTGCTTGTGCTTGCTGAATGGCTTCCTGGAGATACTCAATCCAGGCCAGGGCAGTCATAAGCCACTCATGCTGTCCCAGGTCATGTACTCCAAGCTGCTCTGGGATTTCTGGGTGAGACTTGGGATTCCAGCCATAGCATGCAAAGAATGGTAATATGCCAATGCTGCTGTGGACCGTGTTGTTGTACATGAACTCAGCCATTGCCAGCAAGGCACACCAGTTGTTCTGCTCATAGTTGCAATACATGTGGAGGTACTGTTCAACCACTTGGTTTACCCACTTGGTCTGGCCATCAGTTTGTGGGTGGTAGGCTGTGCTGAGGGAGTGGTTGATGCTGAGAGCAGTGGTGAACCTCTTCCAGGCTGCTGATATGAACTGCCATCCTCGATCAGAGACAATGTGGTCTGGCACACTGAAGCATATGAAGACTGTGGCTTCTAGGAGCTTGGCAGTATCCTCCAAGGTTGCCAACTTATGTGTTGGCACTAGGATGGTGAACTTGGTAAGATGATCAACCACAACTAGGATCGAGTTGTAGCCTTCTGAAGGCAGCAGTCCTTCAATGAAGTCCATGGAGATGGACCCCCATGGTCATTTGGGGGTGGACAATGGTTGCAGAAGGCCATACAGCCAATGGCGTGGGGCCTTGTACTGTGCACACACTGGGCAGCTAGCTACATAGTCTGCTATCCATGCTGCCATGCATGGCCAATAGTAGTGTTGTTGCACTAGCTCTATTGTCACATTGTGCCTGACATGCCCAGCAGTCAGTCCATCATGGCACTGCGACATTACCATGTAGTGCAGGTGCTCGACCGATAGAGATTGGCCTCATATCCTGGCCGCACTCCTGGTGTCGTTGCTACCCTGCCTGCCAGGCAGCATGACCTTCAGCACAACCAGGTGGCCATTCTTGTACCACAAGCTGTCCTTGAGCTCGAATTGGCCTTGGTTGTACAGCTCTATTAGTTCACAGTCGAGGGGCTGGAAGGTCCTGACAAGCTCCTTGAATCCTCCTGCCACAATGTCTGCCATAGAGGGCAATGCCAGAGGTGTTTCATGAGATCGATGATTATCATCCCTTATGCTCAAACTCAATTGAGTTTGATGATTATGCATGTTTTCGGTCAAACTCATTTGAGATCGATGTTTAATGGCATTTATTGTCGATTTTGCATCAGGTTCAGCAAATAGTCAGGCCAGTAGCAGCTGTCGAACATTATGCTCTTGTTCTTCACCAGCTGGCTGCATATCGCTCCACCTTGTCAAGGCATCAGGTTCACCTGCTTTGTCCCCTGGCCTGTATTGTAGAATGAAGTTGAAGTCGGCTAGTAGTACTTCCCATCAAGCTTGCTGACCATTGATGCATCATTGAGACTTGAAGTATTTGAGCACTTTGTGATCTGTGAGGATGATGAGCTGCAATGGCAGGCCTGCCAGCAAATGGCACCACTGGGTCAGGCATGCCACCACTGCAAGCAGTTCCTTGTCATGGATCTAGTAGTTATGCTCTGCTGAGCTCATCTTGCAAGAGTAGAAGGCAATCGGATGCCACTGGCTTTCATGTTCTTGTTTGAGGACCCTGGCAATGGCATAGTCGCTGGCATCCATCTCCATTCGCATGGGCAGGTGATAATCGAAATGCTGTAGAACTCCTGCTGATGTGAACACTGCAATGAGACTGTGGAATGCCTTCTCTGCCTCCTCTGGCAGCTTGAACTTCCTGAAACACTCAGTTGGCTTGACCAGTGACATGAGTGGCCTCACAATGCATGTTAAGTGTGAGATGAATCATCGATAGAAGTTGGTGAAGCCAAGGAAGTGCTGGATGTTGTGGATCGACTTGGGGACCAGCCATTCCTTAATGGTCTGTACCTTCACTTCATCCATCTTGATTCCTTGTGGCATGATAACATAGCCTAGGAACTCAATGGTTGTGGTGTGGAACTCGCATTTTGAAAGCTTCACGAAGAGTCAGTGCTTGTGTAGTCGCTGTAGCACCTCTCGTATGTGGCTGACATGCTCCTTCAGGTGGTCACTGAAGATGAGGAAGTCATCTAAGTATACCACCATGTGGATACCAAGGATATCATGGAAGATACCATTAACCAGCAACTGAAAGTGTGAGGGAGCGTTCACCAGCCCAAACAGCATGATGAGGTATTTGTAGAGCCTGAGTTGGGTACCGAAAGCTGTCTTCCATTCATTGCCATCTGTGATGCATACCAGGTTATATGCCACCTTGAGATCCAGCTTGCTGTAGACCTTGGCCTTCCACAGTAGGAAGAGCTGCTCCTTGATGAGGGGTAACAGGGCATGATTCTTCACTGTAACCTCGTTGAGGCCTTGGTAGTCGATGCATAAGTGGAGGCCTCCATCCTTCTTTGGTATGAAGAGCACAGGTGAGTGCGCTGGACTTTTCGATGGATGGATGAAGCCCTTCATGATGTTCTCATCGAGGTATTTGCACAACTCTTCCAGCTCTTTGGGTCCCTGTAAGTACAGAGGCCCATGAGGCAGCTGAGTGCCCAGCAGTAGCTCAATTGAGAGATCATGGTCCATCCTTGGAGGCAACTTGTTGGCCTCAGTCTCACAGAAGACCTGGTGGAGATCCTGGTATTCCTCAGGTATCTCCTTCACCTTCAGCTCCTCCTGAGGTTCAATCTCCATCTCGATACCTTTGTTGCTGCCTGTAGGGATGAAGCTGTACATGGGTACTGTGGTGGGATCAACATCCAGGAGCATGCATCCTATGGGACCATCGCAGAGGGCTGCTTGTATGAGCTGTTTGGCAGAGACAAACTCATTCCCATGAGCTACAAGATTGGTTGCTGAAATCGACATTAAGGATGCATTATCTTGGATCTCAGTTGAAATCAAGGATATGCAGGGTTTATCATCGATTTCAGATGAAATTGATGGTAACTTCCCCTTAACTTCAATTTCGAGGCCAGGCTGGAAATCGAGAGTACCAGTGTGCCAATCTACCCTGGGCCTGAGTTTCCTGAGTAGTTTGTAACCTAGAATGATGTTGTAGTCATCGATGTCTGTCACCTCTGCTTCGAAAGGGCCAACCAGGTAACCTTCTATGCCCATGGTGACTGAGGCAGCACTGTCGATCTGTAAGGTATGACCGGTAATACCATGAATGCTTCTTTTGTGTATGGGTTTTGTGGGTATTTGAAGGGTCGAAACAAATGTATGAGCAATTATAGACACTCTGGCGCTTGTGTTGGCCAGCATTTGAGCTGGGTGACCTGCGATGGTCCCATCAATCTCAAGTACTGGCTTCTGTGACACTGCAGAGAAATGGAAATGACAGTCTTGATATGTACAGTGTGATGACAAGGATGGGTTTAGGGCAATGCACACCATCAATGCACTGTCCCATGCCCATTTCCCTGGTTGGTGTCACCTTCCTGGGCTTGGGTGTTCTCCTCATCCTCATTGGTGTAGGCAGCCAGGTCAATGTCAGCCTCCTGGTTGCCTTCCTCAGACACTGCTTCATCATCTTCAGCATCTTCAGCTTGCTCATTGGTGGCATAGATGTGGCCACTCTGTGGAACAGGGCCACAAGGTGCACCTGGTGGACTGGATACCCTGGGCACAGCCTTGGGACAGTTGCGTTGCCAATGACCTGTCTGGCCACATAGGCTGCACTGGTCTGGTCTGAAGGTGGTGCCACTGACATTGGTTACCAGCAGCTTCTGAGCTAAATGAGGAGGCAAGGGCCTCCTAGGAGCAGTATTAGGTATGGCTCCACTACACTGACCCCAACTGCTTGTCCTGTTGCTAATTGGTGGTGCCTCCTTTCCTTTACCCTTGTCTGTGGTGGGCGCTGCCACACTAGCAGGACGAGCTGGGGTCGAGAGGAGATGGGCATTGTTGGCATCCAAGGTTCGAATGCAGTCAATGCTCTCCATGCTGCAATACCATTCCCAGAGGTCAAAAGGGGGATCACACTCGAACTTTTGATGCATCCTGGTGGTGAGACCCATTTTGAAGAGACCCATGATGAGCTTAGGGTTTCCATCGAGGCCTGCATGGTTTGCTAGGTCCTGGAAATGTTCAATGTAGCAAGTGGCCATGCCTGGTTCATCGCTGGTTTGATGGAGGATGGAGAGCTTGGTGTAGGTGGTGACTGAATCAACTGTTTGACTGAACTGGTCCCTCAACTGGCACAGAACATGTCCCAGTTGTGGAACAGCTGTCCCTGAAGCTTAGGGTCGACCCAAAGCTTGGAATCCCACCATTCCTTGGCAGACCCTTCCAAACATTCTGAAGCAATGGCCACCCGATGCTGATGGCTTGTGATACCATATTGAGCAAACCAGTTGTTGGCCTTGATGAGGAACAGCTCAACATCCTTGGTATCCAGCTTGGGAAATGGGATCTTCATGTCTGCAGGGAGTGCCTTAGGCTCCTGGCCCTCACCCTCGAACATGGTGATGGGCTTGAGAGGCTCACAATGATGCCTAGGACCTGTGGGAGTCATGTAAACATCGACATTGCTGAACTCCACAGGCCATGCCTTCACCGTGGACCTGGGCATCGGTGTTCAAGAATCCTCCACTTGGGCAAACCTGGTCTGAGCCATTGTTGGCTCACCAAGAGGAGGAGCTGACCTTGTCTGGCCTACTGGCGATGGTGTAGCTGGCTCTTCACCTTGGTACAACCACCAATTACCTAACATGGCTCACTGCCATTTGTGGTTTGCTTCAGCTTCTTGACACTGTTGCTCCATCATCTGCTGGAGCATGGCTACCACTGACCCAAGGTCGATGGCTCTGAGGTGCTCCTCAGACTGTTTGTTGGGTGCCATAGTGAACATGGGGCACTGCTTGAACGTTCCACTCTAATGTCAGCAGTCATGCACCAGACATGTGAAATCGATGTTAACTCGAGGTAAACATCGATTTCATTTGAGTTTGAGGTTAACAGCCAGTAAATGTCAATTTCACTTGAGATCAATGTTAACTGCCTCTTACACTCGATGTTGACTGACCACTGTTGCCACTCCATCCAGAGGTAATGCAGCATGTTCATGGTAGCCTAGTGTGTGTCCTACACTTGACAGGAGTGGGCTAACTGTCCTCGTGTAGGTATGCAGTGCTGATGAACTGCACCACCATCATTGGTGATGATGCTTGAGGCTGTATGACACTGGTAGTCAGCACTGTCATATAAGAGAGGTTTTGGTTGAGAAACGTCTATCTCATGCAGTTCATTTGCCAAACTATGTGAGACAGTGGTGGCGGTGGTGGTTTGGAAGAGAGTCAGATGGTCATGAGCTCAGTCTTACTCAGTTCAGGATGCGGGTGCAGAATTTGAAAATTTTTTCCATTCACATGATGCATCTTAGTCAGCAAATATGCACGATTTGTGAATATCGGGCTCATAGGTCACCGATGAGCTCCATACAGTTGGTGGTAGTGGTCATCGTCGCGAGCAGGCACAGACTGTAGATACAACGCACTGGAGTCTTCGACTTGCATGATCGCATGGACAGTGTCCAGTGCCTGGCAGATGCACTGGTTAAACAGAGATAAGGTTACAGAAAGCACAGGGTAAGGATACAGATGATGGTAGTACTACCGCCATCCATGGTTTTGACGGTTTTGGCAGTTCTCTCTCAATGTAGACTTTAGTTTCACATACCACACATGCTTTGTAATCAAGAACGTTGCCCAACATGTTACATTCTAGCTAAAACCACACGATCATGGTGAGATGCGTCTAACGCTTCTCATTCTACTTACATACACAGTTCACCTAACAGAAAGTAGTTGTAAGATGAATCCAAATGGGTCATACAGACCTCGCTTATGCATGCATGCATCTGAAGTGAGCAAGACGGCTTTGCTGAGCTCGAAACGTGCAAGTAAGAGGCGTACCAAAACCTCACTATAGTAATGGTACTGGTGGAGGTTCCAGGACTGTGGTGTAGGTTCCGCCTGCACAGGTGAGGCCTGTGGTGCCAGTGGTGGTTCTGAACGATGTCTATATGTACTCCAACTCGGAGGCACACTGAGTAGTAGCAATGACTAAGATTGCTACCCTACAAGACAAAGAGTGTGAGAGTAAAGATACTAATGTACTAACAAGTAAACTGAATGGTAGTGTGGATGAGGTCCTGCCTCTCCACTTGCACAAGGCATGTGTATATATGTATGCTGGCAGCAGCTGCTCCAGAGCATCCCTCCTCCAGCGTCAGGCCAGTGTCAGGGCCTGCCCCACTGTCCTAGAGACTCATCACTGGCCTCCAACCAATACCTCTTCAGTGGCTCCACAGCCTCAAGCCAGTGTTGGGCTTCCTTTCCCTTCCTGCAGGTCCCCCCTATCTTCGCAGGGGCCCCTGCACCTCACCCAGCTGTTACTGGTTGGCCTAGGGTCGTTGACAGCACCCTCCAGGTGCTGCTGACATCATTGCTGATCACCCCAACCCATTTGGGGGTGGTGTCATCATAGCTGTTGCTTGTCATTTCGTTCCACAGCATTGTATGGCCCTGTAGGTGAAATCGATGATAAGGCCTGCTTAACATCGATTTCATCTGAGATCAACTGTAAGATGCATTTAACATCGATCTCAATTCGAGTTCGATTTTATGTCCTGTGACAGGACCCAGGTGAAGCACCTAGAGATGGAAAGGGCAGACGACTCACCTGTGGGTGTAGAAGAAGGCCCAGCAGAAGTGAGCATCGACGTTGCTGCTGGTGGTGCAGGGAGGGGGGGTGGCAGGGGTATGACCTGCATAGATGAGGGCAGAGGTGGTTGGGAGGGTGAAACTGGTGCAGGAGTGGGAGGAGCCTGTGTGGCTTGAACGGTGTTGAGCAGCTCACGAAATTGACTGTCCAGACGTTGTTCAAGATGATCAAAGCGATGCTCAAGGCTTGTAACCGATGACATGGAGGCAAAGACACCAGAGTCATGGGTGACATGGCCAGAGAAAGGAGAAGAGGCAGTGGGGGAGGGTGAGCATGAGCATGAGTGGTGGACAGGAGGGGTTCGCATGCTAGGGGAAGTGCAAGGCTCAGAGGGAGGGAGAGCAACCACAGGGGCTCCATGACAGCCAGCACAGGTCTTAGTGGGCCAGCCCTGCATGCTGATGAAGTGAACAGGCTCCAGGGAGCACTTACAGTGCACACAAGGGTCATGCAGGGGAACCATAAGCCTCCCCAGAAGGTGAACTACAACAGCAGCAAAGATGTATGCAGTGCTGAGAACAGCAATCCCAGAGAAGAGAGTTGACCAGCAACTGAAGAAACAGCAATCTAGGATGTGTGTTGCCTGTTGAGACCAAGCCTTGACACTGCTGGGCAACAGTGATGGTGTTCACTGCAGAGTCAGTGGTGCTGTTGCTGCTGGGACCAAGGCAGCAGGTCCTGGGTTGTTGCACAAAGCAGACTGCATGCTGGCAGGTCTGTCACCACATGAGGGTGTTCCTGGTGCATGAAGCCAGGGGCAAGATACCCCAGAAGAGGCCTGTCAGGCACAGTTTCATTACCATGCCAATTGTGCTGAGCTGCCAGAAGGAAATGAAGGCAAGGTCATGGGTGATCAACCCCATGATGGCAGCTATGGAGACTGGGGCACCACTCCCAGGATCATGGGTCGACAGTATTTGAGGTAGTGTGCTAAGCCACCAGACTGTGTTGTCCTCATGAGTCGGAGGACCTGCTGAGCGCTCTGCCCTGGACCAAGGGGGGTGTTGAACCAAGCACAATGAGAACAAGAGAGAGGGGAAGGTGGTGGGACCAAACGACCAGGCAAAGGGCAGAGAAACCAGACCGAGCCTTTTATGGTCACAGCTGGTTGAACTCACCACCCTCATCAGATGGTGACCGCAGAAAGGAGAGAGAGAGGGACTAAGAAAGGCTCGAGAGCCGAGAAGCAAAGGACTGTGGGATGTCAAGAATGGGATAGACCTGGCAAGGTGCAGAGAGCCTGAAAGCTGGGAGGCACGAGCAAGGACAAAGTCTTGAGGCTGAGTGGTGCAAGCTGGTAACTGAGACAGATGTGGAAGAGAAAAAGGGGGACACCCAGGTCTGCAGCCAGAGGGATCAAAGTCTCGAGGCCAGCAAGGCAGACCACCGAAATGGTGGATGAAGGAAGGCCAAGTCTTGAGGAAGAGAGAGATGCATGAGCCATGAGAAGCAGAACCATAGAGGCCAGGAATGAGGAGTCGATGAAGGTAGGGAGGGTGGAGAAGGAGGAAGGTGAGCAGCTAAAGCTGCTGAACGATGAGAAGAGAGAGGGAAAGGTCAACCGCAAACGGTCAAAATGACCGAAGTGGTTGAACTGGAAAGAAGAGTGGAACCAGTGACAACAGTGATGATGGTAATGAGGCTGGGTGCGAGGCCAGCATGCTTGCAGATAACAAGCAGAAGTCAACTCAAGAAAGAAATCGCTGCCTACGGAGGCCAGCAAGTGATAAGATGATGGTTTGAGTGAATGAGTGAAGTAAGCTGTTTGTGAACAAAGACTGAGTTTTGTGTTGGAGTAGCTGGAATGTACAGTTTATAGTTTATCATGTGCTTGGTCACATGCCCTATACAGTCTGTTGAAAGCAACACCAGGCACTGGCATTAAACCACCAGCACAGCCTGCACTCATTGTCAACCAGTGCTGTTCACCTCCACTCTGCCCTCACCATCGTCCCACACCTCCCTCCAGCATCCTCCACTTTCGTAGCCCCAGGTCTGCAAGCACTGTCTGTGCTCCCCTTCCATACCACCCAACCTGTGACCCTCTGATTGTCACCTGCCTCCACCACTGTCTCCACCATGCTGCTGATGTATGCCCAGGCCCTCCTCCTGACACTGTGGGACACTCTCGAGTTCAGCATCATCCTTGACCCACTGACACTCACCACAGCACACCCCCCCATGCAGTTCGCCCTGGACATCTTCATTCATGATGAGGATCATCCCCCTACCCACCAGAATGGCACCCTTCACATCCTCACCCACCCTCTGGGCCATCGAGGCTGCTGCCAGGTGACCCTCTTCCTTTGCTGCACCTAGGCAGTGACACCTCCTGCTGTTTGCCATCCCCCTCAATGCTCGCTGCACTGAAGCAGTGACCCCTCCCACCGCTTGCCATCCCTCTCACCACCAAGGTCCCCCAAGCCCTGGGCCTCACACTCTCCCCCCATCACACTATCCTCGCTCGCACACCTCTCCCACAATCTGATCATGTCACTGCCTTTAGATCATCTGGTCTGTGTGTGTGTGTCCACCACCATGTGCATATCCACAACAGCCCCCTCCTGAGACATTTGCAGCTGGCCTGCCACCCCCCTCTCGAACCATTGATCTTCCTGTTTTGCTCATAGACACCCCATAGATGTCATTTTTGCTTTGTTCCACATCACCATCCCTGGCTCTCTTTGGAAGGGGGGGATGTTGTGATATTCCTGGTAGAATCTCACTAAGTCACATCTCTGTCAAGTAGCTCTGGTCTCACACACTTGCCAAGCAGGCTTATCCTGCTTGGCTTGCTGCCATACCTCTTGCAATGTGACCATCATCTACTCATTCAATCTCACCACCATCTGTGCTGTCCAGCATGACATAAGACTGACTATGATGCAGTGAGTCACTGAAGTTCAGTATGAAACTAGCTGATCTGTTATGATGACAACAACATAGGCATTATGAATGGCCTCCATACCATTACTCAGAACAGTGCTACATCATGATCATACATTATGATAACATCAGACTTCATCACAATCAATGTGCAGAGGGTTATGATTTCATCTGGTAAAAGGAATAATCAGCATTCACACTTTTCTGGGCCATTTAATGGCAAAATCTATCAACTATTACAATCTGTATTGACCTCCACTTAGTTCAATTAAAAAAGGCAAAGCAAAGTAGGATTTTTGACTTTTTCAGTAAATAAATATTTCGCATTTTGAATAAAATTGTCTCTGCCCATCTGTATTCGATAAGTGAGAGTTGACTGTATTCTTTTACCCAAGGCCCTGTTTTCGCCTGCAGCTCGCATTTGGACCCAACTCAAGCTCGATGACTGCTCTAGTACTGGGTTTGGCGTAGGACCCTCCTTTTACCCCGCGTTTTGCTGCGTGCTTCTGCAGGGTCGCGAAGCCCCGCCCAGCGTTATCAGTGCCATTCGGCTCTGCTCCAGTCCGTTTGCAACATGCGAAATTAGAGTGGCTCGTGCAGCTCAACTCTTTTTGGTGCTGTGGAGAAAGAGAGACAGATAGCAGAAGTCATGCGGGTCAGGTGGCCAAACTAGTTCAGTATAGAATGGCACAGCCAAAGGAAGCTCTGAGTTGCAGCAGGGGTCCATTCTGTGCTGAGTCCAGGGAGTGTCAACGGCGATGAGCTTCGGCTTCGGAGCAGGGCCGGGAACCTCGCCACCGTTTATCACAGAATGAGCCCCTTTGCCTGGCCGAGAGTAAGAACATTGAGCAGCAACTGACCGCCGTCACATTCCCATGCTGGACACATAGCTGTTAACAAGTGTGTGGATTGCCGGCCAAAAGAGCGACAGGGGCAGCAGTCAGCCAAGTGGCGGGGAACAACCGTATGCTCTCGTTCGAATCACGTCAGCCTTGTTGCGCAAGGGTGCAGCCGGAACACACTGAGAGACAAGGGAGAGGCTGAATCAGGATCGACAGAAGAACGCAAACACGGGAGTTCCGAATGTCAGGAGCTAGGCGTTAGCCCGCTAGCCCTACGCTGCGCGGACACGACACATATAAACGTCCTCCAACCGCCTCGCCTTTGCCTTTGCATCCTTTTCATCCCACCCGCCTTCTCCCTCACTTGACCTGACCTGACCTGAACTCGAGGCTCCGTTGTCTTGTTTCCTGACAACCACTTGCAACACTTGAACGACTCGTCGCTTGTCTCCTCCATCATCTACAGTCGCGCTTCTCAAACGGCTTGTTTCGAAACCTTTGCTGCATCTCAGCCAATCATTGCATCAGCTCCAACCCAAGCATCTGGAACAAAATGTCGACGATTCGAATCCCTGGTGCGGCCGGTGCTAACGCTGGCACCCTCAACGCTGCCAAGGGGGCGCTCGCTGGTGCTGGTGCTGGTGCCGGCGCTGCGGCTGGCACTTCGAGCAACAAGTCGGCTCCCAAGACTTACCCATTCTGGCTCGGTGGTGAGTAGCGTCATGCATTCTTAGCGGGATGATCCAGATATTGAGCACTCACATCCCGTTTCTTGCGTCTTCCCGTTTGTTCCCTCCTGGTTACAGGCGCCGCCGGTTGCTGCGCTGCGAGTATCACACATCCTCTCGATCTCACCAAGTACCGTCTGCAGACAGCCACCGTCAAGCAGGGCATGTTCCGAACCATCGTCCTCTCCGTTCGCAGCGAGGGCATCACCAGTCTCTGGCACGGATTGACAGCAACTCTGCTCCGCCAATTCACCTACTCTGTCACCCGCTTCGCTGTCTACGAGGACATGAAGTCGAGGATGACGCATCGCTCGGGCAAGCCACCCACCACTGCCGAGCTCGCGCTGTGCTCCGGTACTGCCGGTGCTGTCGCCGGTGTCGTTGGTAACCCTGCCGAAATCGTCCTCGTCCGCATGTGCTCCGACCTGAACCTGCCCAAAGAAGCACGCTACGGCTACAGGAACTGCATCGACGGCCTCGTTCGCATCGTCAAGGACGACGGCGCTGGCATCCTCTTCCGCGGTCTCTCGCCCAACGTCTTCCGCTCAGTCGTCATGAACATTTCCCAACTCGGCTCGTACGATCTCTTCAAAGGCATCCTCCAGAAGCTCGACGTAATCCCCGACGGACCTGTCCTCCAGACCGCGGCGAGTTTCTGCGCAGGTACACTCAGCACCACCCTCTGCACGCCTATCGATGTGGTCAAGTCGCGCGTCCAGAACCTCAAAAAGGGCGCCGGGGCCAATGTCGGCGTCTCGCATGTCATTAGGGATGCCATTGCAAAGGATGGCCCCACCGTCTTCTTCCGGGGCTGGACCCCCGCTTGGTTGCGTCTGCAGCCCCAGACCACCCTCCTCTTCCTCTTCTTTGAGCAGTTCAAGTCGCTCGTCGACAAAACGCGCCTCGCCAAGTCGAGCGAAGAGGTCCGAACCAACAACTAACTTTAATTGCTCCCCAACATCCATCTTCGTAGGTTAGCTTCCAACATCGGCTGTTTCCGCGTGCGCATTGCATGAGTTGCACGCCCAACAAAAAGGTACAGCTCGTGACGGGCTACGATGGGCAAGGGTTTAAGAGGAAGATTCGTCCATGAGGATGCTGCTTTGATCGTTGTCCGACTCTGCGCGGGTGTGGGACTGCGATTGGGAGTGGGGGTTGGGGGGGAAGCCGGAGTTGTCGAGGCTCATTTCGGCTGCTGAGGCGGTTGACAGTTCTGAGTTGAGCTTGTTTTTGAATTGGATCGAGGTTTGGGTGGGGTGCGATGGTGAGGGTGGTGAGTGGTTGGCGAGGGGTTCTGCTTGCTGGTGGGCGGGGAGGGGGGAAGGGGATGGTGAGGTTGATTCGGGGATTGCGGCGAGGTTTGGTTTGCCCACACCCGCTGCCGATGGATGATGCATCGATGGTGAAGTTTCAACCTCTCTCTGCTTTCCCTTCCCCTCCGCCTCCACCTTGCCCACATCCCCCTTACTGTGCTGCTTGAACAACCTCCGCTGCGGATCGTACTTTGCAAACTGCGCGACGCCGTAATGCACCTTTTCGTCGAGCAAAAAATCCAGCAGCTCTGTTGTGTACGCATCCCGCGGATTGATCGACAGCGCTTCGTGGTAGTGCTGCACCGCATCATCCAGTTGGTCCTCCTTGTGTGCGATCATGCCCAAACACAAATGTGCCTGATAGTTGTGCGGGTCGAGCTCGACCACCGACTGAAACGCCGACTTGGCCTCCGCGTCCCTTCCCAACCGCATCAACGCAATGCCGAGATTGAGGTAGCATGCTTTCCAGCTGGATGCTGGATGCTGAGTCTCGCGAGCCAGCTCGATGGCAGTGGAGAAAAACCTCGCCGCCGAGTCAAGACTGCCTGTTTGAAAAGCGACGATGCCGCGCTCATTGGCGAGCAGTGGATCATGCTCCCAGATCGCAGCTGAACCTTCCAATGAAAGCCGGGCGAGCGAAAGGTTGTCCTGATGCAAGTGCTCTATCCCCACAAACAGCTTCGGCAGATGGGACTGCGGAAACAGCCGTGCTGCGGTCGAGTAGGCAATAATCGCCTGATCGCTCTCCCCCTCGAGCGCAAACGTATGACCAAACGCAATCCACGCGGGCGCAAACCTCGGGTCGAGCAGCGACGCTTTGCTGAAATACCTCCTTGCTTCAGCCCACCTCCGCGTGGTAGCATACCACGTACCCACGGCGTACCACGAGACGGGTGATTCCGGCTGCAACTCGGTGAGGCGGTGCGCGAGCATGAACAGCGCCGGACGCAGGTTCTTGAGATGATACGTGCACGCGATGTGGATCGGCAACGTGGCCGGGTGGTCGGCGGACAGCTCGAGGATGCGGCTGGTGACGATGAATGCATCGGCAAAGCGCAACCGCGAGAACAGCTCTGCAGCCAACCCAAGCAGCACGTCCGGATCGTCTGACAACCCATACTCGTCCGCCAGACGCCGACGCGCCAAGCTTGTTGTTTCGACCAACGCCTTACCCTGCTTGGACAGCTGCGTCGTATAAAGCAGCCGGACCAACTCGTAATCGTGCAGCGCTCCCGGCTCGTTACCAGCTTGCGCGGCGTACTCGAGACTCTGGACAAAGTTCCACTGTTCTTCCGTCCCCAGCATCTCACCGTCGATCAGCGCTGAGAAGGCTTCGTAATTCTTGACATCGAGCGCGAGCGCAGCCATGAACGAGTCGCGTGCTCGGGGCAGATCTTCGAGGCGGAGATGGATCTGACCGCGGAGATAGGCGACGGAAGAGCCGAGCTTGATACCGCCATCGTTGGAAGGGCGCTTGTTGCTGGCGGATGTGCCCCAGTGCTCGGTCTCACCGAGCAGGTCGAGTGCTTCGTGGTATTTGCCTAGCCTGACTTGGCATTGGGCAGCGAGGTAGCGGCAGGCAAGGCTGTGGTTGACAAGAACGGGACCGTGAGCCGGCGCGAGAGTGCTGTTCTTGATCTCGTCGACGTCGGCTTGCAAGTCGACCCCTTGTTTGAGCTTGGCCTTCGCACCTTTTCCATGGTCAGTGTTCTGCGAGCCGTGTTGAGCCAAAAGCGGATCAGCAGGATCGCGAAAGACGACAGAACCATCCCGATCGCGATCACGATCATCAACCGAAGCGTCTTTGAGAACTTCGTCATCCGAATCGGCGTCCCTGCCGCTGCTATCTGTCTCGGAAGACCCGGTGCCTGTTGCTGTGACGTTAAAGTCGCGCTTTTTCCGCTTCCCCGTGGCGGAGGAAGTGGCTGAATACATGCTGTCCTTTGTTGTAGAGCGAGCCATGATGCTTGCTGGCAAGATGGACGACGAGCGAGTGCGCTGCAACACCTCGTGCAGAGCATCGTCATCTTCCTGGACGTTTTCTGACGCCAAGAAGCCTTCTGCACCAGTGTGCTTTGCTGAGTAGTGGCCCGAATCGGCTAGATTAGCGCTCTGCGTAGATGGGCGAGCGGAGTGTGAAGCTCCGGTCCTGAGCGGCGAAGTGAGGAGTTGCTCAGCACGAGCATACTGATGTGTGTAAAAGAAGCATTGGGCCAGATGATACGCATCGTTGAAAGCCGCAGCGGTGGTCTCTAGAGCCAAGACTTTGGAGCCCCAAAAGATGGCAGTGTCGTAGAGATGCTGCTGCATCGCGTCTTGTCGCCATCTACGGAGGCGTGTCAGTGTCGATGCAGGCTCTTGGTCGTCATCGAGCGAGACGCCGTCTGCTTCGTCGGCCGAGTCTAGAGCGACACTAGCACGCGCATATGCTTGATGTGATGTTGAGGCTGCATCCTTGCGGCTTTCCGCTTCGTTATCAGATGATGAAGCGGGCGCATTTGGAGCGAGCGGATCAGTGTGTAAGTAGTCCTCTGATGGCTGCGATGAGGCAACCACCTCGCTCAAAGTGGCATGGTTGCTGAGCCGAGACTTGGCAGCGGTGCGCCGCTTTGGAAGAGCATGACGCGCACCAAGACCGCTGGCGTCTTGGTCCAGCTGCGAAAGCGGAGGATTGGCTCTGTGGCGTTTGGATGAGGGAGTACCATCAAGCCGAGAGTTGGCAAAGTTGGGCCTTGACTTGATGACCCTAGTGAGAGCAGGGCTCAAGTCGAGCAACCCGCTGTTGTTGGCATCGTCGTCGTTGCGCACCACGCTGAGGCTGCCATCGGGATTCAAGTTATTGGTGCCTAGCGGCGGCTGAGAGATGTTGTGGGTGGGGGTATGGGGTGATTGAGGTGCGGATCGACTGCCAGAGGGTCCAGCAACGGCTAGCTTGGTGACCTGTCGAGGCTTTGGGCTGTGATAGGGGAAGCCAGGGCTGGAGGCGGCATCGGCAGGCACCATGGCCGCGATGGATCGTCCGCGTGCGATCTAGGACAACACCTTGAAGGAGGTGTAAGGCTCGAGCAATGAGCTCAAGTAGCTCGCGTCTATGCTGTTCAAAAAGTGAGACGGTGGTCGCGGTCATAGGCACAAGTGATATCGGAGTGTTGGATTCCATTTCTCTCGAGTCGGTTCGTGTATGTTGATCTTTCCGCGACTTGCCACGGAAAGTTGCAACATGTTGTAATCAAAAGCCTAACACGGTCACTGGAAATCGGATCAGGGTCCGATGCTGAGTCGGAGGCGTTGCAGCCACTGCCGTGTGACTTCAGAGGGCGCCAATACTGTACTGTGCGCACGAGCTGCGACTGCCATTGTAACAGCGACTGTGCGCCTGTGCCTGCTGATTCATTCTCGCGGGTGACGTTGTGTGGAATTTCTTCGGAGCGTCCGTGGACTTGGCTCACCCTCAGGGTCTCCCTCTGCGCAGTCACAATCTTAATAGCCGCCAGTCACTGTGCAGATAGATCTGTTGCTTCGCCTGAAAGCCCTCTTGCGGCCAATGCTTTTGCGTATCCTCTCACCATCATCGTCTTGGCATCGCCTTCAACTGGGGCACGCTGCAATCGTCGAGCAATCGTCGAGAGGCGTGCGCTGTTATCATGGGTGCAACCACGCAGCGTGACCGCGGCCAGGGCATTCTCGCCCTGCCCACCGAGCTGATCCATGCCATTCTCCTTGCCCTCCCACCGCTGTGCATCGAACACTTCTCACAAACGTGCAAGCTTGCTCGTCGTCATGTCTATGGTGACCGCCGCACAGGCGATGATCATCTCTGGAAACAGCTGTATCTGCAGCGCTTTGACAACTTTTCCGTCCTATGGCAAGCTGTTCAGGACGAAAGCTTCCAGAACGCAGTCCAGGAGAATCAGCAAGATAACGAGCACTGCGCGCGTGCCTCGTCCTCCTCCTCATCTTCTGCAGCCGTATCGCGCTCATCGTCCTCCAACTCATCAACCAGGAAGCATGCTGCAACATCTGTCATGGCCCTCGTGCAGCTCAGAGATCGTGCTGCTCGACTCTACAGCGCCGACCCCTCCAACCACGCACCTGTCACTCTCAACTACAATGCTGTTCTCTCTGCGCTTTTATCCGTCATTGACACGGCGGTGCCTCAAGATACCCATCCCTCTCGTAATTCCACCTGGCTCGACGATTCTATTTTGTCGTCGGGACAAGCGACTTGGAGCGAGTGGGTCTTTCCGCGCTCCATCATGCACAATCTCCAAGAGTTCAAGGCTGAAAGCGCACAAGCGGCCAACGCATCAGGTTCCAAATCTCGACAGCAACCCAAGCGTCGTCGTCTGACAGCGAGCAAAAACCATCCACACAATGAGGACAAGACTTTAGCGCCAACAACTGCAGCCGGTCCTTCTCGTGGCAGATCCTCTTCGTCCAAATCAACTTCCCATTCGTCAAACGAGACAAACAACCAGAGGCCTGATCCGATACGTCGACGGTCTGCCCGTCTCCTCAAGCTTATGTATCCCGAGAGCCTGCATGAGCTGGTCGATCAAGGCATCGATATTGATGCTCTCGCCCACCCACAGATGCGCCTAGCCGCCCGTATACATTGTCTGCACGGCATACGTGCTTGGAAAGACTCGCAAAAACAGCGCCTTACCGCCAGCCCACAAGAGATCCCCGGACACGGTCAACGTCAGCTAGATGGGCTGGCCAACGAGGGCGCAGCCCAGGCTCGGAACGCATCCAACCTGGCAAGTACATCCATGCAGACAGAACCTTCGGACCAACGTCAGCAGAATGACCACGCGATCGGATCGAACGAGGAAGCTAGTCAAACAGATATGGCCGATCAACAACCAGAACGTGGTCGAGGTGAGCCTTCCGGTGCTGGAAGCCAAGATCAGGAGACTACTCATACCGAGTCCACGTCCACCACGTCACATGCCGCCCCTCAGTCAGTGCCTGCCGAGAATGGTACTGCATCTCGGTCTACACTCCAGGATGCGCAAGACACAGGAGACAACAATGACACAGACGCACAGGCTGAGCGCCACGAGGGCGATGAAAGGGGCTCCGACATGGATGACGACGATGAGAGCTTCGATGAGCCTCCAGCGGCTCTTTTACGCTTTCGCCCCAGAATGTTCGGGCCTAGCTTTGGCTTTTGCAGTGCCCCGGACGAGGAAGACGAAGTGCGTGCCCGCATGCGCCACCGTGTATACGACTCTGGCCACTATGGTTGGTCCAATGCTTACGGCCCTCTCCATGCTTGGCGCTACGACCCCGAGGCAGAATCACGCCAGAATGGCACTGCGGATTCCGAAGAGGGTGATGATGACGATGGGGCCGAGGAGGGGGTAGATGACGATGTCGCGATGACCGATGCAAGAAGTTGGGGCAGCCAGGATGGCGATGACGATGCTTTTCGTGAGGCAGCAGAGCTCAGCGATAGCGAAGATATTCCTGACAGCCCTGTCCCGATCGAGATTGAAATTGACCGCGATGGTAACGACAGGAGACGCACCTTCCAAGTCGCAGATCGATACGGCAATCCCATTGACTCCTCTGGTTCACTCGAGGCCTCTCGGCCTACAGACCCATCGACGAGAGGCTGGGATTCGTCCGACGACGAGGATGAGGAGGTTGGAGATGCGCCTGGCAACACAAACGACGGACCAATCCGCGACGGTGCTGATCGTACACCATATCAAGCACCCGACCTGGGCACCTACGACGCTAACACTAGGACCTACACCTACGAGGGACATCTACCTATCGGCATCGTCACTGGTCCCGAGAACATCCAAGTCACGGTCGGCAACACAGTCGACTTTGTCGCTTCAGACGAACTCAACGTCAGATTCATCCGTCCAGGAATGCTCGCCGAGACCATGCGCGTTACCAGCGGCGGGCCTGCGAACGGACAGAGACGTGTGAATGGCGACGATGCAGATGAAGAGCACGCCGTGATCAATGTCGACGAGGAAGATGTCGAAGACGACGCGGATGACGATGCCGACGACGACTACGACGAGGACGCTGACGATTGGAATGATTTCGGCGATGAAGACGATGACAACTTTGGTCCGTTCTTCGACATGTTCAGGCCCTTGGCTGGGGCCGAGGGTTACCGCGGTTGCCGTGCTGACGAGGAAATCAGGCACTTGGTCGAACAACGTGATGCAGAGCGCGACAAGGGCGAGACCACATCACCGGGGTCTGTCAGCCTCCGTCGCAAGTCGATCCACTGGGAGCTGGTTGAAGCCATCATGGTGGTCATGTATGCCAACCTCAAGGAAGCCATCTGGTTGGAGAACTGGGGGGTGGGCATTCGCATCCCCAAGATCTTTGACGATTCGGGCATCATGATGCAAGATCCCATGGAGTTGCGCGAGTTCCTTGACTTTCCTACGGGCTGGACGTCTTCCCTTCCCTTCCCCGTGTCCTCCAAGCTTGATGTAGAAGATGCTACCGACGAAGCATTCGGGGGCAAGGAGGCATCGGCGTCGGCGTCGTCGATGGGAGCGATCGCACCAAAGGGCAGCAAGAGCGAGTCCGGAACGTCGGATGATCCCGATGCTAAGCCACACGACTGGGCGCGTTGCGAAAGTTTCTGGGCAGGCACGTATGCATTCCTCGACTACTCGCACTTTGTCGACTTTAACGTGCGCATGGCGAGGCGTCGCAGGGAGGCGCTGGCCAGGGCCGAAGCCGCATTGAAAGGCGACGGCAAGCAAGCGAGCAACGGAAAGGTGAACGGCAACAACGCCTACCCGAGCAATACGCCCAAACCGAGTCTGGTCGGTCAAGAAGAAGCGGTCGGTGACTGTCTGCAACTGCGCTTGGAGCTCTTGCCCAAATCGCAACAGCCGGTGTACAACGCGGACGAGGAGGGCCAGGAGGACGACGACGACTACCCCACGCTCTTCTTCCGTGGAACCACCGTGACCTACTGGGGCAACGAAGCACCCATGCCTCGCGGCGGCGTCCACGGCAAGGTTCGGCCCGTGTATGCACGCGAAGAAGACGTAGACGACATCATCTCCAAGGGTCCACGCGGCAAGAAACTAGTCGAGGGCCTTCACTGGTCTCTTACCCACGTGTACGAGGGGGAGGACAGGTGGCAGCTGGAGGGTATCCAACCTGGACCACCTGGCACCCGAGCGCCCATCTTTGGCATTTGGACAGACGCTCTCCACGAAGAAGAGAGTCCGAACGGTCCGTTTGTGTACTGGATGATGGACGAACGTCCCTGGCAAGAGATTGAACGGATCAACCGCCAAGAGGCGCACGAGAACGCTGTGGCTAGAGCGGCACGCACCAGATAAAGGCGGCTCAGACCGACCTGGTATCGTTTTTACTTTAGACTCGCTCAACATACACTGATGCACGTTAAACATCCAGTTCAGTCAAGGTACTCTGTTCGAGCTGATGCGATTACTCATGTGCGTGTGTGTGAGTGGAACGATTGGGCTGCGTATGCGTATTATACATGGTGTGTTGGCCGGAAGTACGGGGAGCTTAGAATCGCGCGTGCTCGATCAGAGTTCGATATGCGTTGAAGCGGGAGATGATGCATCTGCTGTTGCTGACCAATCGTCAAAATCCGCCGGCGGTTGCCTCTGCTGACCCAACTGCTTCTCCCGCAGCACGGACGGTTTTCGGCTGGGCCAATTCCAGTTGGCTACCGCTCTTGCGGTATCGCCTGCCCACCCGACACCGGTGATTCCGAGCGCGGGGGCTACCAAGACTCGGGCAAAGATCTCGCCGAAGCCGAGCATGACTCCGTTCAGAAAGGGGAGGCCGAGATTGATAAAGATGGATCCGGAAATGAGGGCGAGTCGGCGGGAGAGAGGAATGGGTGTGTATGGGTTGAATGCTGCCAATGTTAGCGATCCTGTTGGGGGATAGGTTGAGCTGGACGTCTCTTGCTCCTCTCGTTCCGCATCCGAATCAACAGACTCAGACTCGTCATTGTCATTGTCATCCTCTTCTTCTTGAAGCTGCAGCTCAGCAGGCGCATCACCATCCTTCTCGTCGATCTCAGCCTGCTCTTCCGGCGACCGCTTATCTCTGTGCCTGGGGACTATCCTCGGCATCCCCGTCGCGGACACGGTTGGGATCCCCTCATTGTCCCCTTTCGCCTTGGTGCGAGACATTATTCCGGGGACGAATTTATTGGGGAAGGTCGAGGATGGAGATGATGCTGTTGGCGAGCGGGTCGTGCTGCTCTTGGACGGATGCAGACGCTGATGGGTCTCGAAGGGGGGCTGAAGAGGAGGGTTGATCGATGGGATGGAGTTGTGGTTTGGCGAGAACGGCGGCGTGGCTTGTGTCGGGCTCGACTGGAGTGCGGCAAGGTGATGCAGAGGGTGGGAAGGAGGAGACGGGGCCGGATGAGGGCGAGGTCTGCATAGTGCGGAGAGGGGTGAGTGAGGAGAAGAAGCATTGAAGCACGGTGAGGAGCTCAGATAAAGGGTCCATGCTTGTCCCCCAACATGCTGAAAGCGTGCGTTACTGTACTGTACCGGATCCGAGTTCGAACCCAAGTGGAGGCGTTTGTTGCACTATGTTAGACTTCACAAGCTTGCACTCCCACCTTTTCTTTTTTGGGTACAAACGTTGGATAGCCGTGGCTGAGCGGAGATAACGCTCACGAAGCTTAGATTTTCCAGATTTCTCGAGATTGCGAGTCACTCCTCACCATCCCCCCACTTGCCACTCGCTCCCTCCCACCATCACCCACACAATCACACACACGATGCTGGCCGTCGAACAACAACCACTAACGCCGGCGGTGGCGTCCACAACGCTGCCTAGCGAGTCCATCGCCCGCGCCCTCCCCGACCAGGTTCCCGAAAACGCCCCCGCTCACTGCCCCGGCACCGAATCCGACCAAGCAGGCAAAGCAGACGCCTGTGCCGGCTGCCCCAATCAAGACGCCTGCGCATCCGCACCAAAAGGCCCCGACCCTGATCTACCTATCATCAAGCAGCGCATGTCGCGCATCAAGCACAAGATCCTGATCATGTCTGGCAAGGGCGGCGTGGGAAAGAGCACGTTCACGGCGCAACTTGGGTGGGCGTTCAGCTCGCGGTTCTCGGGCCACTTTGACTACGATACTGCGCAAGAAGCAGAAGCAGAAGCAGAAGCAGAAGAAGAGGAGCGCAAGCATGCAGGTGAGGGAGAAGGGGATGGGGAGGTGGAGAAGCAAGTGGCGATCATGGATATTGACATTTGTGGACCGTCCATCCCTACCATCCTCGGCTTGGCGGGGCAGAGCATCCACTCGACATCGCAAGGTTGGTCGCCCGTGTACGTATCCGACAACCTGTGCGCCATGTCGATCGGCTTCCTCCTCCCCTCCGCGTCCTCTGCCGTCATCTGGAGAGGGCCCAAGAAGAACGGCCTGATCAAGCAGTTCCTCAAGGACGTCGACTGGACCGCTGGCCTTGAAGACTCCTCCCCCTCCCCCTCCCCTTCACTTCTCCCTTCTCCTCAATCTGCAGCTGCAGCGCCACCGCAACAGCCCCTAATCGACTACATGCTTATCGACACCCCACCCGGCACATCCGACGAACACCTCTCCATCGTCTCCTACCTCAAAGAATCCTCCATCACGGGCGCTATCCTCCTCACCACCCCGCAGGAAGTCTCCCTCCAGGACGTACGCAAAGAAATCTCTTTCTGCCGCAAAATGAACCTCCCCATTCTCGGCATTGTCGAGAACATGGCTGGCTTCGTCTGCCCCACCTGCACAGGTTACAGCGAGATCTTTCACCCCAGCACAGGCGGCGCAAAAGCTCTATGTGTCGAGCTGGGGATAGAGTTCCTAGGCAGCATCCCGCTCGATCCGCGCATCGGCAAGTGCTGCGATTTGGGCGTAAGCTTCACTGATGAGTACCCGGACAGCCCCGCCACAAAGGCGTACTTGGATGTGATTGAGAGGGTGCGCTCGCTCGTTGATTAGTCGATATTCTCCTTCCATTACAGCTATACAGCTTGATCAAGTCTCAGCGATAGTAGTCTCAGTCTTCATGTCACAAACTTTGTATTCTAGTCTTCACACGTACTTTATCCATGCATCGCCATAATATTGTCCTTCACTTTTGGTCTCCTCGACAGCTTATTGCCAGCCTGCATGTGTCGGCTCGTTGACTCTGACCACGCTGAAACTGGACCGTGAAAACGCTCTGAGATTGCTCGAAACTTTCCCAGTGCAGGCGATCAATTATACAACCCCTCCCCCCCTTCTCCCTATGCTGAGCTACAGTATCTCCCCTCCTCATAGCGCCGACTTCTTCGCCGGGGGTTCTCCTTCCTCAGCCTGCTCACTCTTCTCCTCTCCCTCACCCTCTCCCTCCTCGATCTCCGACTTCCTCTTCTTCGTCGCCGCATTCGCATTCGCATTCGCATTCGGCAACGACGGCGTCGCAGTCCTACTCGCACTCCTCCTCCCCTTCACCCCCACACTCGCCGTCCTCCTCTCCCCACCCGCCACACTATCTGTCAAACTCTTCGCCGAATAGTGGCAACTCGCATGGTAATACACCACCCCACCCACAGCACCCTCTGCATTCGTATTCTCAACCTTGATCGCATTAATCCAGATCCACTCTTCTTCATCTTCGCTCCACTGCGACTTGAACGCTTCTTTGCAGATCGGGCAGGGTTTTGTGGAGAGCTCAGGGTCGGTGGGGGCGATGACAAAGGTTTTAGCGAATTTCTCTTTGAGTGCTTTGTCCTGTGCTGCCGTCAGGGATTTGCCGTCGGCGTCAGCACCCGAAGCGCCACCGGAACCGGCAGCGCCTTTGCTCGCTGGGGCGGAATCGTCAAAGCCGCCACGGATGAAGCTCTCGAGACGGTCGAACCAGGAGCGAGACTGTCCGCGCGCTGCCGAATCCTTTGCACGTCGATTTTGCGTAAAGTGCCAGTCGAGATGGTCATCCATACGCCCCTGACCCTTGTTGCCGGCAGGGTATCGGTTGGCGCACTGGCGACATTGCAATGGGAGATGTTTGTGGAGAATAAGTTCGTACGAGGATTCAGGCTCCCGCTGGAAGTCGGGTCCAGAAGTCTTGATGTCGAGTGCGAGGATGGCGTTGACATAATCTTCATCTTGCTCCCTTTCGACTGCAGGGGGTGGCGTTGCTGTCGCTGAAGGCGTGGACGAGCCGGGTAGAAGACCAGCTTGCATGAGCGAGGCGAACAAGGATGCGGCCGCATTGTTGGCGGGCGGTGCTTGAGCGGTGCCGTTCGTTGCCATAGGTGGCGGAGCAGTCAGGGAGGAAAGGCTGGCAAGCGCACCAGACAGGTTTTGCGCAAGTGCTGCCGGTGCCGCTGGAGCTGGTGTAGGAGCACTGGTCTGCGCCGGAGCTGCGTTAGGCAGAGGTTGACCATGCATAGCGGCAGCATGTCCGAACGGATTGGAGCGTTGCGCTGCGGCGGAAAGACTGTCGAGCTGAGCATGGATCTGTGCCATTTCTTCCGTAGACAGATCAGCGGTGAGAATGACCTGCTTGAGCTGCGCGAGCGAGTCGACTCTCTCATGCAGAGTCTGGTCGGAAGGGTTTGCCGCCAGAGACTGGCCATCTACCACAAGCAGCCTGTCAATGTTCTCGATAGCCTCGGCCTTGGATCGAGCAGCATTGGAGCGCGGGTCTGTAACGGGAGCTTGAGCAGCGACGTTGGGCTGAGGCATGCCTTGGCTTCCAAACAGCGCACGCTCGATGCTCCACTGCGCATTGTCGCCAAAGAGCGGACGCGCGCCCGGCCCCGCCGTCTTCCAGGTACCGAGAAGCTCCTCCATACGCATCTTTGTGGGCTGATCTACGAGGCGATACGACTCGAGAAAGATGGGGACGATCCGAGCTGACCAGAGCTGTGTGTACGGATGACCAATGTTCTTGGAGATGGAATCGAGCGTGTAGAGTGCGGGCAGGCGGACAGAGGGATGGGCCTGCATGATGTGATCATCGAGACACTTGGCCACGACCGCCGACATGCGAGCAGCGTGGTCGTGGGCAATGACGGTGAGGTTGGTGATGATGGGTTTCGAGTTGAAGGTTAACGATTTGAGGTGCGAATTGTACATCTTGGCAAAAGCGCCTGGATCGGTGCCGATGATGAGGTTGGGGTCAGCAGCGCCCATGTGTGGCGGAGCGGTTTGGTGTGGTTGAAGAGGCATTGGTGCAGCAGGGTAGGCTTGAGGATGTGCTTCATATTGAGGAGCTGGTGCGCCGTAAGCATGCTGAGGGGGAGCGCCGTACATGATGAGAGCTTGCTCAAACGTGACTTGCGCTTGATCAACAGACGAACCAGGATTGATGAGACCTGATACTGTATGAAGCAAGGGACGCAGCTCGAGCAGCAGCCGAATACGTATATGACCAGCAAATGATCCAAAAGTCTGTCTTCTCGATCCTCAAAAGAAACGGGAAGAAAGAAACGATCACTGCAACGAAGCGGGGAAGTGGGAAAGGAAAAGACCCAAGCCGAGAGAGACCAGCGATCGAGGAGGAACCGGTAATGGCAGCACTGCGACCTTAACTATACGATGCGGAAAGGATCAAGACGCAGATAGCGGGACGCGACAAGACAGCTGGCAAGTGGATCCGCTCTTTCGAAGCCGCACTCGAGGAACGCGCAACAGCAGCGATTAGCGGTCTGGCCTACCTTTGACAGCGACTTGCGAGCAGAGACAATCCAGTGACACGAAAGGGATCACGAGAAAGGAGCAATATACTTGGTTTTGTGTTACGACTCTCAAACACTGCTATGATGAAAGGTCAGTGCGGACAACAGCGAGCACTGGGGGATGATTGCGCAAAGCAACCAGTGCTGAAAGGAAGATCCTCAAGCTTAGTAGCTAATGGGAGAAGCACGATGCGCGAGAGGTCAAGACGCTGTTTAAACGGCGCCAAATGTCGTGGAGGATGGATGTGGTTGTGAAGAAAGGAGGCAAAAGCGACAATTCACTAGGGGGTTTCATTCGTCCGGGGAAATTTTTACACGTGAGTTTTGGGAAATTTTGGATTTTCAAAAACTCAAAAATCTTACGTAAGCTCTGCCAAATGGTCAAAACTCTGAGTTTTCAAAACTACGGTCACCGTGACCGTAGATTGACCATCGAGTTTCTGCATTCTGCGTTTTTGCTGAGTTTTCAGGTCACGTGCACACTGTGCACGCGCTCGCCTCCACACTTTTGCACACTCCACAACCCGCAACTTCGTCAAACCCGCTCAGTCTCCAACCAACCACCACCTCATATACCAACCCGCTTCCGTACGGCCATGGCCAACCTTCCCTATGATGAGGGCAACAGCCAAGATTCTCGATGTTCGCACCGCCGTTCGAGGCGTGCTAAGCCACGGCTATGCGTGGTTCTGCTCCCGCCGTTGCATGCGCGACCAGATGGATTCGATCTAGGCTCGGATCCCTTCAAGTATGTAAGTACATGTTCTCATTCTTTCAACGTCATGAATAGCTTACTGACATTACTACCATTACTAGCTCGGTTTCTGCTACAGTTGCTCCGTCGTGTGCTGAATACATGTACTTAGTGCCCCCCTCTCGATGAATCCGATCTCTTTACTGTCTCTTGTGCGAGTCTGTGAATGTATATACATTGCTTACTGAGGCAGTTGGGCGAAGCTGACCACGCATATACAACTGCTCATCTTTCGGCCGATTCACTCTTTCGGCCGATTCAGTTCTTCGGAACACGGAAATTAATACACAAAATTCGAGTTTTGGGCAGGACTGAAAAGTGGGGCGTCAAAACAACGAAAGCCCAGGTTTTCAAAAACTCAAAATTCAATGAAACCCCCTACTGTAATTTTGACCGTCGATTCAAATCCAATGCGAAATCGCAGCTCAGCTTGGACCCGCTCAGTTCCGCCACACTTTCAAAATGTCAATATCAACGACCTAACAAGAACGTGGATTGTGCATGGTGGCGTACGATAAGAAGAAGGTGCTCTTGCAGAGTGAGTCACTTTGTGCAGCGCTAGAAGCGGAGAAGCCGACCTTGCATTTTGTAGTCACACCTCTCTGGTCGGGATTTCTCTGATGTCACAAAGAGCAGCGTTTCAGCAGCCAAAACCGAGTTGCGGAGTGGACCAATGAAGATTCACTCGCCCCCACTTTTGCTCTCAACACTACCATCATCTCGTTTGTCAAACGACCAGCAACATCGATCACGATGCAGTCGGCTACACCCGTACCGCTGCCGACGGCACCTTCTCCTGCCAATGGCGCTGCGCCGTGCAAAAGGGACTTTGCCGTGGGCACCTCGATCCCCGCCAACATGGCCCACGCCGTCTCGGTCTCGTTGCCGCTCTGGAGCGATAACATTGATTACGAGGAAGGCCGTCTCTCGGACTCGATGGAGACCGGCTATCCTCGCTTCTTTATCCACCGCTCCATTCAGCACCTCGCCAGTGTGCTCTGCAAAAAATTTGCTAGGCCTCAGGAAGCTTGCATTCTCGTTCCTTCTGCCAGAATCGCCGAAAGATGCCGTGACTTTATGCGTGCCCAGTCCACGAGCGCATCGCCTCTTCCCATTCGCATCGTTCGCTTCTCCATGCTCGAGCATACTGTTCCCAGCTCGCCCGGCGGTGCTGCATACAACACTATTGCCAACTCTAGCTCTAGCACCGCAGAGCATGTTTCGGACCAGCTCGAATCCACGCACTACCAAACTTCGAGCACCACTGCCCACTACATCTTTATCGTCTTCTTCCCCGAGAACGTCTTTCCGCTGGCAAAGAGCTTCTGGCAACACACCGGAGATGGCATCTCGAGCAGGCAGGCAGACCGATGCCTCTCGCTTCTCGAACAGTCCAAGAATGCTGATCAGGATGGTGCCGCTAAGGTCCTTTCATCGGCTGCCCATGAGAGCGTTGTCGCCGCCAAAGCGAGTACGAACGATCCTGCTTCCAATTCCAACGCTGACAACATCTACAAGAAGCCAATCCCCTCCGCTCCGGCAGGCAAGCGTTTCTACAACCGTTACACCCGCACCAACAGCGCCGCTTCTGGGCTCACTGGGGCCAACGCCACTCCATCCCCCACCTTGAGCGCTCCTCAGACACCTTCCAGCAGCGGCATCCTCGAGCGACCCTCGACCGCCGCCGACGATGCTGCCACCGCCGCCTTGTCTGCTAGCGTTTCCAGCCTCTCTGGCGTGACTCGCGCCAGAGTCGGCGCATCCACCTCGCTCGAGCAAGACGACATCGCTGAGCCCGCCTCTTCCGATCTCGTCACCTACGTCGAAGAGCGCTACGGTCGCAACCTGCCTCTCAGTTCCGCTCCCTCCGCCAAGCTCGCGCTCCGTCGTCGTATTGCCGGCACCCTGCTTTCCGACCGATCCGAACACTCAGCCACAGAAGCACCGGGCGATCAAGTCGGCGAGACCGGCCGCACTGGCACTGGCATCACCGAGGATGATGTCTATCTCTTCCCATGCGGAATGAGCGCCATCTTTCACGCTCATCAACTCGCCATGCGTGCAGCTCCCAAGCTCGTCCATCCCGGTTCTGACTCCAAGCAACGCGCGGTCGGAAAGAGCGTCTGCTTCGGATTCCCCTACACCGACACGCTCAAGATCCTCCAAAAGTTCGGCCCCGGCTGCCACTTTTACGGCCTCGGCGTCGACGCCGACCTCGAACCCCTCGAACAGCTTCTCCAGGCCCAAGAGCAAACCGCAAGCACCGAAAATGCGCCAGCACCGATCCTGGCTCTGTTCTGCGAATTCCCCTCCAATCCGCTCCTCCGTTCGCCCAACCTTCCCCGCATCCGAGCGCTCGCAGACCGCTACAATTTCCTCGTCTGCGTCGACGAGACCATTGGCAACTTTGTCAACGTCGAAGTGCTCCCCTATGCCGATATCCTCGTCTCCTCCCTCACCAAAGTCTTCTCCGGCGACGCCAACGTCATGGGCGGGAGCATGGTGCTCAATCCCAAAGGCCGCCACTATACCACGCTGCAGGGCGCGCTGCAAGAGCATTACGAGGATACGTACTTTGACGAAGACGCCATCTTTATGGAGCGCAACAGCAGGGACTTTATCCGCCGCATCGTGCGCATCGACAGCAACACGCGTGCCGTCACCTCGATGCTCTGGCGCGAGAAAAACAATGAAGGCCAGCACCCTGGTGTCATCAAGAATCTCTACTATCCGCGCTATCAGACGCCGGAGAACTACGATGTGTGTCGCAGGAAGAAAGCTTTTACCCCACTCGGGGGGATGGGTGGGGAGGAGGAGGGGGGGTATGGTGGGCTGTTCTCAGTTACGTTTTGGAGCGAAGCCGCTAGTCAGGCTTTTTACGACAGCCTCCAGTGCGCAAAAGGTCCCAGTCTCGGTACGAACTTGACGCTCGCCAGCCCGTACACGATCCTAGCGCACTATGGCGAGCTCGACTGGGCCGCGCAGTTCGGTGTTGAGCGTGGACTGGTGAGGGTGTCGGTGGGGCTGGAGGACGAAGCGTTTTTGGTGCGCATGTTTAGCGACAGTCTTGCTGCTGCTGCTCGCGCTCATGCCGCCGCCACGTCAGCTTCTCAGCAGTGAACCTCCTCCATCTCTTCAGTCGACTTTTGGCACTGGCAACTCTCGGATGATGCAACGAAGTTGTGATTACCATTTACTTCTTTTTCTCGGGAGTCCTCTACTTTTGGGATGACGATTTGGAGCCTGAACTCGAAGATGAAGATTTGATCTTGGGCTTGCACTCGTCCCACACATTCCGCTTGAGCACCAATTTGACTTTGCCATCCTCCTTCTCTGCCTCTATTGAATCCTTGCCCGTGGCGACGAGCAGCAGCTTTCCCGTTGGATCGAATGCACCAGCCGTCACCGCGCCAGAGAGCTTGGGATACTGCCGGATGCGCTTCTTGGCAGCAGCATCCCAGACGCTGATCACCGCGTCTCCGCCTAGACTGGCAAACGTGCCGTGTCTGTACCCATGCAATGCATAAATCGAAAGTGATGATCAGTATGAAACCAATACAGCGTCTGAAAGGGGGTGGGAGGCTCAACGTACTGCGGGTGAAAAGCAATCTCATGCACGGGATAGACCACGTCGTAGGGCTTCTCCAACGCCTCACCTTCCTCCTCCTCCATCTCCCCTTCCTGCCCTTCGGCAACAGTCTCCCTGTGGCATTTGAACGCATACTTCATAGCCTGCACCTTTGCGCTCGGATCAAAGAACTCGACCGCGACTCTACCCTCGATGCTCGAAGTCGCGTAACCATCGCCGGCCGGCATGCACCTCAGATCCCTTGTCATGAACTTCAAACTGGACTCGCGCTTCTGGTCTGGCTGCCAGTCTCGTTCCGCCACCTTCTCCCCCGCCTTCTCTCTCTCCAGCGCTGCTTTGAGCGGGGCGAGGTCGTAGACGTAGACGTGTCGACCTGCCATTCCGACGACCAGCCGCGGGGTGGGGTTGCGTGGATGCGGTTTGCCCGGTGCCGAGGCGGAATAGATTAGCGTCGACTCGTCTGATCCGGAGAAGTAAGGGGGCGAGACGTCGAGGGCGATCACCTTGTCCGGCATTGGAAGCGTCTTCAGCAGCCCTGCTCTGGATGGGTCTACTCTATCTTCGCCAGCGACAAGACCGACGTCCCAGAAAGAGAGCGTCCTGTCTGCAGACCCCGAGATAAGCAGCTTCGACTGCGGACACCAGCGCACCTTCAGCACCGAGTCTTGATGCTTGCCCAAAATTAATGCCTTTCCGGTCCGCAGATCCAGCAGCCGCACCCGCCTATCGACACTAGCCGATGCAGCAAGGGTTTCGGTGATAAAGCAGACATCCAGCACAGGTGCCTCGTGGCTGAATGTCCGCACCTTGGTAACCGTCTCCTGCTCACCAGTAGATGTAGAGGAAGAGGGCAAGTCAATGTGGTAGTGGTGCACTTGATGGTTCCAGCTGGATACCAGGACATGTGTGCTGGAGGATGCAGGGGTGGGAGAGAAGGACACTGCAGATACGGTCCCCGTTGGTGGGTCGGGGAAGTGCAGGTCAGATGCGGTTGGTGCTGTGGGCGAAGAGCGGGACGACGTTGGCCGTGACATGTTGGCAGGTGTATGTGGGTGTTGGTAGATGGTGGACAAGGCACGGTGGAAGATATGATGAAGGCATAAGTTAGCTCAGCGGTGTTGGTCTTTTTTGGAGGTCGACACGCCAGACGCAGAGTGTTGCTCGAGACGCGTTCCCGCAAATATTTCAGGCATGTTACATCGCCACCTCTTCCAGTTTTTAAGCGCTAAAAATCCGACTCTTCCTGTATTCTTCGCATGCACTAGTTCCCGCGGCATTGCGGTTGGCTCTCAAGACCGGCTACAGCACCTTCACCACCATCTCTCCTCCTCTACATCATCATCATCACACACGCACACCATGCGACCGCCAGCAACAGGTGCGTTCAGAGCGGCCGTACACAGTCTCGCTGCTCGCTCCGCGGCCGCTCTCCCACCTCGCCTGATCGCACCACCCTCCTTTTCCACCCTCCGCCGCTTCTCATCCCACCCCGTCACCCACGCCTCTTCTTCCTCCTCCTCGTCCCCCAAATCCTCAACCCCTTCCTCTGCATCACTTTCCAGAACCCCAATCCGGGACGAAAACATCGCTGAGGAGTCTGAATACGTCCGTCTCGTCGACCCCAAATCCGGCGCCCTCGCTGGGCCCTTCCCCACCAAACACATCCTATCCAAACTCGACCGCTCCAAGTTCTGGCTCCAGCAAGTCGCACCTCCCCAACCCGATCGAGCTTCTGTTCAGTACGATCCCACTGCGCCGCCAGCAAGTGTGGACGTGACGGCGCTCGTGCAGTACCCGATCTGCAAGCTGATCGATAAGAAGGAGGAGTTTGACAAGCAGCGTGCACTCAAACGCAAGTCTTCCCCCTCCTCCCCCTCCTCTTCTTCTGCTCCGAACAAAGATCCAAACAGCGCGATTGGCAGTGCGGTTGGAACGAGTAAGGAAGTCCAACTCACGTGGAGTGTCAGCAAGAACGATCTGGGCCACAAGCTCAGCAAGGCCAAGAAGGAGATGCTCAAGGGGGCGAGGATCAATGTGGTGGTAACCACGAAGGCGGGTGGAAGAAAGTATAACAAAGGGTTCGATGTGAGGGAGGATGCGAGGCGGGAAGAGTTGCTGCGCGAGATCGAGAGTTTCTTGTGCAGTAAGAATGAGGCAGGAGATGGAGGGGTGGGAGCGCAACAGCAGGCAATAGCGAGGAGATTGCAGGAGGTAGATTGGCAGCGAGGTGGATCGGTTGCAGTCATGTCGTTTGAGTGCTTCCGCACAAAGTAGGCCCTTTACTCAGTCTAGCACACGATGCGAAACGATACAATCCACCCATCATCACAAACGACTCGCGGAGCCGCAGACAGTACCAACACAAAACTTTCTCCTCTATTAACCGATTTTGACTGGAGCAAATGAAGATAACACAACCCGAAAGAAGTTCCAAGCTGAGACGGCGAGACCAGGTTGTAAACGTGGTGCTGCGCTCACAACCACTCGATGGTCGCAGGCGGCTTGCTCGAAATATCGAGCACCACCCTGTTGACACCCTGCACCTCGTTAGTGATCCTGTTGCTAACCTTGCTCAGGAACTCGGCGGGGAAGGGGTACCACGTAGCCGTCATAAAGTCTGTCGTAGCCGCTGCCCTCAACGCAATCACCTGATCATACGTCCTCTTGTCGCCCTGCACACCGACCGCCCTGACAGGCAGCAGCACTGCGAACGCCTGCGAGATCTTGTCGTACAGTCCCGCTGCACGGATCTCCTCAATGTAGATGCTATCCGCATGCTGCAGGATCTTGACCTGCTCGCGCGTGACGGCACCCAGGATGCGGATGGCGAGACCGGGGCCGGGGAAGGGGTGCCTGCCGACGAGGTGGGCCGGGATGCCGAGGACGCGGCCGAGCGCACGCACCTCGTCCTTGAACAGCTCACGGAGAGGCTCGATGAGTTTGAGCTTCATGTCCTCGAGCAGGCCACCGACGTTGTGGTGCGTCTTGATGGTAGCAGAGGGGCCCTTGAACGAGATGCTCTCGATGACGTCCGGGTAGAGGGTGCCCTGGAGGAGGTACTCGAACTTGCCCTTGGCTTCCTGGGGCTTGCCCGCGGCGAGGGCGGCGGCCTCTTCATCCTCGGCCTGCTTTTCGAGCTTGGCGACCTCGGCTTCGAAGACGTGAATAAAAGTGTTGCCGATGATCTTGCGCTTCTGCTCGGGGTCCTCGACGTCCTTGAGCTTGGAAAGGAATTGCTCGGATGCGTCCACGACGGTGAGGTTGACACCGAGGTCCTTGGACAGCATCTCGTAGACCTGAGCAGCCTCGTTGGTGCGCAGCACACCGTTGTCGACCATCACAGCGTGGAAGCGGTCACCAATAGCCTCGTGCATAAGCTTGGCAGCGACCGAAGAGTCGACACCACCGGAGATGGCGCCAAGCACCTGGCCCTTGGGCCCAACGATCTCGCGAATACGCTTGATCTCCTTGTCGATAAAGGTCTCCATGGTCCAGTCGCGACGGCAGCCGCAGATGTCGACAAAGTTGTCGAACAGCTCCACACCACGCACAGAGTGGGTGACCTCGGGGTGGAACTGGACACCGTAGATGCGCTTGTCCTTGTGAGCCATGGCTGCAAAGGGAGCGGTGGGGGTCCTGCCGATCACCACGAAATCTTCGGGAGCCTTGGAGAGCTGGTCCCCGTGCGACATCCAGACCTGGACGCTGCCCTCCCAGTTCTTGAAGAGCGCATCGAGGTGGGGCACGCCGGTCTTGACCACCTCGACCTGGGCATGGCCGTACTCGCGCTTGTCGTGGGGATCCACCTTGCCGCCGTGGTTCCAAGCGATCTCCTGAAGCCCGTAACAGATGCCGAGCACGGGAACTCCGGCAGTGAAGACGTCGGGGTCGACACGCGGTGCGACGTCGTCGTAGACCGAGTAGGGGGAGCCAGAGAGGATGATACCCTTGGGCTGCCAGTCGAGGTCCTTGATTTTCTGAGTACAGGGGAGCATCTCACAGTAGACGTTGAGCTCACGGCATCGTCGGGTGATGAGGTGCGAGTACTGGGAGCCGAAGTCCAGGATGAGGATCGAGTCGTACTGCGAGTGGATGGCCTCGGTCATGGTGAGCGACTTTACTGTAGCTGTGGAGAGAGAGGAAGAAAAGGTGTTGGGTGGGTATAGAAGCGAACAGCAAGTGTGCAATTCGCTTTGATGTAGACAGAAGTCTATGAATGCCAGAAAGAGAAGGTTGAGGAGGAGGTTGGGGCGGACGATGTCCAAGAAAGAAGACAAGGTTGAAGCCTCGACGCCGTCGAACTTTTGTCTCAATCCACAACCGTGCTCTCAGAAGGGTCTTTGGTGATATCCGAAGCTCAAACTCGAACCAAAAAAGAAAGCATTTTCGCTGTCAAAAAGCTTTTGATGAATTTTTTTTTTTCCTTCTCGACCGTGCTCATGCAGAACGACAGGCGAGTGCCAAAAAAAAAAAAAAAAGGGTGAGGTTGCGCAAATTTTAGGCTTTGGGAATGCGGTCGAGTCAAGGTTCAGAGCAGGCAAGTGGCGAGGCGATTCCCATTTGTTAGAGCGCCAGTAAAGTCGCGTGCTGTGGCCGAGACTCGGCCAATTTTGAGCCCCTTTGGTCCGGCCTCGCCGTGCATAAGCTGCAGCAAAGGATGTGTATGTGTGGAGAGGGAAAGGACGCCACCGCAACTGCTCAACATTGTTGTCCCTGCGGTCACCACGCTCATCGATTTCAGAGACGAGTAGGATCAAGAAGCGGAGCATGCAGCATGCCATTCTGACGCTTATTCGCCATGCCGAGACCACAGGCAACCTCAACCGACTCCTTCAAGGCGCGACCGATTCGCCAATCACCGTGTTTGGCCAAGCCCAGATTGAGGCGCTGGCACGCACTTGGGCTACCACACGCCTCCTCCCCGCCGAGCTTCCAGCAGTTATAAGCAAGGTAGGGAAGGAGCCAATATCGAAGCTCGACCTACCACCACCGACACTCATTGTGTGCAGTCCGGTCGGTCGAGCGCGCAAAACAGCCGAAGCAATACACGGCGCTTGCACTAGCAACGAAAGCGAGAATGCCGGCATTCTTGAACACATTCTTAGCGACAAATCGTCGACAAGGTTGAGCGTTGCAACACATCAACACTCTCAGCGAGGGCTAGCACTGCTCGTCGATCCCGGCCTGGCAGAAAAGGATTTCGGATGGAAAGAATCGACTCGCGGCGGAGTGCACGTCGCCGGCTATCCCAAAGGCCACGGCAGCGGTGAATCTCGCACCGAGTTCTCCCACCGTGTGCACCGCATCGGCGCAGAGTGGCTCCAAGCCGCTGCGTTTTTGGCCGCCTCTCCATCGGAGCAAGCGATCCCGCACATTGTGCTAGTCTCCCACGGTATGTGGATCTCGACGTTTCTCTCGTCGCATCCTCCCACGACCATCACTCAGGTATCAGGCCAGCCGGGCTTTCTGCCTTTTGCTGCGAACACGGGCATGTTCAGTCTTAAAGTGGAGCCAAAAGGTACAGAAGAAAAGGCGAGGCCGACAACGGAGCTGTTCAGGGCCAACGATATTCGCCATCTAGCGCATGTTAAGAGGCAGAAAGGTGGGATCGGGAGAGGCGCGTTCGATAGCACGCAGACCAAGCTCAGTTCTTTCTTCGCACAGTCACCCACCAAGAACAGCGATCTGGATGAAAAGTCGACAGAGGCCTCTCCCACCAAGAAGCGCAAGGTGTACTATAGCTCTAAACTCGGACGATCAGCATGACACCGAATGGTATTCTGGCTTGACCTGGTATGCGCTAGTCTCGGCGGTGGATCTCAGTCGTAGTGAAACAGCAAGCCCGATGTGAATCGCTGCGAGATCTCCACTTTTTTTCTGATTCCGTCACATCGGCTCATGCGGCTGCTGCTTGGCGCAACGTGATGCAGCTCAGCACCGAATCGAAGGTGACAGATTGCGAAAATGCGTGCAGTGAATGCATTACAGGGTACAATACAGCACAGTCATTTCCAACTTTGAGCGTAACCGAGAGAAACAAAGATCCACACGACAAGCACATGAGGGTTCTAACGCTGACCAAAATCGCACCCGTCACTTGGCTCCGTTCGAGTGGAAAAAGAGGCTCAAGCTTACTTGGCATCCCATACTCGTTCCCTGTCAGCTCTTGGCAGCCAACGTCCTCACCATCATCATCATCAAGCGCGACAGTCGGGTGGACTCCCACCTGATCTTTTTATCCGTCAGTCCATCCTCCAGCGATTGGCTCGCTCCATTCGCACTTGCTCAAGCCGCCGTCAGCGCTCAGCGCTCTGCCCATCATCCCATCTCACATCTCCCAGGCAGCACGTTCTCACCCTGCGACTGGCCTTGTCCAACTTCTACGTCTCCATAATGGAGCCACCATCGTCCGGAAGAGGCGGCTCACCGTCGGAATCCCGTTCCAGCTCCATCAACCAGATGGCCTTCTGTCACGAGTGCGGCATCGAGATCCGCCCCTTGATGACTCCCGATCCCACGTGTCCGCGCTGCAACGGCCAATTTGTCGAGATCATTGAAGAGAACTCCTCCAGTCATCCGCACGCTTTCGTTCTCGACCATGACGATCAAGAGGACGACAGCCCATTTGGCGCTCTGCATGGCAATCCGATTCTCGGCTACGGTTTCCGTGCAGGGTCGGTACAAACGGGAAACGGAAGCGCAGCACCTCCACTCTCTTTCATCCAAGGTCCGGGAGTGCAACTTCCACAAGGCCTTGGTGGCCTTCTGGCCGCCCTTGCATCAGGAGTAGCTCAACGTCCACAAACAGCCTCGAACGGAAATCCGCAATCATCGACCTCACCCGACTCGCAATCGGACCGCGAGCACACATCAGGCGAAGGCTCCAACTCTGAGCACAGGAGCAGCCAGAACCAGGGTCAGGGAACCACTCGTTCCGGCTCAACATCATTCGGACCGTTTGGCTTGCAATGGAATGTGCAGTATGGCTCAGGCGGTGGTGATCCATACCAGCGTACGGCTCAGCATCAGGCACAACATGACCAGCGCTCTCAACAACAGCAACAACAACAGGACTTCCGCCAACCACCCACCCTCTCCAACTTTCTCCGTTTCGCTTTCGGTCCAGACTCCACGGACGAGTCTACGGCAGCAACATCAGGAGATCAAGCCTACTCTCACGACGACGGCATGGGCGGCGCTGCCGGCGCTGCCGACGGTCGACACTTTAACCACGACAATCGTGGGGCATATCACCAGCCTCCTCAGTCTCCCAACAACTCGACAGCGCGAGAAACGGGTCGCAACGCCGATCTCCCGCCAGAGCTGTCAGCCCTGCGCAATCTGTTCACTGGCCTATTTGGCGAGCCTGGCGCACAAGGCGGCTCTTTGCTGGATATCCTAGCCTCTGGAGCTCACGGCGGCGGTGCGGGAGGCCCACGCGGACAGTGGGGAGACTACGTGCTTGGCCAGCAAGGGCTGGACGACATCATCAGCCAGCTCATGGAGCAGACGCAGGGGTCCAATGCTCCCCCGCCCGCCACTGAGGATGTCATCGACCAGCTCGAGAGGTTTACGCTGCATGACAAGGAGCGGATTGAGAAAGCGAAGAATCAAGACTGTCCCACATGCAAGGATGAATTCCTCGCTTCAGCAGCAGAATCTAACGTGGAGGGGGATGGCGAGAAGAAGGTGGAAGAGGAGCAGCAGGAAGAACTCATCTCGATGCCCTGCGCGCATATCTTCCACGTCGACTGCCTCGTGCCTTGGCTCAGGCTGCATGGCACCTGCCCCGTGTGCAGGGTCAGCATTGCTAAGCCTAGGGAAGAGCCACCCAGCACCAGCAACAGCAGCGGCGGTGGCAGCAGTGGCAGCGGAAATGGCAGTGGCAGCGACTCGCAGAACCCCTCAGCTTCAACTTCAGGCTCGGTTCCCGGCAGCTGGCCCTCGCCACCCAACCCATTCACCTCATTCTTCAGCACGCGCGCAAACGAAGGCGTCCGCATTCCCCGGGACTCGGATACCCCAGATGCCGAGACGGCAACGGACCACCCGCAACTACCAGCAAGCACAACGGTTACATCGACGGTGTACGCTTCGCCCGTATCGCCCGGAAGGGTGGAGGGGGTGAACAGCATCGTGTCGAGTCCGCCGATCGTGAGCGATAGAGAGGAGTTTTTTGACCCGCCAGAGGAAGAGGCAACGCAAAGGAACAGGGAGGATATGAGAGAGACGCTGAGGAGAGCAGCCGAGGCGAGGACTAGTAGGAACGATGCAAATCAGCCCACTGCGCTTGAACCTGATGAGCTGGATTGATCAAGGTTGAGAGTCATCAATGTGTTTCGGTGGAAGGAAAAGGGTCGCGTTGGAGAAAGTGGCAACGCAGCAATGTCGGAGCGGAAAGCTGATCCGAAGCCAGCTGGGAAAAATTAAGCCATACCTCCCCGATGTCTCTCCGCATCGTATTGCAATGCAAGCCTCCTAATCTGCCCTGAATCTTACGTCGAAAGGACTGTCCAACTTCGTATGCTTGCAGTTCCGAACATGTAGCGTTGCCATTCTGCAAGCTGTTCCCCACTCACTCGGGTTTTCCTCTCACGCATGCACATGCACACACTCAACCAGATTGTGCTTCGCCTCTTGGTACCAAACCCATACTCGAGTTTCATCGCTTCGCTCCCCACTGTAGGCATTAGCTTTACTCATCCTCCTCCTCCCTCCTGTATGCGACCATGGCGTCGACCCTGTGCACATGTGTGCTGAAGCTCCTCAATCGCACCTGTTCTGCTTGTCCTTCTGCTATCAAGCGTGCGTCTGAGTCGATCCATTCCGCTGGGGCTTCGGCGTCCTTGTTGGTGTATACGAGGATTTGGAATGCGCATGGTTCGTCGAGGACGGGGAGGAAGGTGCAGGATGCGGTGATTTGCTTGATGATCGCTGCGATCTCGGCTCGCACCTGAGCGTCTGTTTTCTTTATCCCCGCACTTGATTTCTCGGCGTCTCCTGCGGCTGCTGTGCTTGGTGAGGTTTCCGGTAGGCCGGGGTTTAGCACCTCGACGTCGAACTGCCACCGCTCCCTCGTTTCGCCACTGTCCTTCTCGACTATGACCACGACTAATCGTGTAACATCGCCGCGCTCGAGCCAAACCTTGAGCTGGCTCATGGCGCTCTCGAGATACTCGATGAGACCGTCGTCGGTGGTAACGAGCATCTGTAGGCCGTATTTCTTGACCGTCTTAAAGTCGTCCGAAGGGTAAATATTGCGCTGGTACAGGATCGACTGCACCGAGTAGTTGAAGAATTCATGTACCAAGGCGGTGGAACCTTTGAGTGTCAAATGTGTGCGCGTTGCCGCTGTGGCCTGTGCCGTCGCCATCGTGAGCTATGCGGAACGAGACCGAGATCAACGTTTCGGAGCGTTGTGGCTGAGAGTAGACGATCTGTTGAACACGCGCCACAGCTGTTCGTGCGGTGAGTGAGGATGGTGGTAGTAGCGGCAAAGGAGACTACGCTCGGATGTTGTTGGAGGTGGTGTGGACGAACGAGAGAAAGGCGGAGAGGGAGTGAACCGTAGGCAGTTGAGAAGCTCTCTCACCGAGAACAACACTCTACAGTCTACTTTCTCTACGCGCAGCTGAAAAAGTAACACACCCGCACTCAACGCACACGTTCAACTTTCCGGCCGTGTTGGCACGCATCACGTGTCGCCCCCGTCTTCCCTTTTTTTTTTTTTTTTCCCATTTGGTCGGTGTTAGACCGTAAACCACCACGCCGGGAAAAGCCTTTCCTCCGACGTCCAGCGATAGCTTAACCTTCTCAACTCCCCACCGCACGGCATTCTCATGTAACTTAAACCATCTCGGGTGTGCAACGCATGAATGGCAACAGGCCAACAAAGCAGCAATCAAAGCGCGTGTGCGGGGAAACACACCCCACGCTCTGAGGAGGAGACTGCTCGGAATTCGCGGCTCACCCCTCCTTGTATTCCTGTGTGCGGCTATCTATCCTGTTACACGAGTCATCGCTTCATCACGCACATCGGTGGTCGCAATGGCCTTCAACACGGCTCGGTGTGTGTGGTTTGCAGCGGCAACCACATGAAGCAGCAGAATGAAGCGTGACACAACTGCAAAGCGAAGTCGAAACAGCCACCACCAAGCCACCCTGTATGAAGTGGAAGCGCTCATGCAGACGCACACACACGCACAAACACGGTCGCAAACATTCTCACAACGTGCGTGGGTTGGTTGAGCGAAATGGGAGCGACGCCGGTGTTGGCCTTATGAAGGATGGGACCGGTGGAATCGGTCGTCCATTGCAAGCCGAGTTCATGTGACGAAGGACGAAAGCAGAACAGAAAGGAGCAAGTGAGCAAGTGAGCAAGTGGAGGAGCCAGGAGGGCTCGGTCGTAAGCCCAAGAGCGAGCATCGCTTTCCTTCGACGGTTGACCGGTTAATGCGCGCAAGGGCGGATGGAAACGTTTGGTTCGCTACAGGTCCCTTTAGCGAATAAGAATGGAGCGCTCGCTTGTGCATGTAACCGTTAGTGCGCATCCGTTCATATACCAGCTGCCTCCCACCTTTTCCCCCCACCTCCGCCTCCGCCTCTCCCTACCTTTTCTCCTTCAACTCGCTCACCTCGATCCACTCCCCCTGGATCGCTTACCTGCTCATCTAACAATGTCTACTACCGCCGGCGAGTCCTCGCCCCCAAATTTCATCTCCTCCTCCCCCCTCCCTTGCATCGTCGACAATGCCCCCTTCACTCCATCGCACACATATGCCGTGTACCGCACCGACCAGCCGCACACCTCCTCCTCCCCCACCAACCGCGATATCGTACACCATGTCCACTCCATCTCCGCCTCGGACGTTCCCACCATCGTCGCCTCCTCCGCAGCTGCGTTCCCTGCCTGGAAAGCAACCCCCGTCTCCCGCCGTCGAGAGATCCTCTTAAAGGCCGTGTCACTCCTCCAAGAGCGGGTGCCCGAATACGCTGCCAACACGATGCAGGAGACGGTGCTATCGCGCGGTATGGCAGGTTTCGAGCTCGCCGTGCTGGCGACGGGCCACATTAGCAGCGCGGCCGAATCAATGACGCACGCGCTCAAGGCTGAAGTTCTCCCCCCCGGCGAAGATGGTGCTATGAAGATCGTCAAGCGCGAACCCTATGGTGTGGTGCTAGGCATCGCACCTTGGAACGCCCCGTTTGTTCTTGGTCTGCGCTCTGTGCTCTATGCCATCGCTGCAGGAAATACGGCTATTCTTAAGACTTCCGAGTTCGCACCCAGAGTCCACCTCAGTGTTGCCCAGATCCTGATCGATGCTGGTCTCCCCAAAGGCGTGTTGAACGTTGTTCATGTCGATCCTGCCCATGCGCCGGAGGTGACGGAAGCGCTGATCTCGCACCCCCAGATCCGCAAGGTCAACTTCACCGGCTCAACCCGCGTCGGCAGAATCATCGCCGCTACCGCTGCAAAACATCTCAAACCCGCCGTCCTCGAACTCGGCGGCAAAGCCCCCCTCATCGTCCTCGAAGACGCCGACCTCAACCTCGCCGCCAACGGCATCCTCTTCGGCGGCTACCTCAACAGCAACCAAATCTGCATGGCCGTAAACAACATCCTCGTCCACAAAAACATCGCCACCCGCCTCCAACAAACCCTCACCACCCAATTCAACCACCACAAACACATCTTCACCGCCAAACTCCACCAATCCATGGAGGACAACCACGCACTCCGCTCGCTCTTCACCGCAGCCTCCGCAGACCGCCTCAAAATCCTCTACGACGACGCACTCTCCAAAGGCGCACACGTCCTCGTAGGCGAAGCAGGATTCGAAGGCGCTCTTGTCCAACCCATCGTGCTAGGCCCAGTGAAGAAGGATATGAAGATCTACACAGAGGAGTGCTTCGGCCCCGTCCTCTCGCTCATCACCTTCTCCTCGATCGACGAGGCGATCGAGATTGCAAACACCCCCGAATATGGTCTCGCCGCAAGCGTGTATACCAGGAACCACAGCTTGGGCCTAGAGGTGGCAGATAGAATCGACGCGGGTCAGGTGCATGTCAATGCACAGCCGATCCACGACGATCCGGTTATGCCGCATGGTGGCTGGAAGAGTTCAGGCTACGGCAGGTTTAATGGTGTCGAGGGTGTGAGGGAGTTCACCCAGACCAAGGGGATCACGGTTCAACAGGGGCATGCGACGCCTTTCCACTACGTTTGAGCGACGACATGAGAGGGTGGATAAAGTAATGTAACATTGTGTTCCAGTGCGATTTTCTCTGTTTGTGTGTCCCTTGCGAGTGTTCCGGTCTCCATTTGGTAGAAGGGATAGGATAGAATACAGCGACGATAAGAAAGGGTAGAATTGTGAGATTAGCCATCGAGGAAGCGCAGCAACATGCGCAAAGTCTCATCCGCTTGTTCACGGGACGGATTCTGCGTCTGTTGGAACATGTTGCCGCCCGTATTGTTCTGTGCTGGGTGATAGCTGTCCCCAATGTTGCTTGTGGCGTTGCCACTTCCTGCACCGCCGAACATGAAACTGTTCCATGGAGCAGACACCGCGGGCGCCGTCGCAGCCGGTCCGCCCATGGCAGAAGACCACGTAACGCCAGACATCTCCATCGACGCTGCGCCATCTTCGCCGTTCTGCGCAGCAGCCGCAGCCGCAGCAGCTGACGCAATCGCGTCCAATCCTTCGCGGTCAAAGCTTCCCGCGCCATTGCTGAAGAACAAGCCGTTATCGTGAGGTGCAGACGAGCCATTGTTCTGGCCGCCGTTGAACCATCTCGCGTTTGCACCGCCAGCGCTTGCATTGTTTCCGTTGCCGGTACCGTTGCTTCCCGAATAGAACATGTCGGTGTTGTTGGAGAGCAGGGTAAAGTTGGTAAACTGCGAGAACCCGCCCAAGCCTGGCGCATTCGTTGCTCCTCCGTTGAACGAAGCTGCGCCATTCTGTCCGTTGCCGCTGTTCGGCGGCATTCCAACTGCTGATCCATTGTCGAACACAGAACCTTGCGCAGCTCGCTGCGTTCCAGCAAAAGTTGTGCTTCCACCAACAGCAGCGGCCCCTGCCTGCGCATCCATGGTATTGACCTTGCCAGCGGCGTCGGTGCGATTCCGGGTGACGTGCGTGGGAGCTGCATTCTTGGGTCGCAGCAGCGATTCCAGATACATGGCGATGTGCAAGACCGTGTCTTCCTCAGTAATGCTAGCTCGGCGGAATGCGGCACTGGTCTGATCGATGAGCTGAATGTTGGATCTCAAATAGCCTGGGCCAAGCGGTGGCTGCGACTTGACCGTGGCAAGACTGCAGAGCAACACAGCAGCATGGGTCGTCTGCATGATGGTGGCATCCGGCGCCGACAGCAGCCGCTCAGGTGGGAAAGCGCACACCGCTTCGAGCACACCGCGTGCGCCTTCGACACACGGCCAAAAGGCGGGCATCGCCATAAGGTTGACCATACCGGGTTCCAGGCCGCTCGACAGATGCGACTTGCCCGATACGGAATCGCGATCCTCAGTTCCACGCGTGGCGGAGCGGCGGTGGTGGTTGCGAACGTTCTCCTGATGCTCCTGCAGCGCAGCCTGTTTGAGGCTCGATTTGAGCACGAGCGAGGACACGTACGTCTTGATGTTGTCCTTCCAGAGCTTGAGGCAAAGGCGCTGACATCTGCGCTGGTAGGCAACTGCGTCATCCAAATTACTATCTTCGTCCATGTCCTCGCGCAGTCCGAGTGCTTCGTGCCAGCGTGCGCTCCACTCGTACAGATCCGACAGGAAAGCAGGCATCATGATGCTAGGACCGTCTGACGTCGCGGATGTGAGCGCTTCAATGCGATCGTAGAGCTCGACATACTTGCCTTGGATGCGACGAATGTCTGCGGAAGCACAGACGAAGGCATCAGTTGGAATGGAACCAGGATGCCTCCACCATGTCTGGCAGCGACGGATGAGCACATTGTCCGCAGAGATGGAATGCGTCGTGATCTTGTTCGAGATCTGCTGCGACTTATCTTGAACAAAGAGCATGAGGAAAGTTCTCTGGCGGTTGCGGAAGCGTCGTTGCACGGCCTCGTATCGCTGCCGACCCGCTTGATCGAGGTTTGACTCGTCTGGCTTAACACAGTTGGGCATCTCGGCGTGAAGCTGAATGTCCATGGCGAGACGGAAGGCGTAGCCGACTTGGATCACACTCAGTCCATCGTCGAGAGGCTTCCAGCTGGCGAGAATGAAGAACGCCTGACAGCACAGCACTGTGCGGTCGCCGTCCACAAAAGCCCGCGCAGCATGTTCGCGCGCCAGCTCGTGGATGCGCCGACGGATCTGACGCGCATACTCATCTGCTGCTTTTTGCGTGCGGTCGCTCAAAGGATCAGAATAAGCAATGTCCCAGTCAGCTTCGGGAACAGGTTCTTGGCGCTGCTCGCGTACGAGAAGATGATGGGCGGCAGGCCTCTTCGAGTAGCGCGATCCAACGTAGATCAAAACCGTGTAGAGGAAGGAGGATCGCTTGCGAACAAAGTCGTGTGTGTGAAGCAAAGGGTCAAAGACGCCGCTCCAAGCATTGCAATGCTGCATGAAGAGATCAAAGAGGGCGCGCGCGGCGGGCTCACTGAGAATACCTTGGGTGATGGGATCGTCGAGCTGCGGCTGGGATGGATGTGGTTGGGACTGCTGCGAGGCCAACGGATTGCGATCGTCGTGCAGAATACCGGGCGTCTCGCAGTCGGGATGGTCCGAGACCTCAAAGGGTTTGAGCATGACGCGCAAGGTGAGGGGTTGCTCGGCGATAAGCTCGAAACTCTCGTTGACGGCATTGGTGTCGGCTGTGACAGCGACACCAGGAGCCGGAGGGGTAGCTCCGATATTGCTGTTGGCGTCGTCGTCATTGCCCTCTACATTGGCGATCTCGTTGTTGGTGACCAGCGTGTAAGGCGCGCCTCTTCTTCGTTCAAGGGAGCGCATGGCCTGCTGCATGGCTTGAGTCATGCGACTAACGTCGACTCCAAAGAGATTCTTGGGATCCAAAGCTGCTTGGTTGTTGTCGCGAGATGCGAATGCGGAGAGAGGCTTGTTTTTGGAGAACAACAAGGTAGAGGGCGAAGCAGCACGAGCTTGCTCGTTGTCGAGGTCCATGTCCTGTTGTGCATCCGAGGTGTGAGCGCGATCGCCGTGTTCGGCCGAATAGGGAGGAGCGGCAAAGGCACTGTCGGGAGCCGAGCTCCAGCGCACGCCAGGCGAAGCGGCAGAGGTGGTGGAAGCGGCTTTTTTGGTTAGAGCAGAAGCGACTGGGTTGGATGCAGGCGTGACAATACTAGTGGTTGATGCGGACTTGCGAGCGCTCGGACGATCAGTGTGCTGGACCAAAGATGTGTTGGTGGCATATGCAGCTTCGGCGAGCAGGGTGAGATCGCGACCTTGAAGCTTGCTCTTTGGCTTTCTGCCTCGCTTGTGTTGGACGAAGAGGCACTCAAAGTTGAAACGCTGACATCGTTGGCAGTTTTCCGAATTGTTGGAGGGCAAGCATCGAACCTTGGCGAGACGGCACTCCAGACAAGCCTGGCCGCCACGAGGCTTTTCTGCGGGGGTAGACTGTTCCTTCTTGACGACGGGCGTTGAGGCAGCAGTGGCCGTTGTTTCTGCAGACGAAGAGTCTCGCGCGGCATCTACTCTTGTGGAGCTGGGTGGTTCCATCTTGCGACTGGATGTAGGGGGTGTCTGCGGCGTAGAGCTGGAGGAAGCACGCTGATGAGGTGAAGTGATGGAAGCCAAATCGCTCTTGAGATCAGAGAGATGGATTGACTCGAGTGCAACCAAAGCGTGAGCTGCTTTTGCAGAAGACTTGGATGGCGAGCAAGTGGGAGTGGTCGAAGGTGCAGCTTGAGCATGGTACTGGGCTGGCGAGAGTGGGCGGTAATGGTGAGCGGCAGATGGCGAGGACGTCTCTTCATTACGCGAAGACGGAGAGGTAAAGGTGTGGGAGGAGGAATGAGCTAAGCCAGAAGAGTAAGATGATGCAGAGTGGCCAAATCCATGATGATGCTGCGAAAGGTAGCGCGCTGGTGCAGCGGCAGCGGTAGAGGATGATGACGAGGAAGAAGGTCGAGGTGCAATGAGAGGGTGAGGGCGTGTCGACGGCGAGGCTACTGGGTCGGCAGTGATCGAAGGAGAACCACGCAGGTCACTGGTAGCGTAGGGCGATCTGGCCTGTCGTGGTGAGAGAGCAGCGTCGATATCGTGGTCGTCTCGATCCGAGTCTGACGGATGTTGCAAATAAGCAGAAGATTGCGAGCGCGAATGAAGCGAGCGCGAGAACGGCTCACCGTCGTCGTTGCGTGTAGACGGATGGGCCAGTGAATGATGATGAGTGTGTCGCTGTTGCTTTGAAGAGCTGAGTTCGTGAAAGTGGGGCAACTGTGTCGTCTGCGGGTTTCGAGTGAAGGAAGGAGGAGGAGAGGAGGAGCGTTTGCGCTTGACAATGCGCGGTTCTGTACCGGGCGAATCCATCATGTGGCTGTCGGCAACACCAAACACGAGACACCTTGAAAGCAAGCTGCAGCTTCGGATGAAGCGAGGCGAATCGAGTCAGCAAGAACGCCTTTCACGAACTGTGATCTTAGCCCTGCATCCGTTCTGCCTCCAAGTTCAGATCTTCGGAGAGGATCCCGACAGTCGGTGCTGGCGTGATCACTTGAACTTCAATGTTCGAAGCATACAGCCAGTCAGGTGAACTGGAGAGGGTGTAACCAGTAGAGACGGAGAAGCCGACAAGTGATCGTGACAGTAAAGTGTAAATGGCAGGCTCGGTCTTGGAGTCACGAAGCGGATGCTCAAGCGCGGTGCTTTGATCGGACTCTTTCCGGCCTCTTTCGCCTAAAATTCCAAGAAACTGCGCTTTTTTTTTCTCAGCCGCCGCTACGCTTCTCTTGTTGGTCCGGACTCGATTCTAACGGCCCCACTAACTTACAGTACAACACACAGGCATAGACAAGTCACGCGCAGCACATTTGCGCCTAGGCTTGAATTGGGCTGAACTGAGCTTCGGAACCCGGATCTTCAAGGCTATCAGAAACATGCTTTGAAGACCGCTTCCTTGAATGTGGGCGGTCAATGTCTTGAACATTCACAGGCACTACTACTGACACTGGTTCATGAGGACATGTTAACGCCAATTACAGAGCCCTACGCATAGGCGCTTCCTGCGGTCAGATCGGACGCCCAATCAACCTTGCTCGCGACTCCCTTCATTCGATGCAATGGTGACCACACGCAAACGGGCTTATGGTGACTATGCCGACCCGCTGGCCGAACTGTCGCACTGCGGAGAGACCTCGAGCAGGGCGCCTGCATCGATCAAGCGCTCAAAACAAGTGGCCGCAAGTGGCAGCGGCGACATTGTACAGCTCTGGCAGCAAGGCGTGTCTGTAGCAGACCTGGACGGAGACGCGATCGACCCGGAATGGATTCCAAAGAGACTACCTTCACGTATTTCCTTTTGCCTGGATCAGCCTTTCTTGCTGCGCACAGGGACGCCTAGTGATGCCCGCATTGCTCCTCGCCTGCCTTTTGCTGGCTCTCAACATGCGCTCGCCCAGGCCCTCGCCAATCGCCATTCAGCACTTCGATATTACATTGGCAAAGATCGGTTCAGATTCCGTCGTACCTTCGGTGGCCATCTGTCGTGCGTCAACGCGCTCGCCTTTTCCCGCAATCAAGGCAGATGGCTCGCTAGCGGCGGCGACGACTGCGAGATTCATATCCGAGACATGTTTGTAGACCTCACTGACGAAGCACAGACCGTTCCATTGGCCATCCTCAAAGGGCACCAGTCCAACATCTTTTCGCTCTCCTGGTCAGCTGAGAACAAGTATCTCTTCTCTACTGGCAACGACAGTCAGATTCTCTACTACGACGTCGAGCACTCCAGCCTACCAATACGTGGCCAAGTTCCTTCTGCACCCGAGCCAAGATCGCCTCTCAACGCCAGCTCGCTCGGTGGGCACGACGACTCGGTGCCCGAACTCTCTGCGCATCCTACCAACACGAATCTGCTGCTGAGCTGCGATGACGGCGGCAACCTCAAACTCATCGACATCCGCATTCCACACGAAGGCGTCGCTACAGCTCGCTCCGACAATGTCGCTGGCTTTTCCTCCGTTCAGTGGAACCCGAATGCATCGGACGGAAACACCTTTGCTGCAGCTACTTGCGGTCGCATTACCGGCAGCACACGCCTCTACGACGTACGTCAGTGCTTCTCATCGGAACAAGACCGGCCGCTTTCCAGCAAAGACGCCGTCCTCAGTTACCACACTGCGCTCATGCAAAACTCGTCCACTCGAGGCCTCATCGCCGCTGCTGCAGAGACGAACAGCGTGTGCTTTGACCCAGAAGGCCGCTTCCTGGCTTCCAGCATCTCGCGCTATCATCCCACCATCTACGCCGTCAACGACCCCGATCCGCTTGCCACACTTGAGTCCACCGTCGCAGACGACCCCATCAAGAAGGGATACTACGACTTTTTTGGCTACCCTCATGGAACCCCAGCCGCCCCCAAAAAGCTCTCGTCCTGCTGCACCATCAAGCATGGCTCCTTTGGTCTCGAACATCAGACTGGGAAGTTGCATTACGCCATCGGAAGCGATGATTTTCGCGCCTACGTCTTTGAGATCCCTTCTAGAGACGAGCTCGTCCGCCGTCGCGAGTTTGTCAATCGTTCGCACTGGCTGCACGAGACAACACAGTTGCACCAAGAGAGGCGACAGCAGAACCTCAAGCAGGCTGCATCCACGACCCCGACCGCGAATGGCGCGCCGGAAGAGCGCGGTGATGAGGGGGAAGCAGAGAACAACGCCAGCGAGGACGACGACAGAGACTCGGACATGGTCCCAGAAGATCTGGTCGACCGCGACTCGGAAGTTGCTTACTGTGCCGGATCGGTCCTCCGTGCACAAAACATTGTGCGCCCCGCCAGAATTACTCAACAGGCCTATGTGCTCTGTGGCGGTCGGAGTATTATCAATACCGCCCTCATTCATCCCACTTTGCCGCTGATCCTCACCGCCGGCATCATGTCCGAGGTTGGCATCCACTCGGCTGCACCTCTGCATGCCCTCGATCTCAAACCCAAATCATCTTGGGATACCGAGAAGAACGAAGTTGGCGGCACGCGTCCCCGTCTCCTACTCCCGCCATCTGCTACGTCTCTCATGGAGGAAAGTTCCGACTATTCCAACGAGGACGTCGAGATCAGGGAGGGGGATGAGAGCGATGAGGAAGACGACGAAGGTGACGAAGGTGACGAAGGTGACGAAGGTGACGAAGGTGACGGGGATAGACAAGACGAAGGAATGGAGGATGAAGCTCAGGTTCTACGCGAGGCTCAGTACGAGCGCGTCTTCAACAATAACGACTCTTCTGAGGACCCTGATGGCAGGACATATGAGGAATGGAGCGACGACACATCAAGGGGCGAACTTGAGGACAACGCCGATGACGACCCTCGAGATACGCATGCAGCTCCTGTACCAGCAAGAACTGCCACAACGACGAATCAGCACGGCACGGTGCAAGATTTTTTGTCGGCCATGCGCAGCGATCCGATGTACTCCACCTCCTCCCCCGCCCCACTCGACTTTGACCGCGATCGTCACGTCGGCACTTACTCGCTCTCGCATCTTTCCGCTGACCTTGTGCCCGCCGATTCCGCCTCCGCCTCCTCTTCTGCTTCAGCCGGTGCCGAGTCTCTCTCCGGCAGCTCCTTCACCGGGGACTCCAACTTCTGCTGGGGACCCTACAACGATTTTTCATCAGGCTCCAACTCGTACAATCCCTACACGGACGATGGGTACGATTCCACCGTGGCGGACACCGCCTCGCTCGTGGGCCGGATGTACGACGAGATGTCCAACGACAACGGGCGCGACGAGTTCGCCTATTCAAGCAATGGGCGATTGTGGGCGGTTTCGAGGTCGATGGCCAACTCGCACAGGGAGCAAAAGCGGATCCGGCTGTTTGACGAGTTGTTGAGGCGGGACGAGTTGAGGTCCTTGACAGCGGGCTTTAGGAAAGTGCCGGAGAGTGCAGGGGGCAGTGGAGGGGATCACGGGTTCACGTGTAGAAGTTGCGAGGGGGGGATCGATACCGATCCGTAAATGCCTAACGATGCAATGCAATAGAATCTGCATGTTGGCCCCGTGAACATGGCAATCAGCATGTGTGGGTGATAGAGGGTGAGAGAGTGAGGGGGAGAGTGAGAGAGCTGAAAGCAGAGCGAAGTGTGAACGCTGTCCCGGGCATAAGCACTGCTTAGAGAGCAACGGTCCACCAAAAAAAAAAAGATTAACGTAGTTACTGTAGTACCGACGCGTCTGTAGTACCGACGCGTTTCCACATGAATATAATTAGTCTGATGGTAGTACTTTCGTTGATAGCGACAAGCACTGTCTGTGATCGCAACGAACTGAAACTGACATTGCTAGAAACGTGAGTCAATACACAACATTCGGAATGATACAGAACTACAGTGTTACCCGTGAGGTGCTAGCATGAGGCACCTCGTCATAGAATATGTTTGGATATGTGTCATCGTCTTCGACAGCGCTGAGCGGCTCTCCATCGTCGAGATTGTCCAGCCAGAGTTGCATTGGAGGTGGAGCTGGAATGTTTGTTGATGCCAAAAGCCGCTCGTCACCATCATTGTCTGTGTCGTCATCATCATCAGCTGCAGCGGCTGATGGTAGTACCACCCGCCGCTCCTCCTGCCGCCGCTTCTGCTCTTGACGATGAGCAATTGCGGGCTCCTTTGATACCAACTCCTTTTCCGCATACTCTCGACTGATCATACGGTCCTTTGAGAGCACAATCTGATCACCAGTCTTCGGCTTTGTCACCACCTTCTTCGCGATCTTCCTGTTCTTCTCCTCCTGTACTCTTAGCACAGTGTTCTCAGCTTGCAATACCAATACCATTGCGTGAGGCTCCTCAAATGCTTGTAGAAGAGCTCGCTTGAGTGTTCGTGCGTTCCTAGAATCGGTTTCCACACGGTGCAAATCGAGCATTGCATTGACTGCAGCATCTGTGCGGGGTATGGCAACCTCCTGGTCTGCCTGTTCCTGCAGTGCAGCGATCCTTGGCACTGCAGGAACATGGCCTGGAAGTCGTGCCAAGACCTTCTCTGGATCTGGGGTAACCGTCATACCAGAGTCTGAGAAGGCCTTCCTCGCCGCCATCTGCGTCAACACCAATGCACGTGCCTGTGCATAGAATGTTCCAAACTGTGCTTTGTTGATCTCGCCAGCCACATGGTGTGCCACATTGTTGATAAGCCGGTGGTAGGCTGCAGTGAGGGGCCCAAACACCGACACATCCAACAGCTGCATGATGTGTGTTGAGTGTGGTGGAAGGCAGAATGGTATGATGTGTCGAGACCATAGTGCATTCAGAAACTCAACACTCACATGAGACCTGTGCCCATCGATGATGAGCAGGCACCATGCTGATGGCGCTGATGGCTTTGTGATGGCGTCGAACACCTTTTCCACCCACAGCACAGCAAGCTCGTTGTCGGTCCAACCATTGACAGACTTCGAGAACTGCCATGTGGATGGAATGTTCTCCATTCGCCGCTGCTCTCCAACCGTGTGAATTCGGCCTTTGGTGATAATGAGTGGCGGTAGTACCTGACCGCCACTCCCAATGCATTCAATCACTGTCGCCATCTCACGAGAACCTGGCTGTGATTTGAATCGAGCAGCTTTGTCACCATCAGGCACAAGTACTCGCTCAGTCACACCATGGCCAAACATGAATCCAGTTTCATCCATGTTGAAGATGTTGCTGGAATCCACATTGTATTCGCTGAGAATCTGAGCAAAGTGAGTGAACCATTGTCGAATTGCATCCTCGTTTGCCCCTTTCATGCATGCATTCTCCAGACAGCGAGACCAGCATGACCGCAGGGATGGGTGTCGCAGAAGAAACCCTTGTACCCAACCATGACCGACTGGAACTGGTCCATTCTGACCAGGAACACCACATGAGATGTTGTTTGCATAGTCTCGAATGTGCGCTGGTGTCAGAGGGAAGCCGCTGCAGGCACACCGCCGGATATGGTCCACGAGGGCATTCTCAGCCGCCGGTGTTAGTGCCTGCATATGCGTTTGAGCTTCCTTCTTCGGCTGACGGCCATTGAGTCGGTGGCGCAGTGTTGCTTCAGGCACACTGTTTGCTGCTGCAGCTTGGCGGAGGCTGGAATACGTTCCATTGCCAAGGTCTGCAGCAGCTTGCCGAAGCCGAAGCTCCTTCTCGGCCCGATCTGCTGTAGAAGCCGTGCGGGAGGCTGCTGAGCGTCGCGAAAGAGGGTTGCACGGCATTCTCAGACTCACAGATGTGTAGAAACGATGTTGTATTGCACGAATGAATAGATATGGTGTTGCAAACGGGTACGGCAATGATCATGAAATGCGGGGTTGGTGGGTCTCAGGAACGGAGCAAACAATGCAGACACGATCATGCAGGCCACTCACATCAGAAACGGTGGGACTCAGCGAATTAAATTCGCGTCGGTACTACAGACGCGTCGCTAGTACAGTAATTACGTTATAAAAAGGAGGCACAGAAAGTCCACCAACTCAACCTCTCCTCACTTCTTCCTCTCCCGTGCTACTTCAATAACACATACACTATATAACCACACTCAGACAAGCACAACCACATATCGTTAATAATGCATGCATTCATAAGTTAGAAGAAAACGACGTACAGATTCATTATCCGTCAGAAGGCGTTTTGCGCCGGCTTCACTGCCTTCCTGCGTATGGGATGGGTATTGTAATGCAGTGGGGAGGTGCTTCAATCGCGGTAGTATTCGAACTGGAACTGAGTTCCACCGTTCCTTCCTCCTTGCGGGTATTGCGGTGGTCGAGGTGGCTGAGTGTACTGAGGCGGGGGAGGTTGCGGATAGCGTTGCTGCGGTGCAGGACCTCGGGGTTGAGGGTGGGGCTGGTAACCGTGCTGCTGCGGCGGCGGCTGGTGTTGACCAATCTGGCTGCTTTGGTACTCTCGCTGGCCCTGGTGTCCCGGGCACCCCTTCTGGTATTTCTGGCTTGGGTGGGGAGGCAGCATCGCCGGTCTGACCCCAGTCAAAGTTGGTACGGAATGCCCCTGCCCCTGCACGTACGACCCGCCCTGGCCCCCGCTCCCCGAAACCGGACGGCCGTTGTGAAGCTGGCGAATGGCACCATAGTACCCCCTCAACGGTGCATCCCTCGGCACGATGCTCCCCACTTCAAACGCCGTATTCGCCACCGACAGCGTTGCACTAGTCATCACGCTCCCCCCACCCGCACTACTCCGCCTCGTTTGTTGCTTCACTGCGAAAGAAGAACCGCTAGCACTCTTCCCAGCAGCGTACGGGTCCTCACCCTCAGCCGCGAGTTTGGACGGTGCAGGAAGCACCAACCTCCCCTCCTTTGACGCACGTCTGGGCTTTTCGAGGATCGATCTGGCCGGCATTGGGGCTGGTGCATTCGCACTTGCAGTTTGGGGGGTTTGCTGTTCGATGTGTGACTGTGACTGTCGCTGCTGCGCCACAGCTTGCGCTTGCACGTGTGCTTTAGCTTGGACCAGACTCATCCCTCCGACCGTGATCATGCCTTTGCCCTCAGGAAGTTTTGCTGGTGCAGGTGTCGGAGCGGCTTCTTCTTTCGGTTTGAGCGGTTTCGGGCCTTGTTTAGCCCACTTGAGTGTGCCACTCCCTGCCTCGCTTGTGCTCGGTTCTCTCCGAGGTGTAGTCGAGCTTGGCTCCGACTCAGCAGCGGGCACAGGGGGCGGTGAGCCTTCCTGACCATAAGGAAATCTCGCAGGCGACAGTGGCGACGGTAGCACAAGATTGACCAATCTCCCCTTTGGCCCGATTGCCGGTGGTAGCGCTTTGCTCTCGATCGCTGCAGCAGGGTGGGAAACGGATTCCTCCACAGGCGAGACGGTGGGCAGCAAAGCATCGGCAAACACGATTGGGTGCTTGGTCTTGGTGCTCGACGTGTCTGTGGACGAGGTCATCTCTTGGATCGCTGATTCGTACCCAGACGATGTAGCGACTGTAATAGCAGTGCGACTGGCAACCGTCCTTGGTGCAGCTCCAGACCGGGTGGTCCTCGAAGTGACCCGACTGATGATGGCCTGGTTCGAAGAAGGCGCGAAGGATGGGTTGCGCGGTGCGAGTGCCGGTCGGGAGGGCTGTGTGGCGGGTTGCACTGCTTGGGCGGACCCGGTGATGGGCTGAAGCTTCGATGGGCTGGAAGCAGGAAGAGAAGTCGATCGTGACTGCGAGGCAGAGGCAAGCAGCTGCTCTCGGATTTCGTCACGGTTTAGCGAGCTGAACGAATCCCTCGATGATTGGATAAGGCGAGAAAGCGGGGACTCGACGTGAGGACTGATGCGTGAGCACGGAGAACTGGCGCTGTCGACACTCGTCTCGCCTTCGTTGCGCATGTTGTGGCCGGCGTTGGTCTCAATCTTGAGAGCCGGTGGCTGAGGCAGCGATCGCTGGTCCCGACCACCCTGATCGCTTATCTGCTGCAGCCGGATGCTATCGACTCCCCACGACCCAGCCGTGACCTGCCGCATCACAGCCGGACGCTCATGAGGTGCAGCATTGAGGGGCACTTTCTCCTCCTCAATCCCTGCAATGGACGGCTCCCGACTGCCGGGGTTCGAAACGCGGTCCCAGTAGTCGCGCCACCATCTCGTCCCATCCACCTCTGGCGACTGAGCCAAGCCTACTGCGCCGTGCCGCTGCGTTGCATATGCATCATTTGGACGGAGGTGGTTACCGGCTTGACCAGGTTGCTTTCTCGTTTCCCGCGCTTGGCTGCTGTTCCATCCAAACCACGAGGCGATGCCGAAGGCGCCCACACCCGGAGCGACTCTGGAGCCCTGGCGTGTATGCGGCGACTGGTCCACATCCTCGTCCTCTTCAGCGACAGCACTGAGGTCTTTCATTCTTCTGCTACTGCTCGAGGAAGTTTCATGATCGTAACTGAGGGATGGAACATTGGCGAGCTGAATGGTCGCGGTGTGGTATTGTGTGAGCTCAGGGTGGAGATCCAGATCCTTGTTTGGAGAATCGAGGTCTTTCCTACCGGCAGCTCTGCTTGAGCTTGGGTGGCCGTGCTCATGCATCAAGGCGGCACGTTCGTACGTTTCATCCTCGTATCCGTAGTCGTGTTCCTCAGCACCAACAATGGATTGGTCGACGTCCTGCAAGTCGAGCTCAGCGACGAGTCTTTGCAGCTCCGCAGCGCGTTGAGCGTGCGAGTCGCGCGAAGCGGTTGTGTACGATTTGGTGGCCATGGAAGAGCCAGCCAGCTTGCTTCCCTGGCGAACACCTCTATCTGCTGGATTTGGAAGTGGGGTGTAAGAGTCGGCAGCGCTCTGGCCGGGTCTGGACGATGACTTCGCTTCCGAGCTGGTACGCTTGCTGCTCAACACCGAGTCAGACTCGTCACCAGAGGGTGTCCAGAACTGAGCATCTTCAGGATTCTTCCAGAAGGTAGGCATGGCGGCTTTCTCCATGTCGATCTCGGCGTCAAGGTCGGCTTTGCGCTCTTTGCCGAGTGCATTGAGCAGATGTTCGTGACGCTTTGCACGCAAATCTTCGGCAAGAGTGTAGTTTCTGCCCTTGGAGCGAGCGGCAATGTAGCGTGTGCTCTCCTTCATCTCGATGAACCAGTCGCGGAAGTCAAGCGAGTCAAGCAACGCTTTGCCGCGCCGAGTGGTTCGCGAACGATCTTGTGGGCGATAGGGCAAGTAGCTAAAGGCCTTGATGTGGATGAAGCCGAACAGGAGCATCCAGAAGCACTGGAGAAGCGCATTGATGCCGGCCTGGATCTGCTCTGCAGTAAAGTACTCGGTCGCCTTGATGACGTCGAAGCTAACCAGAAAAGAGAGGAAGGTGTCTTGCCAGAAGGTGAGAAAGACAATGGTTTTGATGGAGAGAAACTTGAGGATGGGCTTGTAGGGGTCGACGAGTTTGCGAACAGGCATGTAGAGCTGGATGAGACAGTACATGGCTACGGTGACCGAGATACTGATGAAAAGGGCACACCATACATGTGTGAACCATGGCATCCAGCTTTGCAGACAATAATAGCCAAAATACTGGGTTCCTACCGCAACGAACGTGCAGAGGGGTCGAATGATGGCATACTGTAAGACGCAGATCTTCATGAGCCAAAGAAAGTGGAGACCCTCGGGCTTGTACTTCCAAGAACCTAGAGGCCAGACCCAGAAACGGTTCTTGACCTCGATGTTACGAAAAACGGCATGCTGCTCTGCACGCGTGTCTCCAGTGTAAGAAAGGATGAGATAAAAGAACGAAGTAACGAGAACGGCCTCGTAACAATCGCGGATGGTCTGGTAATAAAGCGCTTCGTGGTAGAAGAGATAGGACATGAACGAGACGATGGCATAGACGGGGACCATGACGAGAAGGCGGACGATGTGGCGTTGCTGTTGCGGGCAAGTATAGTAGGTGAGGTGCTTCCAAATGAGCCAAGCAGACGTGATGGTAGCGATGAGGGCCATGATGCCGCAGACAAGCCAACCGACGTCGTGCGCCTTGAAGTCGATCTGGCCATTCTCGAAGAAGGGCTTGGGATCGTTTGGCTTGTCCGGAATGGTGGGGCAGGTCATGTTGACCATGATGGGCGAGGTGGCAAGGCTATCGCTGGCTCTTGTGAGCAGCAGCGGCAGCAGCGGCGACGAAGGTAGACGTAATGAGGCTAAATGATGGACCAAGCCGGATAGCGTTGCTTCCGAGCAGCAGTTATCACAAGGCGGCTGCCTAGAGACAGTCGATCACCGAGACCGACATGGCGGTGAGCTGATTGCTGGCGGGCGTGTTGGTGAAGATGTGGTGACAAGAACCTGCTTCGTACGGGATGACACAAACGTAGTACTGCGTCCAGGCACGAACAATCCGGCAAAGAAGGAAGGATGTGTGACGAGCGAAGGGACGACGCCGCAGAGAGCGAGACTGTGTGGAGGTGATGGAAGCAAAGTATCGGCTGCTATGTCGGCTGATCAACTAGCTCTTCAAACTGTCACTGGTGCCAAGACTGGCTCCATCGAAAGCAAAGAGTGTGAGGACAGCTGTCCTTGACCGAGGGTCCCGATAACGGCAGTGCTGAAGCGGAGAATAGGAGTCCATGCGAAATGGGATGCCTGGCATCGGTACCCACCGATTCGTGCTTCGGAGCCTGGTTCGACTTGCTGTTGCTGTTGTTGCGCTGTCCAAAGGGTCTCCTTGTTGCTGTGATCTGATCTAGCATAAGCTAGCTCAAGCCTCTCTGTTTGCCTCCGACGCAGCCCCTCTGTTGATGCGCGGTTCGCATTTCCAACACTACTTTCTTTGCCAGTAGCACACTGAGCTACTCTCGTCTCCAAGACTATGTATCATCCCCTCATGCAACATTGCTGCTGAGAGCAAGGCTAGAGGAGAACACAAGGTTCGAGTAGGAAGAGCCATCGCGGAGGGTGAAAAGTGTCTCCTGAGTGAATTCTACTTTCAGGGTCCAAGTGTAGCTTTCCTCCTATGCTTAATTGGCCCCTGTTGCGTGGCTTTGTATTTGCATCCAGAAAGTTGAAGTGTATATAGAAAAGTGACAGCTGCCATGGCTACAATCCTTAACAAAGCAGCATGCCGTGATAGGGGCTCCGCATGAGAGTCCATATTCGCTTCAGCCATGCACCACACGCCAAATAAAGGAAGGGCCATTGTTACTTTTTTGCAACAAGTTAGCTGTGGTGGCGTAACATCCTCAGAAAACCTAGCCAAACTGTGAGAACGCCGAGGTGTAACAGAGTCTTAATCTCCAAGTACGACCCTACCTCGAAGCTGGGGCCTGTTTCGCAGCCTCGATGCCCATTCAAACCTTCTGTTGCCAACAGCTTTGACGCTTGGATCTATCTCAAAGCTGACATTGCTACCCAAGCAAACATTGTTCCCATGGCTCTCGACGAACAAAGCTGTCAACACACCGGCAACCACAACGAAAAGAAAGAAAGCCACCAACCCCGAGATGCACGCCCAAGTACAGCTACACAACATCTACCCTGCCTCAGCATTGCCTCTCACCTTTTTGTTGTGTGCAAACTGGATTGGTAGCCTCGGCGATCATGCACACCATGTGAAGCGGCAAAATGACGTTGGCACCTTGTGCTCGTACGCGCTAGCGGAGAGCGCTAAGTTACTAGGAGATGTAAGGGGTTGCATTCGCTTGGAGCTATTTCATCCGAACCGGTTCAATTTGGACGGAAAGAGACCCAGACAGGGCTGGCCGAATTTGGTTGGTTAGCAGCAATTGATCGACAAGCTGCTTGCAGCTCACAGAGCAGATCTCGGAATGGTCATGATCTGCAATATCATATTTCTTCTCAGACAGTGGGTGAGCCCCAGGCGAAACAATGGGCATAATTAGAACGAGGAGGGAAGCGAAGCAAAAGGGCAGAGCGAGAGGGCGGGGAACGGAGAAGAGATCGCAGTGCAAAGCGGAATCGAGCTGTGCTTTGGCGAGTTGCGACGTGCAGCCTCGTGCGGCTCACCTGCATGCTGCTCTTTTCGGTCAAAGTCTAGCTGTTTCCGGTCGCGGAAGCCTAGCTCATGGTCCCTCTTGATTGTTTGCCGCTTTCTTGATTGGCAAGTAGAATGTGGTCAGCGTCGAGTGAGTTTGCGAGCTTCGAAGGTCAAGTCCCGACATGAGCATGGGAGAGCCTCACTGTGACAGTGCGGGATTTCACCTCTCCCCGCGTCGCTTTCTCTTCTTCTCGGACGGGAGGCTGAATGTCGAAAGCATCAACAGGGAGCGACGCAGCAACGGTGCCGCGTGCTGCTTGGTTTTGGAGCGAGAGCTCCGACGCAACGAGACGGCAGAGTCGCTTTCTCTCAACCGTTCATCCTACAGTAAAACAACCAGCTGCCGTTGTGGCAAACAAGCTGTAGCTTTCTAGTTGTAGATCTGCAACTTGCTGTACGCCTACTCGCAGCCGCAGCAGCCGCAGCAGCCAATTCGGGAGCGAGAAAGTCAAGGTTTTAAATACTGTATTTATGTGTGGTAGGGGGTGTACATCTGCGTACATCTGCGTACATTCGAATAGTTCTTGACGCGGATGCAACGCAACGGGGATTCCCACACTTGTTGACATATGCTGAAGCGCCTGTCGCTCTCGTTGTTGTTGTTGTTGTTGTTGCTGCTGCTGCTGCTGCTGTTGTTGTTATTCTGATCCTCACCCGGCGTCTTCTTCTCCTCTCCCTTCAACGCTATGTGTCTCTATTTGCATTGCCAGATCCGGCGTGACATATTCGCCGCTTCGTAATCAGACCTCACGCTTACTTGGAGGTCTTGTTGTCCTTGTCTCTTGCGAGCAAGACTATTCTTCCTGCTTGCGCCGACTTGGCAACAGCGGCGATTTTGGCTCTCACGCCACATTTGCGAGTACATGACTATTGCTCGCTGAATAGCGATCAGCGCCTTTGCATCAACATATGGTCAACGTCCCAAAGCGAAGGTTGGACAGGAAGGCTAGCGGTATGTTGTGATTGCTCTGATCGCCGTTGCGGACCGCCAACGGGCGGATTGGGCGTTGAATTGACAGGATTGAGGGAAATCGTGATGCCCTCACAGGCTTGAGCTGGGCTCGTGTGTCTTGCGGCGAGGACGGGGCACCAACTAGTACAGTAGCACCGACCGACACACGGAAAATCTGTCCCGCATCTCAAACGTCACATAAAAGATTGGTTGCCCCTGAAAATAAAGAAAGTTGATTTCAAGAGCGCACGCTAAAACCCACGCGACGCGTCCGTGCACCTGTCATGCCAGCCACGCCCTAAAACTCAGGCACTTTATCAAGAACGGGCGGCACCTTTCCGTTTCCCACGAGCTGTCTCTGCAAAAATGGGGAAAACACGGCGCCAAACTCGCCAATTTACTAAACGCCCATGCTTGCATCACCCTGTCCTGCCACTCGAGAGCAAGGTCGTCGAAGCCGCTCCGTTCTTGCTCCTATGGGTCACAACAAAGAGCCAGGTGAGTGAAGCAAGCCCCGTTTTCAGCCGTCGTTTCGAGGGGCTGGACCCTTTTCGGTTCCTTGCTAAATCAAATTTTCGTTCCAGCAAGTGGCAAAGCGGAGATAAAAAGAGAGGAGAGCGGAATCGGCGGACCAGGTTTCTCTGTTGGCTCTGCTCAAAGTTTGGCACGAGATGCGGGCATTGTGACAGATTGGGCCGGTTGACAACCTACTGGCGCTCGCTCGACTGCACCTTTCTGTAGAGTAGAGATGAGGTCGGCTAGACTCTGCTCGCTTGTTCGCCTTCTTGCATGTTTTTCATTCGCCCACCACTCTTTTATTGCACACACGCACACTTACGGTCCTCGACGCCACTATGCTTCACTCGTTCGCCGGTACTGTCCAGGTGATGGGCTGTCTGTGTGTGTTGTCCCAATTCTGTACAGTGGCTTGCGCCCCTGACCCACACACTGTGCAGCTGTACACTCTACGGGGCGTTGGTGCTGCGTTGAAGCGGAACTGCCGGCTTGCAGATCGCCGTTGTGCGCTTGTGCCTTTGGCTGTTTTTTCTGCGGCTGTGCTAGTCAAAGGGTGTTTGCCAACTCCTTGTCATTAGCGAAGGCCGTCCCAACAGCTCTCTGCTCTGTTCCAAGTCACCTTCTCTGTTCCGCTGCTTCGCCATTGGCCACTCCCACCAGTTGTTGCCACTCCAGTTTTGCGTCTGTCACACACAATGTTGCACCCTGAGGCTCTGTCCACTCTCTTGCTCGCTTGCTCGCTTGCTCGCTTGCTCTGTTCCTCTTCCCCTCTGCAAACGTGATGCTGTGCTTCGCTCGCTTGTAAATGATCTCCCAATTTGCGGTCCCTTTTCTCCGAAGCTCGACTACCGCTTGGTTCAGGCCCCACTGTCTCCTCATTCAGTCATTGTGCTCGCGGCCACATCCTGTACCAATCCGCAGGAAACCCTCGTGTAAATCCTCTCCGTAGCCTTTCTCCCCTCCGTCCGTCCGTCAGTCCGCCCGCCCTTTCCGGTGAGGCCTCAAGCGCATCCTTCGTTCATTAATACTTATATCGATCAATCTGGGTGGCTCACTTCTCGTTAGACCCCTTCCCTTCGGACTCTTTTACCTTTCCTTACCTCACCTCACCCACCATCAACATCTAGCCTGCTCCCCCTCTCTTCGCCACCCCTTCCCCCAGTCCCGTCCGGTCCTTGGAGAGTGTACACATAGACGTTCCGCGCCCTTATTTCGCTCCCTCTTTCCTCGTTCTCGCGCCCCACGTCCGTCGAAATGAAGACCACCACGCTTATTGCTGCAGCCACTCTGGCCGGCGCCGTGGCTGCTAACCCAGTCGCCTGGACCAAGGTCAGCCCTCGTTCCGAGATGGCTGCCCGCATCGCCCAAAACTCGCAGCTCGCCGCCCGCTCCATCACCACTGACGCCAAGAAGTTCTCGTCCAAGCAGTACGACTACATTGTCGTCGGTGCCGGTACTGCCGGTCTTGCCCTTGCTGCTCGTCTCTCCGAGAACGGCAAGTACAAGGTCGGTGTCCTCGAGGCTGGCACCAGCGGTTTCGACGTCGGCATCATCGATACTCCCGGCCAGTTTGGTGCCGACCTCGGTACCCAGTACGACTGGAACTACACTACTGTCGCTCAGCCTTCCAACGGCGTCCCCTCATCCGGCTGGCCCCGTGGAAAGCTTCTCGGCGGTTCATCGGCCCTCAACTTCCTCGTTTGGGACCGTTGCTCCAAGTACGAGCTTGACGCTTGGGAGCAGCTCGGCAACCCTGGATGGAACTGGGACACCCTCTACGCCTCCATGAAGAAGGCCGAGCACTTCCATGCTCCCACCCAGCAGAACGCTGACCTCCTTGGTATCACGCCCGTTGTCTCTGACTACGGTACTTCGGGCCCCGTCCAGATCGCCTTCCCCAACTACATCTCCAAGCAGGTTCAGCGATGGATTCCCGCTCTCTTGAGTCTCGGCATTCCCAAGAACGACCAGCCCCTTGCCGGTGAAAACGTCGGTGTCTCGCAGCAGCCCTCTGACATCAACCCCAACAACTACACTCGTTCCTACTCGGCTCCCGCCTACCTCTTCCCCAACCAGGCTCGCCCCAACCTCGAGGTCCTCACCAGCGCTCTGGTCTCCAAGGTAAACTTTGACACTAGCTGCGGCGACCTTTGGGCCACTGGTGTCACCTTCACCAACAACGGCCAGACCTACACTGTCAATGCCACCAAGGAAGTCATCCTCTCTGGAGGTACCGTCAACACCCCTCAGCTCCTCGAGCTTTCTGGTATCGGCTCCAAGGACGTGCTCAGCAACAATGGCATCGAGGTTCTCTACGAGAACCCCAACGTCGGTGAGAACCTCCAGGACCACACCTACTCGGCTACCGTCTACAACCTCAAGCCCGGCAACCCCACCCTCGACTCGCTCCGCTCCAACCAGACCTTCGCTGCTGAGCAGGCCGCTGCTTACAAGGCCAACCAGTCCTCGATTCTCACCGAGACTGTCCCTTCGATCTCGTACGTCTCGCTCAGCCGCGTTGTCGGCGAGCAGCGTGCCAAGGCCATGCTTGCCAACGTTACCGAGTACGTCTCTGCCTCGCGCGCTCCCTACAAGGCTACTCTGTACAAGCAGCTCGACTACCTCACCAATTATACCGACACGATCGGCCAGATGGAGCTTATTGGCATTGACGGCTACTTTGCCGGCACTGGTGCTCCCAAGCCCAACGAGACTTACTTTACCATTCTCGCAGCCAACCAGCACCTGTTCTCGCGTGGTAGCATCCACATCCAGTCCAACGACCCCAAGGTGTACCCCTTGATCGACCCCAAGTACTTCTCGGTCCCCTTCGACGTCGAGATCTCGACCGCTGGTACCAACTACACCCGCCAGATCGGTCTCAGCAAGGCTTACAGCGACATTGTTGCCGGCGAGTACTGGCCCGGCAACGTGGACCTTGTCAACTACACCAAGACCACCTCAGTTACTGAGTACCACCCTATCGGAACCGCATCGATGCTGCCCCGCAACCAGGGCGGTGTGGTCGACCCAAGCCTCCGCGTCTACGGTACCATGAACCTGCGTGTTGTTGACGCTTCCATCATGCCCCTCCACATCGCTGCTCACATCCAGGCCACCATCTATGGTATCGCCGAGCACGCTGCCGACATCATCAAGAGCCAGGCATAAGCTGAACGCTCCACGTCGATTGCCTTTTTCTTCAAAACGGTTGGTTCCGGTATAAAAAGAAGGTTTGGGCCATCAGTCATTTTTCTGTCTTTCCTGTTCTACCTTTATATCCTCGTCCATAACGAATACTGCGCAGCGCAACAGCACCTCACTTTTCCCTACTTTCGTCTTCGACAACTCATTCTTGGTTCTGCTAGATTTCAAGGTTTCTCCTGTTGCGCTCGCCTCCACTATAGTCAACGCAAATAGCAATATCTTTACGTCTCAACGCCCTTGCGTCTATCTGTGGTGTTTGTGGAACGAAGGGGTCAAACGTGTAAAAGGTTGCCGGTGGTTTGTGGCTGAGTTGCTGCAGATGCAGTGGTGTTGCAGGTGAAATAAAGAGAGCGGTGTCGAGGGTCTGGAATCGGCGTTGGCCAGTTTGAGGTATTCGATTTTGGTTCATGATCGCGTAAGAAACAGCCAAGAGCGGCGCCGAGTGTGAACGTGGAGGAATACAAAACATAGCCAAATGTGCTCGAGCATGCGCATGGAGCTGCACCCTTCCTTGTCCTGCCTTGACTTATCTCATGCTTTTGATCTTCTCTACATATCCCTTTTCATCTTCCCCTTTTGCTTCCCACCGCTATCTCGTCCTTCTCTCCGCTTTTGGATCACATCCTGTCATGACGGACGCAGCTCCATCTGGGCGTAATCACGCCCCGTCAGGTGATATCATGGTCGCCCGCCACCTTCCTTCATACATCGACGACCGCGCTCCCGGCTCCTACTTCCCCAGCCCCTCGCCGGATGGACCCTCGCCTTTTATGACGTGGCCCTACATTATTGACGTGCTCTCCCATGGCGACCTTGATAAGCTCTTCCGCGATCCCGTTTGCGACACTGCCTACCGCGCCTTCGCCCCCTCTGTTCGTGCCAAGTACAACGGGATAGAGAACTATATTCGACAGGTCCGCCTGGGGTGGCCTGTTGAAGAAACCTCGGGACCGGCCGGGCCGAATATGCTCGATCGTCCTCAGAAAGACCTCTTGTCCATTATGGGCAATGGGAGTGCGAGTGGGGTCAGCACACCGAATGGAACGCGGTTGCCGGTGGAAGCGGTGAAGGAAACCTGGCCGGAAAAGGTGCTTCCCCACCCAACCAAGCCGGGAATGGTGCTAAGGCATTTCGTCGAGGACGGAGAGGAGGAGGGAGAGTGCGGGGAGAGCTTAGTGAAAACAATCCCGAACGACTGGCCATATGGCATTCCGGCAGGGTGCACGCACTGGGTGGTGTGGTCCAAACTGCCCATCCTCCACCCTTCCCTTTTCTCGACACCCTCAACCCCCTTCCCCGCCTCGCTTCGAGAGGAGCTGTATAACTGCGTCACTGGTGACGGCATTAGGGGATTCACTGGATTCGTTCCTTCTTCTGAAACAAACCCGACGTACGAGTGGCAAGGCAAGCAGATCCCAGAAGTGCTCGGCTCGTACTCCCAGTCCAAGCTCGCGGAGGGCACCGACGGGTTGAACAAAGAAATCATCAGCCAAGCGCATGCCTGGGCGTCCAGACACGTTACGCGGTATGTCGAGGAGAAATGGGACGTGGACAAGTACGAGACGACGTGGTTCTGCAACCCGCCCAGCTTGAGGACCGTGCCGGGGTTGAGTCATTTTCAGTAAGTCACCATTCCCATGCCTCTTTTCGATGGCTTTGCGAGAATGTTGTACTGACTCGTTCCTCTTTTTGTGTTGGGCTGGTAGTGTGATTGTTCGAGAGAAATCGTCTGCCTGACCCTCACCTCGCAGCATACAGTAGAGCACATCTTGGTTGAATTCCCCTTCAAGCCCTTCCCCACCGCATAGACAGACTCGCACATCACGGTAGAAGATAGAGACGTAATAAACCAGCACTTGCAACAACATCATAGATGATTTCTAGTGCGATTCCGATATAAGTTAGCATCTACAACGTCATCTACATGGGAAAGGTTACGCGAGCATAAACGTCTTGACCACATCATCCACCTGCGCCTTAACCTCGCCGGGAAAGTTCATGTACGCAAACACGTGGTGCCAGTCGACACACTCGACCAGGCTCACCTTGACCCTATCCCTCGCCTCTTTCCCTTCCTTCTTTCCTTCTTGTTGCTCACCCAATATCGGAGACCGCTCTGCTCCGTGGTTCAGATCCAGCAGGTTGCGCGTAAAGTGTTTGATCTGGTCATAAAAGATCTCGCCTGTGCCCGCTGTTACCAGCACCTCCAGATCGCTATCGTACGATTGCGCAGGGGTCGGTTTGAGCAACAGCAGCGCTTGCGCCAAGTATTTGTTCTTCCTCGCGTCCAGGCCGGTGGAGAAGAGCGGGTGGAAGGCGCCCAACTGCGTGATTGTTTCCGGAAGCTCGATTGCGAGCCTCGCTAGTTCTTCGCGGTAGTGCTCGCTCTGCTCTTGCTCCGGGGTAAGAGTGTAGGGGTTGATGTCGTACTTTGCTGCAATCTCGTCCACCCTGCTTTCGCCGTAAGCTTTGCCGTCGACAGCGGGGTTCGTGCGACCAGCGACTGGGATGACGTGGCGCAAGTAGTTATCTCGCGCCAGACTGCACATGTAGGGGGAGATGATGTCCCACCCCGCATTCGCTGTGAAGCTCTCCGTGGCCAGGGTGAGATCCGTCATCGGGCTGTGGAGAACGAGCTTTCTCGCCCTGCTAATGCCCAGCCCGCTCCACTCGAGCGCGCTGAGATAGAGCTGGAGACTCAACGCGAGCCCCCCACCGGCGCTGTCCCCCATAAGAATCACGTTCTCGCCCCTAAACCCCAGCCGTTTGGTCACGTACACCCAAGCAGCCAGCGCATCCTGCAGCGCCGCTGGAAAAGCTCTATCGTCCCTCGTAGCTTTTCTGAAGTTGACCCCGAGCACGCGGAGCGAGGTCTGCCTGCATACAGTCCAGGAGAGTGGCCCTTGTGGTGCATGACCGGAATGGTAACCACCACCGACGAAAAAGAGCACCATGCGCTCGTGAGGGAAGATGGCAGGACCGGAACCGATGCCAGAGAGATCGTTGCCGGGTTTCACTGCGATCACCTGTCCGCGGGAGACGGCTGAGGCGACCGACTTCCACTGCCAGAACGCAGCTACGGGCACAGGGGTCACCCCAAACTGCTCGCCCCTCAGCTCGCCGCGCAAGATGTCCACCGGCACATCTTCCGTCTTCGGATCGTAAGGGGAGGGAGCAGGGGCAGGGGCAGAAATCGTGTGGGTGGAGAGCGCTGCGGCACAGTCGATAAAGCTTTGGGCTGCAGTTTCGGTGCTGACGGCGATTCCGTTCGAGGCTGTACTGCGCTTGCGGAGCTCCGACCCGTGCGTAAGGCTATCACTCTCCATCCCATTCGTCGCGTGGGATAAAGGTGAGGGTGTAGAAGATGTTGTAGGAAGGGGTGGGAGGGTCACCCCTTCCGCCTCGATACACCACCCCTCATGCCCCCTCCCAAACAACCACCGACTCGCAGCAGGCACCGTCGTCTCCTCCTCCCATCCCATCCCGCGCGGCGTTCCATACACCAGCGCCCAAAACATACTGCCCATTAGCGGTACTAGCACCGTCTGACCGACCCCCCACCCCGGCAGTCTCGGCGGAAACGTTGCCCTCCCATAACCCCTTTCTAACCACGTGTGCTTTGGGAAGACTGCATGAGATATGAGTGCAGCGCTGGTGTGAATCGGGGCCACTACAAACAGGACGTACAGTAGGCGGATGAAAGATACGCATGTGGCAGAGAGCGTGTGCTCGAGCGTCTGCGCGTGTCGTGGAGGGAACAGCCACTGATCGAACCGCGGGAACGGTCTCGGGTGGTAGAAGGAGTATGAGGGCGAGAGGAGGTACGAATGGTGGCCCGAGGAGGTCTTCATCAATGCAACACCCTTTCGCCTGCTCTAAGTGCAGGCCGAACCAGATGAGAGTGCTAGGAAGAGAGGAAGGAGGATGGAGGAGGATGGATAAGTCGATGGGTAGCAGCGCTCGGGGGTGTAGGATGGGCATCAGCGGTTGGCGGCGGCTATCCATCTTGTGGCGTCTTCGCTTACACCACACACCGGCAGCGGCACATGTGTAACACGCAACTGACGCACATGCGCATCCGACGGGCAAAGCGGACGGCCCTTTTCGGGGTTCGGTTGTCAACTTCTGCTGCCCACGGCCAACCGCAGTCAATTGGAAATTGCTTCTGAAAATCTAGAGGACGGCTATCTCGGTTCTGAACGCTGAAGAGCGCGCGGAGAGATGTGGCCAAGATACTTGCTGGCTGGTCGACGCACAAGACGAGGTGGTTGTGATCGGGGCCATTGCAGGCATTGCAGGCAAAAGAGAAGGCTTGTGGGCTGCCGCACAGACACATTTCGAGAGTCGAGCCGTGTCGGCGTTGTCAGGTCCCACGCTGCCCTCATCTCGGGGGTGCCGCATTCAAGGCAGCGACGCGGATAGCGCGACTGAATTTCTGCACTCTGGCGTCCAGCAGCCCACTCTTCGATAATCGTGCCGCTGCTCAACAAGATAGAGACGAGTGTCAGTTTCATTTGGAAGCCACACGGAACGCTGTCCGTCTGCACTGTCCCCCATGCGTTCAGCTTTGTCAAGTCTCGTGTTCGCAAAGACGGTGGGTCGTGTGGCTAACGCAGCATATGTTGAGGAAGGAATTGTGCGTCGCACCTTTGCTCTCTACCACCAGGGGCTGCTTTCTCCGTACACGGTCTTTGATCTGCCCTCATATTAGCGACCAGCCGGTTGCTCTTCCACAGTCATTTCGTTAAAGTGGTTTGAGTCGACTCTTCTACACCACTTCGACTTAAAGACCAGGAGCTCTTTACAACTTGACTCGATCATAGTTACTCTCTGTCAATCCGAGACATTCTCAACCCATCACTAACCTTACAATCCCAACCTCACTACTTCCTCTTACTCGCTTCTCCGACCTTGACCATTGTAATTGCAAACGCTCCTTCGCGTCCAGCAACGTTCCCATCTAGCTGTCAGCCATGCGCCTCTACGCCACCCGCTCCCTCGCCGCGCTCCTACTCGGCCTCCCCCTTGCCATCGCGCCAAACCGGTCGCCAACCCCCACGGGCCCCGCTATCCACCCCCCTGCCGGCCGATTCCTCCTTTTTCGCGGGGCCCTCCTCGAACCTTACGACTTCCCACCTTCCGCCCGCTCTGGCTTCGACACCCGCCTGCACCTGCACTCCCATTATAGCGTCCTCGGCCCACCCAACTTCTGGACCCTTCCATCCCTCATGGAACACTACGAATCCGACATCAAGAACCGCTACCACACGGACTTCTACCACATCATACCCCCGTTCGATGTCTGGCTCAAAGAACAAATGCTCATCCGCGCCATCAACATGCTCCGTCAGACCCTCCTGGTCGTTCCTAAGGTTGTGAGACCAGCCAAAGACTCTCGGCACGAGCGGAACGAGTGGCTCAAGCGGCTCGAGCTGGAAATGGAACTCGGCGAGCTCTTGATCTTGTTGAGGCAACTGCAGTTAGAGACGGCCTTGAAATATGCCCGCCTGCCGGACGAATGGAAGGGGTATGAAGAGGGTATGGTCAGGTCCTGGGCGAGTTTCCTAGAGGTCAGCCAGAGGTTGGACGACGAAGATAAGGCAAAGGCTGCGTCAGAACTTTGGGGGAAAATTTTGGAATGGTTGTATGCTCAGAAGCGAGAAGAGGAGGAGGAGGAGGAGGAGGAGGAGTCAGAACGTGAAGGACATGAAGCTGAAGGAGCAAAGGGTGGATCAGAAGAAATGGGGAAGAAGAGGATAGGGGACGAGGAGGACGGAGGGAGAGTGATCAAGGTGGATCGGGATGATTTGAAAAGTAGCACGCCTCGGAGGTGGTCGCACATGCCAGAGATTGGCAGCTCGAGCTCGGCGGGTGAGGATGTCGCAAAAGGGTTGCAGGACGCTCTTGAGCGCTTGCATCTTTAGCGCGATCACCGTCATTTCTTCTCTCCAGATATTGTTGACGTGTTGTAGTGATGGCTACCCAGCACGCTGAACGCAATCGAAGAGTGTGACTTTCAAGCCCACCGGATCTGAACGAGCCTCTGCAGAAGGGGGCCACCCCGAATTTGAACGTATACCGTCTGTATCAGCGCAATTTCATAACGCTCCCACCCAACCTTTTCTACTTGCGTGTGTCCGCCGAGCAACCCCTGACACAGCCTCGCTCGATACCTCCCTACCAACACGCTCACATCTTGCTTCCTGACCACCAACCTTCCCAATTGCTCCTTCCGCTTCAAAATGCTCTTCTCACCTAACGCTCTGCTGACCTTGTCTCGCTCCACATGCGCCGAAACGGTCGCTGGGATTATAGTGCTGGTGGTCGTGGCGGCAGCACTGCCAGCCACCCCTTTCCACGCAGGCCCCATACACGATGCTTCCAAGAGCTACCTCGCTCACCAATGGCAGTGATCCTGCCTCACCAACGCACCATCTCTCACATCAAGCGTCTCGACGCATCACCACACGTCACAACATCCCCCCAATCTGCTTAGTCGCAAGAATCGTCGTTCATGAAGTGTTCAGAGGGCTCCTTCAGCACAGAATCTCGCTCTTGTATGACTAAAGCACAAGCAAGGACACAATTGAAGGCGAAGAACGCAATCGCTTATCCAATATGGATGGGAAGCTTCTGCGCAGCAGTTTGCAGAAGCTGCTCCACCTTTTTCATAAGAAGCGCGTCCTCGTTTGCTGCAATGACGACATTCTGAGGCGCCTGCACTTGGAACCCTTCGGGTGACATTATATCCGAGAGAGTGTGCCAGTCTCCGAAGCGTGTCATGAGAATGTCCTTTTCGTCCTTCTTGAAGTTGTGGTTGGTTTGTTTCAACAATGCCCTGCATCACCCACCATGTCAACACCGTACGGAGTTCAGCTTTCTAGGACCATCGAACAGGGAAGATCTTGAAAGGAATTGAGGGAGGACGAAGAGCGGGGAAACTTACTTCTTTATAGAGGTCAACTGGTCGATTCTGTCCTGGAATTCCAGGGCTGCTCTGGGGAGAAATGCGTTGTTGTAGATGACCTTAGGCTGGAGCTGAGAGAAGTAGCGCTGCTTGTAGTTCTCCCATTGCTGGGACGTCTCTGTGGGGGATTGGAGCACCTCGTCAGCCGATGCTTGTGGGAACGGGTCTTTGCCGGAACGTGCAAGCACCTGTCGTATCTTGGTCTGCCGGTTGAAGCCCTTCTGGATCTCTTTGCCCTGATCATAGTGTGGCACGAGTTCAGCACGGGGTCCTTGCTCAGTAATGGAGTTTTCGTTCGGATCGAACATCAACGACGTCCGACTCTTGGGCTTCGACCTGCTAGTGGCTCGTTGAGCGGATGAACCTGCCACGTCCATCACGTCGCTATTTGGCCGGACTGCTGAGGAGGACGGATTCCGGTAGCTGGTATCCAGCACGGGCGCTTTTGGACCGAACGATCGCGTGCTGGGCGCTACGGATGACTGGCCTCGCTGCTTCTCTGCTAGCGTTTCCAAATCAGGATAGAGATAACGTGCAACGGGCCTGAAAACGTGCGACCCACCTGGCTGACCAGCTGCTTGGGGAAGTGCCTGCACCTGCCCATACTGAGCCTGCAGCCAGTGGGGTGGAAAAGAGTCAAATTGGCGGAGCTGCGGTGGAGCGGCATGGAGCGAAGAGGTGGTGAACTGGGCGCTTGCGGGTGGCGAAGGGGTGAGGCCTAGGCGAAGCTCCGTATCCGGTTTGCTCCTGTCGTTACTTGCCCGCTTACCGAGCGTTGCAGCCCAACAAAGCTGCGGGAGGAGAAGCAGAAGCACAGTGTGCCTCACCAAATAGGGCAGGAACATCTAATCAAGCAGAGAGGTGATGAAAGAAACTGGATGGTCGAAAACTAGGTTGGAACAGATGTCGAGTTAGGGTTCACACGGCTGCCGAGAACAAGGAGACTTTTTATAAGCTGCATTCGTCACAAGACCTCTTCCTTTGCATAGGTGGGTCAATAACGAGAAAAAGGTTGAAGAGCTGAAAGTACGGGAGGATGAGGCGCAGTCCTATGTGACCGGTAACAAAGCAACCTGTGGCTTAATCCCCCTGAGGGAACCGCAAGCAACCTAATAAAACCAGCATCACCGGCTTGTCAAGTTGGCCTTCTTGACTACAACAGATTAAGTGAGGGAGAGCATCAAACCAAACAACCCCACTCATGACCCACTTCAGTGCATTGCGGAACACAGCAACTCGAGCTTGCCTCCCCCTGCTTCATATGTCCACAACAGTCCATGCACAGGCGACTACTGGGGCTTGTCTGTTGGTGCGAAATTGCCGGTGTGGACAGGAGTGGGTCTCATGTGGCCCACAATGACGGTTGGTCGACGTTGAAGGATGAGGTCGCTGTGGGCGGAGCAAGACGGTGAGTTTACAGAAAGGATTGTTGCCGAACTTGGCCCACTGGTCAAACATTTTTCAAGCAGAATTAGCGCCAGTTGGTAGTCTCCGTGTTATGCACTGCCGCTTCGCTGCGCAACATCGCGCACTGTCTTACAAATCATCGCTGGTTTGACCTACTACGGCGTCCGACGCTGCCCATGGTCGAGTTCTGGCCATCATGGTAAGTTCACATTTTGGAACCATGCTGTTTCAGAAAACGTCTAGCTCAAGCCATGATGATCAGGCTGCTACGATGGTAACAAGGGTGTGTTGAAAATGGAGCTGCAATTCACTAAACAATGGCATCTGCGTTGCAAAACACTGCGACCAACCTGGAACAGTGTCGTGTGGAACAGCGTTGACTTGGGCATCTTGGGCGCGCTCGGACATCTTCACCGAGACCAAGCATTGTTAGCGCACCCTAGTCGCTACGCGTTCAAGGATCCATAAGATCATCCCCAAACTTGAGCAGCTGACCATGAGACTCTGGCTAGTGTTTACGTATTCGACGTCGCAGCGAGAGGAAGAAAGTTCATTTATGGCGGAACGAGCGAAAGGAATGCACTTTAGGCTAGCATAGGACTAAAAGACCAAGTTTGGTTGACTTTGCAAAGCTTGAAGAGCTCCGGTGGTGAATGTTGTAACGAGCTAGGTATTGAAATAAGAGATAGATCAAGACAAACGTCGCAGACGAGTAACTTAACTATAAAGCCAGGAAAAGAGATGATGGATTAGGAGAAAGAAAACGCGCGTTTTGGTCCTTGAGGAAAACCCGGAACTCGGCTAACCCCAAGGCCATGCGACAACGTAGGCTAGTCCAAGCACCATAGGATTCCTCACGGTCGACGTCGACTGACAAGGTCTCTCAAGAGATTTTCCAGCTTTAGCAGCTTAAGCCGGTCCTCATCGAACAAGGCTTGAACCGCTTTTACACCACTCTGGGTTTGTTTTTTCGTATCGACCTGCCTCCACTTCTTGTAGAATTGAGCGTGCAAAACTTTCCGTTCATCTGCAGTCAAAGGATCGGTCTTGTAGTCGGTGTCCAAATATTGCCTGAGCACCAAACCAAGTCTTCCTTCCTGATCAGCATTCAACCAAGAAGCTCTGAGGGCGAAATGGAATATGGACTTACTTGCGTACTTCCTGGAGTTTGTGCAGGCGAAAAATAAATGCCTCGAGTCTTGATTTTCGAAGTTGACCTTTCACGAAGATAGGCTCGATCTCGTCTTGGTCATACCCTTGGTAATTCTGCCACCAGACTGGGACTGATTGGGCTGAAATGAGACGATGAATGGGTTGCTGAGTGTGCGAGGCTGGAAGAGTTGGGTAGGGATCGCTGCGTCTGACGAGCGTCTGACCAGGAACAGGAGTTGCAGCAGCACCGAAGAGCATGGAAGACATGGCGATAGCCAGCAGTATGGCCATTGTGAAGCGCATGGTGAGCATCAACAGATAGTGGATGGTGTTGGGAAGAACGTAGGAGTCAAGTGAGCGAAACAGGCAGAGAGACCTTGCTGTGACTTTAAATACCGCTAGGAGTGCCCAACTCCTTCACAGGGTTGTTGCTCGGATCAACCAAGTCCAAGTGGGAAGGAGTGTAGGACGAGTGTCGCTAGGTGCTTCACCCCTCCGCACATACAACCCCTTTGCAGAAGGCGGTAAGGCAGCCGTATCTGCATAAGAGTGGTCACAAGGAACATGTCCAGACCGCTTGCGACTTCACCCGAACTCAAGAGCTGCAACCGCCACCACCATCTGCTGCTGCAGCCCCTAGGCGAATCATTTCATCTCGAACACCCCACCTGCATTTTCATGTGGGCAAGTTGGGTTGCAATGTCGGTGTCCCAAACTGCCTGTCGGATCTTGCTACAGCGTCAGGGCATGCATCCAACTCCACTGGTTGCAGGCAGTGTGCAATACTCGTGACAACAAGAGGTTGATCACAAATGCGACCGGTGCTACAGAGATACCGAGGGAGCGTAGGCAGGGTGAGGGTGGACAGTCTTGTGATCATTAGCCAGAGAATTCGCCGAGTTTACCACTGGTGTCACCGGAACACCCACACGACTTATCCATTCGCTCTCAGTCCGAAGTATCATCGCATTCTCAGTTCCGTCATGTAGTGTCTCGGCCGACTAGCGGCCCTTCGGTTACACCGGCTGTGTGACTCTAGAGGTACTCGCGAGCGAGAGGTCTCAATCGTGAAAAGCCGCTTCACTCAGCCGCATGATGGGTGAGCACCACAAACCCACGTCTTTATCCAGAGGTGAAGCTCGACCGCCGCTTCCCACGGTCGGTGGGGCAACAGTCAACAGACTATGACTGACTAGGTAACTTAGGTACTCTCTTTTTCAATTTGATTTCGCCGTTTCACCAACTCAATTTCACAGTTGATCTCTCGGCGTCTTGATTGCACCCACTCAACCTCGCTGCTGCACCATGTCCATCTTCTCCCACACCATCATCGCACAATGCCTTGCTCGACAAAGCACTCTTGACCTCAGAAATCGGATGCTTGATGCTGTGAATGAGCACAAGCTACTTAGGACAGAGACGTTGGTTGTCGACAGTGGATTAAAAAGGCCTAAACCAGGTACTCAAACCCACCATTCCTGGTTGACTATCAACATGCGACACAACCACCACCGGAGGGTTCCCACATAGCTTTGTCATGCAAGCATCACCCACTGCGCAATATGCAAGACTGAGCTATTGAGCCATTGCGCCTTGAAGCGTGGCTAAGCCTCTTTCGTCGGTGTGAGCTTGATTTCGTTCAATGTGGCTCATCTCTGTTTTCATCACCGCGTGGTGGGTGCAGAAAGTCGACTTTCTTGCCATGGACGGTCTAGCGGCGGCAGACTTTGACTCGCTGTCTATGGATACAGCGGACTGCTCGTCACTTTGAGACGACATTCTCGTCAGAATTAATCAGGGTAGCAATCGACGCACACTTCAGTAGGCGCAGGGTGAGCCCACCTATTTGAGTGGTCCAGCAGCAAGATGCAAGGTTTTGAGTTGGCGGGTCCGATCCAAGTAAGTTGTATCTTGCCAAAGTGTGAAGACGGTTCAACAAGCGCCAGGACCCGCTTTGCGCCTCGCAAAAGGCCAAGGATCAGCGAAGGGTTCTATCAGGATGCTCGTTTGCTATAAGTACACCAACCTTGCTCAAACTTCAAACTTACATGTCGTCAACCACCAGCCTCAGGTTTAAAGTTTTTATCACGGCTCAGACCCTCGAGTTCGACACCATGAACGGCCGTTTTTACATTGCATTTGTCATGCTCGCATGCGTCGTCAGCGCATTGCCAGGTGAAACTCCTTCCGGGAATAATATGGACAGCGGAGCGAGTCCAAGCAAGGCACCCTCGTTGGATCTTACGCTTGGGCGCGGTGAAGGTTCGAACGCAGCATCCGCGATTGAATGGCAACGCGGCAGCACCCTCAAACGTCCTCTTGTAGATGTACTGGACTTGCAGCTTGGGAGCATCTACAATTCTATGGACGGCGGAGCAAGTTCAAGCGAGGCACTCTCCACGGCTCTGTCGCTTGGGCACGGTGAAGGCTCGAGCCGAGCAACAGTGTCCAGATCACAACGTGGCAGCATCCTTGCCGGTCCTCGCCCAGCGTCTGATCCGCACGTGCGGCTTAGGGAAACCTACGATCCTCGCACATACAATCTCCGCCCCATAATCCATCCGACCGTGCCATATGCAACCCCTTTAGGGCCACAGGTGCCAAGACTAATGACCGCTTCCGTTCCGAGGCCGATGCCACCTGGAGCAACTCGCAATGTCCGTGCGGGAGGGCGCCGATTCCGTCAAGCAAATGCCCCTGTGACCCCTTTTTCAAGGGCACCAACCCGCCCCGATGAGACCGCGTCCAGCTCTGCGCAGGTCCAGCCATCACAGAGGAAGCCAGCCGACTCTGTTTTGCGGCTCAAACACTCCTTGGACAAGCATTTCGAATCGGTAAGAAAAGCGCCTGATGCACCTAATTACCTGGACCATCGTAACTACGAGCAGGCCGTGGCCAACATGAAGGCACGCGCCGAGAACATCTTCAAACTGTGAGCCTTTTTGCCTCATTCCAACACAATGAGTCAAATAAAATGTAGCTGACTGCCCTTATCTCTGGCGTGCGTCATGTCTGGCTTCATAGGGCTCAACCACATCGAAAGGTCCTGAAGCCCATACTACGCAACCATGCGTGGACCCCAGTCCGTGAGGATAAGCTTCTGGACCCTTTTCCTGAAACAGTTCCCGTGCATAAGCACTTTCGCTTCTACAATGCATATTACAAAGAGTTGAAAGAGCACGTCGAGGTCCTCGAGAATACTCTCCAGGATTACGTCGATTATTTCCATTGACGGGCGATATAGGCTCTCCAGCAACCTTTTGCACGTTGAACAGTATGACAGACAATGTTTGTTCCTGCCGAAAGGTGCAACTTGCCTCTGTGTGCTTCTACTGTCGTTTGTTTCAAATGCAAACTGTTGATCGTACATCGACAAGTAGCTGTAGACATTCTTCACGTTCCTAAAGTGACCTCGTGAACGTGGTGCTTGTGCTATGCGCTTGAACGAACTACGACCACCGAAGTTTTACCGCTCGCCGTCGAAGTCGAGCTGCAGTTGCGCACATGGTGGGCCCGACCATGGTCGCCTTTGCGGCGTCGCTCTGCATGTGGATTGTATGTGGTAGCACTCTCCGTTGCAAGGCCCATCCCTTCGGCGACTTTTGAGCATCGGTGGCAGGTGGGACCGAAGGGCTACAGTCACATGAAGAGCATGCAAGTTGAACGCTCTGGTGGCTAAGTTGGTGGTGGGAACATTGCGAGCCGCTTTCTTTCCCTTCCTCATGGACCAAGTCCACAAGCACCCGCCCGCCCAAAAGTTGGCCTGAGAAGGGCGACAAAACGGCCGCTCTGCCGTAGTTCATCTTTTGGTCAACAGGTCTGGATTGGGCTCGATGCTGAGTTGCCAGTTTTGACTAACCAAGCTGGGACCAGCTGATTGAACAATGATTTGTAGCTCTGTCAACGACTCTACGTGGCTTTCATTTCATCGCAACAGCTTTGCTCCGTAGAAGTGTGAGAGTTTACAAATATTGAGTCCATTCAGTGAGCTCTCAGAGTCTCGCTACCTTATCTTCCTCTTAAGTTCGTGCTCAACGGGATCGTCTAATAGCAAGTAGAACGCCTCCAACATGGTTAAAGTTCGGGCCGTGCTCGGCTTTCTGGCCATCTCCCTTTGCGCACTCGCCCTACCTGTCGATCCTACGGACACCCAGGCTGCGACCATCAATGCCGACCACCAAGAGATCTTTATCATTCCCCAGCATGTCACGGAAGCTGTGAAGCCAGACGAGCCATCGTCCAGCGATGGAGTGCAAAGCACTCTACCCGACAGTGCTTCACGAGCCTCTGCGAGTACCATTTCGCACGATGCTGGTAAGGCAAGCCACGGTCTTGGACCGCCCGCCAGCAGCGAAATGCTACACGACATTTATAGGTCCATGATTCGGCATGCCCAACAGCTCCGTCTGGATGCGATTCGGCTCGACTACCTCAACGTGCTACATATGCGCTTCAGTGAGTTCAACAGGATGATGACGCCCACTGACAACGAGATAGATAAAAACGTGGACGACCAGGTCCAAGAACTCTTCGATGAACCTGGCCACCTTCCCAGCACCGGCAACGACTTGAAGTCCCTTACTTACGCTTCAAGGTTGGGCAGACTGAAGAATCGATCAAGTCGGATCCTGCAGGACACGTATTTTGTCTCGATGCTTGAGACTGAATACGATCACCTAATGCATCAGCTGCGTTCGCGGAAAAACTCGAGGCTTGCTCGCCGAGGCCATGTCGGTGAAAGCTCGCAAGGCTCGAAAGCCAGCCAACGGTGGTTAGTCGAACAGTTGTTGAAACGCCTCGAGATGACGCAGGAGGATCCCCATTGGTTGCCCATCGTCAACTTCTACCTGCAAGACCAAAAAATCTTTCCATCCCAAAACCTGCCGAACAGCGTCCCTGCAAAGCTTGTACATCAATATCAACAATACCAGCAGAATTTTCCCCTGAGAGGTCAGCACATCCACTGGACGGAGCCAGAACAGTTGGACATATATATCCAAGAGCAGGAAGGTCGCGATCGTATTCGGCAGATGAATCACATTATCCAGTGAGTACTTGTCTTTATCTTTTGACGTCTTAGCTTGGTCAGCCATGCGGTGCCAACTCACAAGCTTCGGACCGCATACTGACTGCCAGTGCAAACCCCAATACTTGCCTCTCGTTTCCATGCTAGGGCCATGCTCGATCATGCAGAAGAGCTGCACCTCGATGTACTTCGCATCAACTACCTCAAAGCTTTGGAGTCGCGCTTGGCAGAGACAGAAAGGCTGATGTCTCCTTCGCGTGAGGAGATCATCTACTTGTGGGACAAGGAAAAGAACAAAGTCATCGCGGAGCACGGGCAGGCACCACCCTGGGTCCCATGGGTCGACGAGGTACAGAAGAGGGCCCGCAAACTGCTGCGGCAGCCCAGACGGCTTGCAAGGGATTTCAACTTTGTGTTCAGCCTGGAACAGGAATTGGATGACCTTGTCAATCATCTCCGACCTCAACCTAAGCTTTGGCGCAGGGGCCAAGCAAGCGACTCACAGGGATCGTCAGCCACCCACAGCCCCAGAGCTCAGTGCTTTCAATCGGTGAAGCCAAGCAAAGACCAAAAAGTGCAAATGGGAGCTGGTAGAAAGCTCGGCGCGATTGCAAAACGTCTCAACACAAGCTCTCACTTTATGTTTCGACCAGAGGCAGAGCTCGATGACCTGGCAGAGAAAACCGGGACGTCGAAGGCCCATGCCGCTCAGCCAGGCAGTCCAGATGTTAAGGACGATGCGTCTCGCGTGGAGGTGTTGCGCTCCAACTTGCTTGTTGAGAGTCAGTCAACTGACTTACATCGACGCGCTCTCAACGAAGAAGCTTCCAGCAGCTCTTCGACACCTACTCGCCCTTTGGAAGCCGCTCGCAATACACTGTTGGGTGCGCCTCGAACACCTGAAGCGGTACCAAGATCAATGGAGGAGACAAAGAGAGCTCTGGGCATGACGGTCGATGACCCGCATGCGGAGCCAGTCTTGGCTTTCCACTCGCAACACACTATGGTCTTGAGACCGGGAACCGTGCCACGGGGCCTGGCTTCGAGATTCGCAAACCACTACTACCTGTATCAGCAACAGTTCAAACAGAGAGGTTTCCAGGTTGGTTGGTCTTTCTCGCGCTTTCTTCGTATGCTGAAGCATGATGAAGGACGTGAACGAATCCGCCAAATGAGGCAGATCGTAAAGTAAGTCAGACATTTGTGTAACACAAGCAAGTCCAAGATCTTTTGTTGACAACGCCTTTCGAGTCGTTCTCAATACTTTGTGCCCATTTGTCACAGAGGAATGCTCGCTAATCGTCGGGAGCTGCAACTCGACCAAGACAGGATCGACTACTTGACGACTCTGGAGACACGCTTTAAGGAGGCTGACAAGATCATGTCTCCCACGTTCGAAGATATCAATCGCGAACATGCTTTCAGGGAGGCTAGGCAGGAGCTTCGCATGCCAGGTGGAGCCGCAAACCCAGTTAGTCTCACACGCTGGAAGGAAGGTGTAGTGACCGAACAGGCTCGTCGACTCGACCAGGAGATGCATCGACTGCGCCTTGACTTCCACCTCGTTTTCCGCCTCGAAAAGGAGCTCGATGAACTCGTGGAAAGGACGGTGTCTACCCGTCATACTCTGGTCCGCCGCCACACTTCTGACTCAGACCGTGCTTTTGGGTCTGATGCAGGACACGAGCAGATCATACACGTACAGAAGGCGCCGCGAAGTCTGCAGCGACATGGAGCCTCGAGCAGCTCACTCTCTCGCCACGAGCATCTCTTGCAAGATCACCACGACGTTGTTCGTCGATTGGAGAACGAGCTTCATAATCCAGTTTTGCGAACTGTTCAGGTCGGCCCGCACATCGCTCGCCGTTCAGATGAGCGCCGTCCACCAGTTTCTGGACTGCTCGAGCATCGAGGCCCACTGCAGCTCAGCAGCTCCCAAGTAGCCTTTCTCGAAACCGCTCAAGACCGAATCATTTCGCACATACTCGACGAGAACGGCTGGGCTTCGATAATGTTCGAGTCGCCTTCCTCGAGGCTTTAGACAAAAGATTTAAGGAGACGGAAGAGCTGATGAGCCCCACCATGGAAGATCTCGACAGCTTTCGGCAGCAGGCTGTGACACGTTTAGAGCGTGGTCAGCTCCCACAGAATATGTTCCGAGCTCATATACAAACTCTCGAGACCAACAGAGAGAAACGAAAGCAGCTTGGTGCCGAGAGAAGATATCGCTTCATACACGATCTGTCCTTGATCAACCTATTCGAAAAGGAGCTTGAGCTGATCAGTGGGCCTATTCAACAAGTCGCCGAAACCGACAGGCACCTGTCTCGTCGCGATGGAGCGCAAAAGACTATTAAAAACCTCATCAAGAGAACGGTCGCGCCCTTATCCGTAGTGGATCAAGTCCAGATTCCAGACGAAGACCTGCAAGCAACTCTTTATCCGCTGGAAATGCGTCTCGATGATCCGTACGCAAGGCCAATCGCGATCTGGCGCCTACACGAATCAACTTTGCTTAAGCGTGACCTCGTTCCCGACGACCTAAAGCAGGTTCTGCGCGGCCTGTGGCTGACGCACCGTAGGCAGTATGATCCTTTGCCTCTTGATTACGACGCGTTGTCCGAAGAGGTCCGGTTGTCGCAAATCATTCACCCGGACGAGGGTGGGAGATCTGGCAGGGTCAACCATATCATCCAGTGAGTATCACGTGAAAAGCGCTGTGCGAAGAAGGCATCCAGTAGCTCACCTCGTCTTTTGATTTGATGATCGTCGGCAGATTCCTTCTCGACAATCGGGAGAGGTTGCAGTTGTCGAACGAGGCAGTCAACTATCTAGATGCGCTCAAGGCCCGCTTCGCAGAGACGTACGAGTTGATGCGGCCGTTGCTAAGCATGTTGCACACACGTGCCCAAGAGGAAAATCCGCAAGGCTCTCCTGAAGTCCTGCGACATGCAGTGCAAACGATGTTGCCAGAGGCGCTTAGTCGAGGACAAAAATTCCGCATCAAGGTTGATACGAAGCTCCTGCAAGGTCTGGAGAGTGAGATGGATTACTTTATTCCCGTCGTTGCTCACCATTGACAAGCGTTGACCGATGTTCTTGGTTAGAATGCACGCGAGACCATGGCTCAGTAGAGCTTCACGGTGCGTCTGCATCCTTCTGATCTCTCCTTTGAGAGTCCGTCCTCTTGTTCATTTTATCGTTGAGTACATTTGTGTAACTCGTGCGAAAGGGCGAGAGCATCTGGGCAAGCAGAGCGCGCCTAAACCCACTTTCTTATGTTGCTTCCACGTCTATGCTTGCTTTCTCACCACCATCTCTCTCTCACTCACGCTAGGCTTAGCCTAGCATTTCGCAGCTTTCCCACCCTGTATTCCCTCCCTTTGTCTTCGTCGCTCACCCTTGGTGCTCGACCGGCCCCCTTACTGCGGGCTGGGAGCCCATCGAGCTCAAGGCCTCACAGGTCCAGCCGCAATCTATTATGTCTCATTCCCAAGCGTGCGATGCTAAGCCGGGATACATATCACTGCACACATTCATTCCGAGTTGTTCCCTCATTTGAGTTTGAACATGTGTCGGTCATAAGACGGTCTGTAACGTGGCGATGGTCGTACTGAATGGGTATCATTGATGGAACACGCATTGACGAAGGCTGCATTTTCGTTGCCTTGGACGGGTGTAGGCATCTACGCATCCTTGCCCTTCTCTCTCTTTTCCTCCTTCTTCCTCTTCCTCTTCTCTTCCTTTTCCTTCTTTTCCCTCCTCTGCTTCTTCTGCTTCTTCAGCTTCCTGTCCTTCTTTTCGTCGGCGCCATCTGCTTTCACCTTTTTGTCTTTGCTCGTTTCCTTCTTTTGCTTCTTCTCGGATGAAGATGGGGAGGGATTGCTAGACTCGGCAGGTCGATCACGCTTGCGCTTCTTCAAAGATGAGGCTGCTGAATGAGATATTGTCGAGCTAGATCTTTCCGCTTTCCCCCTTTTCTCCTTTGCCGTGACAGCTTTCTTCGGCTTCTTGTTCTTGTCGCCTGACCTGCTCTTCTTGCTTTTGCTGTCCGTCGATGCTGGCATCGAATCCTCACTGTCGAGTGAAGAAGCGACCGAACTATCTGGTCCGCTCATCCGCTTGCGTAATGCCTTCTTGGCAAGCTTGCTTTCAAGTTTCTCGGCATCCTTGTCTAACTTGTTGGACTTCGAATTGGGTTTGCTCGGAGATGCCAGCGTTGGAGATGAAGATGAAGATGAAGCAATGTTGAGGGCAGCGTCAACTTGGGCGTCGGATGCTGCGACGACTTCATCCGCCATGGTGCTCGCAGCAGGAGCAGGCGACTTTGGTGTACCGACGGTGGGCTCAACAGCAGGAATGATGGGCTTGCCGCGGACAAAGTTGCTCATGAGCGTGTTTCTTGCATGTTCTCGCTTGGCAAGGGATGACAGTGACATGGTGGTAGAGGCAGCCAACCTTTGGCCCAAGGTCCAGGAAGTTGCGCTGCTAGACGCTTTCGGCTTGTCGAGATTCGGAGTTGACGCTGCAGACGAGGCAGGTGAAGGACCAATGGAAAGACTCTTGGCACCTGCAGTGAAGATGCTGTTCCACCAGTCATCTGCACGATCGCGATCCTTGCCGATACCGGAGAGTGTCTTCTTGTGCGTGATGGCAAGCGGCTTCTTGAGCCCTTTTCCGGCTTTGCCGTCGAGAGGCACACCGACGCCCTCCCATCCTTGCGAGACGAGGAAGTTGGTCGTGTTGAGCGGCATCTTCCCGAGCCTTGCTAAGCGATGATAGGAAGAATGTGTGACGATATGTGAGAGAGAGAGAGAGAAGGGGAAAGGGGTGCGCAAGCTATCCGTTGCTCCCTCCTTCCACACTTGGACGAAACTCCTCCACAAAAGCAAAAGCGGAAGCGGAAGCATAACCCTGTCAGAAAAAATTCGGCTCCGAGCTGAGCTGTTGCCTAATGTGCCTAATGTGCGGCAATGAGGTAACTAATTGCACTTCGACCAGAAGCTAGGGTTCAGCTGAACTTTTTTTTTTTTTTTTTTTGGTCCCTCATTCAGCGCCTAAATTTTACCCTTCTGCCGCCTCGAAGCGAAAGCGTTTGCAGACATAGAGTGCAAGTACGTTTGCCACACAGTGTCGGCTATCAAAGACGCCTGGTCTACCCTCTTCTTCTTCCACCGACACCACCATCTGGACGATCTCAACCTAACCCAACACCAGCCCTTACCAACGTTGCGAAAATGGAGTACCATCCACCAGCAGCGCAGCACATGGTGCTTTGCGCCGATTGCGGTACACCCATCGTCCCCAACAATGCCAACCTCTGTCTCTCTTGTTTGAGAAACTCGGTCGATATCACCGAGTCCGTTCCCAAGCAGGCCACCGTCAACTTCTGCCGTAACTGCGAGAGGTACCTCAACCCACCCAACTCGTGGGTGTCTGCACGTCTCGAGTCTAGGGAGCTTCTCGCCATCTGTCTCAAGAAGCTCAAGGGTCTCAACAAGGTCCGATTGATTGACGCCGGTTTCATTTGGACAGAGCCGCATAGCAAGCGTCTCCGCGTCAAACTCACAGTACAGAAGGAGGTCTTCACATCCACTATCCTCCAGCAGATTTTCGAGGTCGAGTTTGTTGTGCAGTACGGTCAGTGCCCCGACTGCACCCGTCTTGCTGCCAAAAACACATGGCGTGCTATGGTGCAGGTGCGACAAAAGGTCCAGCACAAGCGCACTTTTCTCTACCTCGAGCAGCTCATTCTCAAGCATAACGCACATCAAAACACCGTATCCATCAACGAGACCAAGGACGGTCTCGACTTCTTTTACACACAACGAGCACACGCCATCAAGATGGTCGAGTTCCTCAACTCGGTCGTCCCCATCAAGACCACAAAGTCGGAGCAGGTAATCTCGATGGATGTACACACGTCTACAACAAACTACAAGTTCACCTACAGTGTCGAAATCGCACCCATCTGCAAGGACGACCTCGTCTGCTTGCCACCCAAGATGGCCAAGCAGCTCGGTAACATTGCTCAGCTCGTCCTCTGCCACAAGGTCACCAACTCTTTGCGTTTCATCGACCCCATCAGCCTCCAGATCGCAGAAGTACCAGCTGACAAGTACTGGAGGGACCCACAACCCGCATTGGCCACCATCCCCGAGATGATCGAGTTCCTCGTGCTCGACATCGAACCTACTGGCCGCTACGCCACCAACACACACGGCGTGCAGAACAGGCGACTCGAAGAAGCCGACGCCCAAGTCTCGCCACTCAATGCAACTTCGTTTGGTGAAGCTGATGCAGTCTACCATACGCGCACTCATCTCGGTGCCATCTTGCAGCCCGGCGACACCGTCATGGGCTACCATCTCCGCATAGCCAACTTTAACTCGGCAACTTGGGACACACTCCCCGCCGACCGCATGCCCGACGTCGTACTTGTCAAGAAGTCATATCCAGAGCGCAAGAAGCGTTCCAAAAACCGCATGTGGAAGCTCAAGTCCATGGCCAAGGAGGCCGAGGACCCCTCTACCGAGGGTGCCGTCGGACGTGGTGCTGTGGGCCGTCGTGGTGGTCTGGACTCGCAACGTGTCGAACGCGACTACGAGCTCTTCTTGCGAGAACTCGAGGAGGACGAGGAGATGCGTCAGACCGTCAACTTGTACAGGGATACCAAGAAGGAGGAGGAGAGGAGATTACGCAAGGAGCGTGCCGCTCAGATCAAGGCCGAGCGCGAGGCGGCGCTGGCCAACGGCGGCATGGAGGAGGACGCCGACTTTGACGATGGCATGACCACCGATGGCGAGAGCGAATGGGGCGACGACGATGCTCCGCGTGTCGGCATGGACGAGTTGCTCGACGATCTCGAGGACATGGCCATCGAGGATTAAGCGCAGCGCCATGCGTCTCTGTTTCGAGTTTCTCTTTTGTTCTGATCTAACTTGCATACCGCTATTCCCTTTCATCCAGCAAGCTTTTTCTGCAGTCCGAGCTTCGCACGCATTCAAACCATTACATCGGCCGTGTTGCATGATGATATTTCGTGTGACATTTCGTGACGATTGAGCACGACTCGAGTATGACAAGACAAAGTTCAATGATGGCAAGCTCGTTATGTTGCTGCGCAGACGGCCAGTCGCGATCGATGCTGCCGTTGATTGGTAGACCAGTTCGAATGCTCTTCGATCAGAGAGTGTTAGCCTGACCGAGGAGGATGTTGTGTTGCGAGGGTATACTGCACGTCGACTCTCGGTGCAAACCATTTACAAAACCTTTTTTTCCCTACGTAGTCTGAAGATCCTCCCGTCGAGCGATCTTCAGCCAGTGGTATCCCACTTAGTGTTAGGGTGGGCCAAGAACGCCTCGTATGCCTCCTTGTTGAAGAAGCTCAACTCTGTCTCGTTCTCCACCCCAACCTCGGCCAACGTTGTATTAGCCCGCGTCTTCTTCTCCCCCTCTTTAACACCACCTTTGACCAACGCTGCCAGGTTCTGATCTTCAAGAACCCAATCTGGGTGGTCGAGGTTGATGATGAGATTTGTGGTTTTTGCGCCGTGGGCTCTGGTGTATAGTTTCAACGTGTCGAGTTTGTCAGCGTAGCTTCGGAAGGCGCGGAAGGCCGAATTGGATGTCACCTCCTTGCGGCATTGCTCTTCGAGTTGGGAGATGGTGGTGGTGGTCAGATCGATGGATTTAATGACATAGGCTTTCATGGAGCGAAATTCGAAGGATTTGATGATGCGGACGGTGATGACGGCGTCGGTGAGTGGGCGGGCAACGTTGGTTTCCTTGTTGTCAGAGAAGTCAGCTTGCGGGTTGAAGGCGTGAAACCCGCCGGGAAGAAGAGTCGTTGCTCCAGCATCAGTCGAGTCAGCCATTATCGGTGTTGTTTATCACTGCAAAGTGAGCTTGAGGGATGATGGTTGCGTGGTAAGATGAACGCTTGCTCTGTTCAGCATCAACGAGTAGAGAAAGCTCAAAACCAGTTATTGCCTGCGCTCTGGCTGTGTGGAGCTGGAATTCAGAATTTTCCTTCGAGAAGGCTCCAAAGGACCCTTGTGTTGGTTCTGGACCGTCCAATTCGTTGCTGGCGTGGCCGCGCCACATTCTCCAATGACAAATACAATACTTACCGACCAATGCTCTGCACAGCGAAACGGGAAGGACGGAGAGTCAACTGATTCGACACATTCAGACCAATCCCAAAAAGCCAAGGCGGCACAGAGTCAAACAAAAGATTGTTGATACATTGCGTGAGTGCAGCTTGTGTGTGATATCGTTACCATCTTATCGCGTTGATACGGCTAGGCAAAATCCGGAAATATACCAGACGAGCTTGCCACGTCCTCGCGGCTGCTGGACCCACCTCCTCCGGCGATAGGGGTCTTAGCAACGCGTGCAGAGATGTCTTGCAACAGCACCTTCTGCTGCTGCGGGAAGCGACCCAGCATATCCCTAAACGCTAGAAGTTCAGCCGACTTGTTCTGTCCCGCGTCCGGACCTGCTCCAGCGAGCGGCGTAGTTGCACCTGTCGAGTCCGACCTAAATGGCACCTGTGACGCGGAGCCGTGCGACAGCGATCCGTTCTCTGGCGTCTGAATGCCTTGCGAGGTGAAGGTGCCGTCCGAGGCAGAAGTGCTGCCAGAGACCTCCATGCTGTCGCTCTTATGCAAGGGCATGCCTTCAGACCATTGTACAGAGCCGATACCTAAGCCTGCCACTTCTGCCCCGCTGAAGCTCCCCTCACCATCGACGGGTGAGCGAATTAAGGATGTTGTGCTCCGGCCCAGCTCGCTCGGAAGATGTTGACCAAGTGCGTTGCTGCCGAACGAGGGAGTCACAGGGCTCGGGACCAGACCGCTTGCCTCGACTTCGAGCAATTTGGTCACCATCTCAGCCGCTACCAAGCTGTTGCGTCCTGTGGCTTCGATGCTCGGCCTCACACCTCCTCCGAAGGATGGTCGCGCCAAATTGCTGAGGGATGGTCGTGCGCCACCGCCAAAGGACGGTCGTGGCTCGACAGACATTGACGGTCGTGAGCCGACGTCGGAAGGAGTGCCGTCCCCATCACCGTCCTCGTCGAAGTCCAAGACAATGACATCCGAAGGGCCGATGCCTTTGCTGACCTTCTTGTTCTTGCCCTTGATGCCCAGTCGTTTCATTGCATGTCCGACGCTTCGATTCGTGGGCAGAGGTGGGCTAATAGGACTAGCCACTGGAGCCCGATCCCGGTCCTGTGAGAAAGATGTGCGTCCGCTACGTGTCGTGCTGAAGCTCGTGGAGCGCCATGAGGGCGTCAATTGTTCGGCGAAACCAGGCGTAGCTGGGCTTCTAGGCGTCGCGGTGAACTTGTTCGTAGCAGGTGAACTGGCAGCGGTAGAGCGAAGCGAGGCTGGAGACTCCAAAGCAGCGGCATCCCGAAGAAATGAATCCTGCCTCTTTGTGGGACGCAGGATATCGAGGCTGATCTTCCTCGAACGGGCTTCTTGAGGTGGCGCGAGCTGCAAGGCCGGTGGCAAGGTTTGTCCTCGCACGTTGCCGCTGACACTCCTGCGTACTGACCTATGTTCGCCGAATGAGCGTGGATTGGGCGAAGTGGGCATAGAGCTGGAAGAGCGGCCGGCATTCGCTTCAGCAGGGTCGGAGATATACGAAAGACGTTCGCTGAGCTCTTCTACGCGCGAGAGACGATCCACTGGAGGATTGCCGCGGATGAAGCGACCAAGAGGCGATCTGAATTGTTGTTCGGCAATCTGTGCGTCACTCAGTTCCTCGGCATTGTCTTCGGCGGTGGGCTGCTTCGCAGCACCGCTGTCATTCTCCGTTTTGACATCATCTCCTTGCTCATCACTGGCGTATACCTCGCCGTGCCCGGCGGAGCTGAGCTCCCCGTCCTCGAAGCTGGCCTCGATCCCTGGCTGAGGCGTATCACTGAGCAGCGCGGGGCTCAGTGTCTTTCGAATCGTGGTGCGCGTCTGAGCAAGACTCGAAGGAGAATCAGACGGCTTCACGATGTCGAATCCTCGAGCGGATGACATAGAGGATCGGGGCGCCGTCTCATCGTCGAGATCGGGATGAGACATCTTCGGCGGCAGCGGCACGAAGGCGTCAATGACCGCGTCCAGATCTTCCTGATTCTTCTTCCGTCGCAGTAGCTTTCCGAGCGATCGAGACGCCTTCTCAGCGGAAGGGAAGCTGGACGGCGAGGGCAGTTGTGGCGACTCTTCCCAGACGGAACGAGAAGGCTCGAGATCTGGTGTAGCGAACTTGGCCGACATGGAAGCTGGCATCTGCAGTGTAGGGTTGCAATGGGTATGAGCGGTGCTATCATGCGCTGCCAGGCTCTCAGACAACATCTGATTTGGGATCTCGGCGAGATGTCTGGGTATAGCTGGCACCGCCGGAACATCGATCAGGTCATCTTTGCTGCGAGAGGATGACAAACCACGAGGAGACGTCAAAGACTTGACACGGCTCCTGAATGGCCGTTCTGCCTTTTTAGTGCCTGCCGCAGTCGAGCCAGAAGCGCCGACAGGTGGTGATGTGGCGGGGACCAGTGGTGTTCCGTGCTCCAAGGGCGAAGAAACATGCGCAGGGAATTCACACGAAGGCATGGTCGGTGTACCTTTGGGCGTCATCGAGCCTTTGACCTTGGTGAAGAAGCCGCCAAGCTTACCTCGTGTGGGTTGCTGCTGCATCGTCATGGCGGCGGTTCGAGCAAAGAGATCATAGGGAGAATCGCCGCTCTCGTGAAGGTTGCCGGTGGAACGATTGAAGGTGCTTGCCAAGCTACGGGAGGTAGACATGCTCGGCATGAATGCATCTGGCCAGCCTGCGTTGGGTGCAGCCTCCAAGGACGCCCCAGTCGCATCTGCTTTGCTAGTATTGGAATCTAGTTGTGGCAATGCCTTCCGGCGGAGATCTATCCTTCTAGCCGTGCGTGTCGAAACTGACCCTGGGCTGGTTGCGGCTTCCGTTGCGAGCGAAAGACCCCTATGATTGTGCAGGTCCATTGTTGAAGCATCGCCGTTCTCAAGCCCAACGTCGCGTCCGTGTACGGAGGGCGCGGGATCGATCTTGAAGCCAGAGCCTGCCTGCGATCCAGCAGAGGAAGGATGGCCCGAGGCAGACACAGTACGAGGGAAAGTTTGCGCACCGTGGCTACGGACGTCGGACGCTCGCCACATGTCTGCAACTTCATCCTCTGGCCTGTCCAAAACTTTGCTGAGCGGCCGAGTCTTACGTCCAAGGGTGATGTTGCGAGCACGGGGGATGAAAGGCCTTACGAAGCGCGAATCCGAGAAGCTACGTCGACCCGTGGCAATAGGTTCACGATCGGGAACGGCCAGGCTCGATTTGGCGTTGTCCACGCCCACTCGGGCCCCGCTGGATGATGCTCCGCCGTTCAGCAAGCCTGCGCGGAAGGGCGAGATGATCGAATCAAGGCTGCGACGAACAACGCCGGGGCCCCTGCCTGATCTCGCTGAGAATGTCGACTGCATGTGATGATGAGCTGTTGCTGAAGGCTGAGTTACGCCTGCGGAAGCGACCCTGTCAACCCCTTCAGGCTCATCGTCGTCTGATATCTCGAACTCGTTGTCATTGGCACGGAACTCGTCGTCGCGACGAAGCGGAAAGACGTTGAGGTCGATCTTGCGTGATATGTCCAGACTTTTGCGTACCTCTTCCGCTTCCTGTTCGGTGAGGGCCGGAACAGGCACGCGCGACACGGAACCAGTGGCTCGATGGCTCTTGCGTGCAAGATTTTTTGGAGGAACCGCGGGAGGGGATCCCTGCGGAGAGTTCGGTGCTGACTCTGTCGTTCTAGACAATTGTGCCTGCGGCTTTTCAGGCAATGGTGGCCCGCCAAGTGCTGGCGTTTCGTTGCCAAGGAGTTGGCGAATCTTGGTCATTGACTTGCGAGACGGGGCGTGCTGCTCTTCTCCTTTGCGATCCCACATTGGACTAATCGAACTCGAAGACATGCCTGCACCAGTCGCCATCGGTCGTCGAGGAAGATGCAGAAAGCTCTTGTCTTCCATTACGGCGTCACTCGGGGAGGTTGCGGCCGACGTTTGCGCAACAGAGGCGACTAGACTTGAATGATCCGAAGTGGAACTCGACTTCTGCTGTCGGGCATGACCGCGCTTCGTACTTGAGGCAGGATCGCGGAGCTCGATACTGGGCGGTAGGAAGCTTGGCATGGAAGGCGACGGTCGCAGATCATACTCTTTCTCGTTCGTCATCACAGAAGCGTATGGATGCGCAATGCGGAGGTCAGCTGGTGCCGAAGGCGACGCAAGAAATCGTTGAGCATGGGCCGATGGGAAACCATGATCGTGAACGTCGCTCGTGTTGCCTGAAGACGGAAGGTGGTCTACTGTGCGGGGTGATGAAGTGGCAAGCTCAGGAAGCGAAGGTGAACCAAACGTAGACTGCCAATTGGTGGAGCTGGTCATCCGCGGTGGCGGAACGGGAGGGACTAGCGGTTTTGGACGAGAAGGATCGCGTAGTCTGCGATTGCGTCGTCGGTGGCTCGAGCTGGAAATCGAGGCAGAACGGTGTGAACGCACCGAGCCTTCGAAAGAGGCGCGTACAGGTGTATGGCGGTCGTCGCCAGATTGAATTGCGGGAAAGAGCGGATCGTCAGCGTCTGATCTTTCTGGCTCATGGGATTGGCGATAGGATAGGTCCCAATTTTCGGCCTTGCGCGAAGCTTGCCTCCTTCGAGTTGCCGGGTCTGAATGGTCGAATGACTTGCGGGGAGAGGGAGTTGCAACTTGTGGCGAGGAAAGCTTGTCACGTTTGTGGCCGCTAGAGAAGGAAGCTCGCGAGGAGCGGTCTGAGAGAGAACCATATCGCTCTTGCCATGCTGCGTGATCAGGATGTCGTGGGTCGGCAGCCTGGACGATGGCGTCAAAGAGTTCGGTACCAAGGCGACTCGCTTTAGGCAGAGATGAGCTCGATCCAGGCGGTGATGCCATCTTGGCAGATGAACCGGATGCGGACTCTGCAGGATAACGGTCCACAACAGAGGCAGCAATGGTTGCGGCCATCGAATGGCCCGACGAATTCGCTAGTGTATCGAGCCCAGCATGCGCAGCAATAGAAACGGTGTACGGTTTGCGGTCGGCGAGATCGGATTTGTCGCTCTGAGAGTAATGTTGAGTAGTCGCTGCCTTGACGTGACTTATTGATGTATGTGGTTGATGCTGGTAGGGACGGCTGTCGAGCGTTGTGGGCGTCATCAAGCTTGTTGCACAGGACAAGCGACTTTGGCAATCCAACTACTTCTGCAGCTCATGAGTAGCAGCAGGATGGATATGAATGTTGCGCGATCAGGTATGGCAGGTAGTAGAGGGACCGAGTGTTGGGAGACGAAAAGATCGGAAGGAAGGAAGGAAGGAAGGTTGTGGTTGGAGATGGCAAGCGTGGCGTGTCGTGGAGCGTGGTCCATCTGGCGTGGCCATAGAAAGCTGGAAGATTGCTGCTGAGCGATGAGATAAGTGGCATCGCACTGCTGCAGACAAGGGGCATCGTACACTCAACTCACATTTCTAGTCGGGCGTCGGAAGCACGCGAAGCACGCGAAGCACGCTAAGCACTGCTGGTCAAGCAGGAGCGGTAAGCAACCTTGAGAAACAGGCCGCATAGCCCGAAGAGAGTTCTCTCCGGCTACGATATGGTAAGAAGGCGGACCCACAGAAAAGGCGAAGTGAGTGAATCTCGCAACAGCCGAACTTTGTGCTGCGAGGCCAAAGTGTCAAGACTGCGTCTCAGTGTGGCATTAGGTCCGGCCAAAAAAGAGAGAGAGAGAGAGAGAGAGGTGTGAAAAAGATTAAGGGGCCTGGCAGCAAAGCAAAGAGCCGAGGATTTCGAGCGCCTCGCTACGTTGAAACCTCGCATATTTTCTCGACCGTGCACGCGCTGTCCATGCAGCCGTGTGAACCACGCCTCTTGATTAGCGACGCGCCAATCGGGCTACACCGACGGATCTTCTGGCAGCCGACAGCGGTGTTGAGTGCACAGTGCACAAGTGAGAGTGTTGGAACCGCACTTGCATGTTGGCGAATGCATTGTCTTGCCGCTCTTTCCATAAGTCCGCAGTTCGATCTCCTCTGTTTCCTCAGTGTGGACCGCCGACGGTTCCATCTCGCATGTGCCGAGCTGCTCATCCACGGTGGGTCTCATCGAGCCCCGAAGTTGTTTCATCCAACGGTACGGAGAACCCCGAAAAATAGTTGGGGAGCAGCTTGCGGTCGAGATACAGTACAAGCGAGGCTTAGCGTACTATACAGATACGTTGCAGGACTACTGGTGCGCATGTATTGACACCTCTATCAACCTCTTGTCTCGTCAAGCCCCCCACTCCTTGCCAATACGACATGAAATCCCGCTAAAATGGAGTCCAAGGAGGGGGGTTGCGATAGATTGACAGCGCAAGGGCTCGACCAAGACGAGGGCAAGGCGCAAGCGAGGTTTCGGCGCTCCGGTTTACTCTTTGTGCTAAGGCCGGAGCCGTCACGATCTGGCATCCGGCCGTTGAGCGAAGGAGGAATTTTTCAGAAATTGCAGCTGTGCATCTGCATGGTGCTGTGCAGCGACGATGGGACTTTTTCAGACGCCGCGCACGTCTTCAGCCCATCTGAGACACTCTGACCCCTTGACAAGAAATGAGAAGGGTGCGGTCACTTGCTTCGGTTGGCTGGCAGCTTCTTGAGCTCAGGTTTGGGTAGCCCCAGCGCTCCTCTTTCTGCGGATTCTGTTCTTACAAAGCCTGTCATCTCGAACAACGAGCGATGTGGAATCAGCCACACCGCTGAGGTTGTATCGAGCGCCGAACAAAGGACAGCTTCCACCAAGTGACTTCTGCAAGGAGCGCATAACTAAGCTTCCGACGTCGAAAAGGCCCAAATTTGATCTTGCAGCTAGCTGCTCTAACTTGAATTGGACATGAGACTTCCAGGCTCTTCATCTTATTTTTAATTATTATTATAGATTAACGAAATTGAATCTGGTTGTCTGAGACTGGTGCCGAGCCTCTTCCAGAAAGGTTCGGTGGGGCAAAGATCATGGAAAAGTCGCCGCTGGCTTCGCTTGCTGCTGCTCCTTCTACTTTGAAGCAAGGGCTTGGATAGCGCGACATGCTTCAGCAAACGGAGTCCGCACAGGTGCATTTGTTCCCACTTTGAGGTCTCGAAGCGAGCAAGGTGGCGGAGTCGGATACTGACAGCACCCGTGTGTCGTCTTGCCGAGTGCATGGACCTCAGGAGACCCGCAAGCGATACACGGAAAAGTGCTCATTGTCCGCCCAGCAACCAGTGCATACAATCAGGATCAGTGTGAGAAGGCCACTCCAATCGGAAGAGCCCAAGCTGATGCCAGAGCCGACGAGCGTCTATTATGACGACGAGTTAATGTGACTACAGTACAGAGGGTGCTGTTCACAGCAATTGTGCTCATGATTTCACGGATATCGCTCCGATCTACTCGGCTGCGTCTCAGTTGAACTGCAGAAGCTAAGCTTGACGAGGGGACAGGCTGACGACTCTGCGTGCGAGGTCCTCGGGTTGGCCATATAAGACTAATACATCCCTGCGAAGAGAGTTAACGTATCTCAGCCTGACGGCAGCCAGACAAAGCGCAGTACATAAACAATGGAGTTCGGTTCACAAAGGGACGACAAGGATCAGTCGACGGGCCGCAAAAGAGGCCTCACGTTGGTTCAGCTCGCTGTCCCCCCTTCCCATCCCGAGGACCGAGCTCTGCTGGACTGCAGTTCGGACTGCTGCTCACGATGAGACCATCTGGGATCACACACACAACAGACTGCAGATCGGCTCACAACGACGAGGATCGACACACCACACACATGGTTGTCCAATGAACACCTCTTGGCCGCGACAACGCTCAACCGCTTCCGGACGGACAATAAACTATGACGAAATCATGATTAAATGCATGTTTGGAATCGGATAACATGATGGGTAATTGCGAAGCAAGTGTTGGTATACGAATCTTTCCGCTAATGATGATGGTCGGAGACGCCGGATGTCTTCAAACGCTGCAGGCGGAGCTGGGTCCTCATTTAGACCCTTCGAGCGCTACTGGCAAAGCTGGGTCCTCGTTCAGCCAATGCGGCCTTAGCAGGACTGTTGGATGCAGACGGCACCGCGCCGCTACTCTGGTCTGCATCAGACTCCATTCGAACCCTCTTGTGGGGGCTCGTGGTCGTTGTGTTCGTCGCTACTCCGTCTAATCCTCCTTTGATTCCGCCCGTTGGGTCTGTAGAGACGTCATCTGCGCTTCTCTTCTTGCTTGGGCTCGAAGGTTTTGACGTGTTGGCTGCAACAGCTGATGCTGCCGAGGTTCCCACACGGCTCCAAAAGTCTGCATAGCTTGTGGCGCCACCAGATGTGCCGGGCAATGCCCGCGAACCGTTGCTGGTGCTGTTGTTTGGCGAGCGCTTGGTTGAGGTTGCGTCGCCACCTTTTGTCGCCGAGGAAGTTGCGCTAGTATTGGGTGGAGAGATCGGTGTCGACGACGTCGAGCGCCCCCGCTTGCTGTTGAGATACGATGTTGCGCCAGGAACACTGCCGGCAGAAGCAGGTGGTGTGGCAAGACCATAACCGCCAAAGACATCGCCACCCTCTACATCAACCTTCTTGACAGCGGCGTCCTTGAACAACCTGGATCCGACGCCGACCGGGCCTTGTGTTGTTGCAACACTGGGAGTGACCGGGGCTTTTGAGCTGTTGGGTGATGTTGAGGCGCTCTTCCTCGCGGCGGCAGCAGCAGCAGTGGCGTTGATTGCAGAGCTTGCGGTGCTGGTGCTGGTACTGGTGCTGGTACTGGATTGATTCTGGCGGTAGTACAAGTTCTCGACCTCGGAAAGTGATTGTTTTGACTGCGTGTTGGGATGGCGACAAGAAAGCCCGAAGAGGACAGCGACGATGGTCTCTGTCAGCATACAGAAGGGCGAAAGTGCTGTGTCAATGATCGGATTTGGACTTACCCAGCCATGCTCAACCTTGAAGTTGGCGTATTGGAGCCTGGTCATCAAGTGTTTGGACAGCTGCGAAATGGGAGGTGACAAAACATGCGGCAGGTACTGATTAGCATATGTTGGCCGCGAGAATCGTGGACATGTAATCGGTATAGGGTGCTTACTGCAACGAGCCGTGTGCGCTGGGCTTGCGCCTGTTTCCTAGCTTTGCTGGGTGTGATGGGCACATTAGAGGATGTTGAGGCCTGAAGAGGCGCTAGCAGCGAGCTGGCGGCGGTGTTGGCCGAAGTAGGGTGCTGAGACGACATGATGCTGGTGATGCCGACGCTGATGGGGACCGAGGTTGCAGTGATGGTCTGAACCAGGCTCATGGGTGGACCGATAATTGCCTGTGCTTTCGTAGGGCGTGGCTGCGTGAGGCCAAACCACAGCAGCTTCGCCACTCTCTGTGCTCTGTGGCTCTGTGCGCAGCGGCGACGACGAGGTTGCGCTACTTGACGGAGCGCCCCTGAAGTATTGGCGCGAGCGTTAGCCGGTGAGGGGTGGCAGCCTTGGTGATGGGTATAGGGAAGGTCCGTGGAGAGGGAACGGTGTAGAAGGTCAACAAGTTAGACCAAGTCAGGGTCCTGGGACAGTTAGGTACGACGAAATCCTGAATACGAGCTAAGTCGAGTTCTTCGAGATCTGTGCCCGTTGCCGGATCAGCAGCGCAGCTTGCAGCAGCAACACATACACACATCGCTCGCTCGCTCGCTCATTTTGACGTACACACCAACGCAACATCGACACACACCGAGACACAAAAGCTACAGCTTACTGCAGCCCCTCGCCGGAGCGCTTGGGGCCTCTCTGTACTGCAACTTGAAGCGCTCAGGTTGGACCAAAGCCTTATGGTTGGCGGAAATTTTTGGAAATGGCTTGAATCTCTTTGATCCTGCAAGGCAAAAAGCAGCACAAAACAGCGCGTGTTGGCTTAGCCCACGCGGCTCACGTGATGGTCAGTCAGAGTGGAGGCGGGCGACACCAGGCTTGTTAAACTCGCGCAACGTTGAGCGAAGTTGGACTCAAATCGACCTGCACAGACCGAGTTGGACATCTTGTCGAAGCCGTACACCTTGGTTTGCGCTCTTTCCTCGACGACTTCATCAGCGCGATACCTCCCATACGCCTTACAACGACGCTGTTGGAGCTGCCTTCTTCCAGGCCCAAGCAAGGGGGAATCAAGCAGACCACTCAGAGCAAAGTAGCCGGAAATTCCACAGGCGCTGAAATCTATCTCACACCATGTCCAAGCCCGCATCAGTTGGCCCGTCCACAACGCCAGCCATCGAGCGCCTCTCGCTCGGCTCGTCATCGAGCCCATCGACCTTGAGGCCCTCTCATGCGATCCCAATCCTTTCCAGCCCAGCCAATAGCGGCGAAGGAGCCCACCCTGGCTCGTCGGCAGCCCTCGTGACACCCGACGTGATCGACCTAGCAACGCCGATACCGCACTATGTCGACAGCCAAGCTCTCCATACTTTGGCCACCGAGATGGTCGCGACCCTCATCCATAGCTCTCGCTTCGTCTCCCGTAAGCAAGTGCTCGCTAGGGAGGAGCTACAGCTGGCAGGCACCAAGCTGCCTTCAGGGAGCAGGCCCGCTTCAATATCCACAACGCCGGGCCTGGGGTCTACCTCAGTATCTGCGCCGTCTCCACATAGCGATGTCGTCCGTACCGTGTCAGGCGTCGACTCTACCGACACGCTGATCGAGATCGAAACGATGCTCACCGCACGACTCGAAGGCATCGGCTACCACGTTGGCTACCATATCACAGAGAACCTGGCGCGAGACAGAGCCAAGTTCAGCGACACGCTGGACGTGCTCAAGTTCATCTGCAAGGAAGTGTGGACCGCAGTGTGGGGCAAGCAGGTGGATAACTTGCGGACGAATCATAGAGGGGTGTATGTGCTGCACGATAACCAGTTCCAGCCGCTGCGACATATTTCGACTGCGCAAGGGGCACAGGTAACGGCGAAGGAGGCCAGGGTGTTTCTGTCGTATCCCGTGGGCGTTGTCAAAGGATCGTTGGCGCAGCTAGATGTGCCGAGTGCGGTGGTAGCGGAGACGAATCAGGCTCCGCAGTGCACATTTCATGTCAAGACGCACAGGAGTGGAGGATCGGCGATGGGCACAACAGCCGCGCCAGCAGGTGCACCGTCAGCTGTGAGCTAAACAGAGAGCATCGGGACAGTTATACCCCTCTCATCACAAATCATCGCCGTTGCAGGGTGTAGCATGCCGGCACTGCAGTTTGTTCCTGCGAACACCGCTTCTTCTCTTCAGAAGGTCGTGTCCAGCGCTCATAGAGGCAGAAGATTCGTGAGTTTGCGAGCTTTTCAATTGTCGTCCACTACAAGTCAAAGTCGCTATCATCGTCGTCCTGAACCGTCTTCTTCCTTGTGAACTGCATGCCCGTCCCCAGGGAGCCAAACGCACTCGACGTTGTCAGTATCGCTGCCGAGAAGCTGCAATTGCTTTGAGCTGCTTGAGTGGATGGACTTACGGTGATCTTTCCGGCGCCCGAATCCGCGGACGAAGCTTGATCGACCTGGTCAAGGAGACCGATGAGTTGGTTCTCGGTGATTCTGCCACGGATTTGGCCCGACTGAGCCATGCGGATGAGCAGATCGGTGATCTGCCTTGCCTTTTGTGGCTTGACTAGACCAATCCTCGACACTGTTGCCGCATCACAAACCAGAGGGAAAATAGAATAAGAGGAATGTTAGCATGCTTGAGGCGCAGTCTTAGTGATCACGGGATGAGGCGGGGGGCAACGTACATCGCTCTCGTGCCTCGGCATCAAGGATACGGCTAAGCATTTGGCGCTTCATTTCCTCCTGCTGTGCTGCTTGGTCTTCCTGGCTCTTTCCGCCGCCCGAGGAAGCTCCACCTTGCGCTCCTCCGAATCCTACATCATCCAGTCACAAAGAATGGGAAACACTTTCATCAGCAATGCTTCATGTTCACTATGCCCCAGAATCTGAGTAGCTGGAGACTTACCGCTGGGACCAGAGGGACCGCCAGAGCTAGCACCCCCGCTGCCGCTGCCCCTGAGCTCGGCCATACGAGCCGCACGGATAGCTTGTAGTTCGTCGTCCTCCATCTCGTCGTATGATCTGCGTGTGGTGCACAAGATGTGGTCGTGTTCGATGTGGAAAGAAGAGACAGGAGGCGCACGACGCCAGCACAAATTTGGACTCAGGCTGGGGACACACTCGCATGCATGCCGATATCCGAGGAAATGCGGAAATCGCTTTCTTCTCCATACAGTACGCAGCAAGCTCTCACGCGCTCCCCCGCTGCAAACACAGCATGCACATTTGAACGAAGCGTATACGACTTGAATTCCAACAGGGTATCATGAGACCACACTTCCTCGTGAACAATGAGCAGATCAGAAGATCAAGGGGATGAGGGCTTTGCGGTTGCTCGGGAACTTGTCACCGAAAGTCTTCTTGTACCAGGCGTGGCCGTTGGTGGCCCGAGGTGCCATCAGACAGACAAGGACAAATGGGAAGAGGAAAGGCGGCGTAGAGAGTGCGGTGGCAATAGCATCCTTTAGGTTGAGATGGGCGAAGATGGGCAGCGAATAGAGCGCAGCAAATGCAAATGAGAACCATTCAAACCCTGTGGTGAGCAAGTAGAACCGCAGTGAGAGGAGGGTCAGCAACTGTCACTAAGATTGGACAAACAAGAGAATCCGGGAGGAGGGAAGAGTGGCCGACTCACATTCGCAGAGATAGTTGGGAAAGCTGATGTACTCGAACAAACCACCGCGCGGGATCGAGTACGTGCGCGCCGAGGAGCCCTTTCCAACGTGGGTGGCAACGTCGCTCTTCTTGCTGTTTTGCTTGTTGGGTCTGCGAATGTCCATAAGTATCTCGTCGTGGAACACGTTACCAGCAAATCCGATAGCCCATCCTGTCAAACCCAAGTACCACAGCGGGCTTTTCCAGACCGAGGGCGAGATGAGACCGGGTGCTCCGACACCAAACACATCGGCTGCTCCCGTGGACACCAGCTTGCGGGCCAGCTCCGACGCAGCCACGGACGAAGCCGCGCTGCCCGCTTTGGACCCGACAGCAGTCAGCGCGGCCGAGACGACTGCGGGTTGCGGAAGAGCCGACCAAGGTGTCCTTCCGCCAAGCCAGCTGCCCATCACGAATCCATTGATCAAGTTGAACGCAACTGCCGAAAGGGGCACCGAAATGTGCAGCGGCGAGCGCTTTGGCGACCTGAGCGGCTGGAGCACCGCACGGTGGGTGTAGTGAATCAAGAACATGACCACCAACACTTGATTCGGGGAAGGCAGAGCGAAGAACTGCTGGATCGACGGCGAGAAGAGCGCTGATAGTGGAGGCAGAAATCCTGTTGTACCCTTGACAGCCGAAGTTGAGAGTGGCCTAGAGAGTGCACCCAGGAGGACGAAGATGGGCGAAGGAATCTCCATGATGAACCACCCGAGGTTTCCGTTAATGTTGAGCAGGCTGTCGAAACCAAACCGACCGTGAGGCGCATTGATGAGCGAGAGCACAGGGATGAGAAACGGCCATGCTTTGAAGCTAGCCAGCACGATCGAATAGAGCTGTGCCGGAGAATAGGGCGGGCTCGGAAGCGTGCCGACGCTAATCACGTCTTTAACCCATGTCCAGAGCGCCATGTTCAGGAGAATATCTGACCCAGAAGAGGTTGACGATGCGCAAAGTGCCGGTCTGGGCAAAGAAGTGGTGCAAGAGCCATAAGGAGCGCGGCCGATGCTCACCATTCATCCATCGAGTTTTGCTCTCAACTCCACTTTCCTGAAGCTCTCGCCGGGGAACACGCTGACTGCAGGGTGTGCATGCTGACCAACCGCGAAAGCACACACGCTCGTCCATAGAAGCCACTTTTCGCATGATATTTTGAATGGTTCGATTTTTGGCCCGAATAAAATCCCGCCCGCTCTCACCAAGCTTTTCGATCCTTTTGGACAAGCTCCAGGCGCAATACGAGGTCGGTCGACACAGCCTATCACCAACTTAGAAGCTTTTGAGTGCACCTGTTGAACCACGCTTCTGACTACGCCGCCTCTCCGCTGCATCTGAAGCTTTGCTCTGATTGGTTGGCGCCGCGGCAGATGCGCTAAAGCTGCGCCAAACCGCTGCGTTCGAGAGCGGGGTGAAGAGTCAGATGACGCTCAGCTTTCATTTTAGTGCGTGCGAACACAATTGGACCCTGAAATGCAGTCTGCCTCGCAATTCCACTGTACTGTACCTTCTGACTTCATGCGTTATTGGCTTGTTGCGCTGCAGCCCTTCACTCAACTGTCCGAACCAGCTCCCACTTCCTCTTTCTTACCCACATCCAGCATCACTGCCTCGTCTCTCGTTACTCGAGTGCTCATTGTTCACGCTCACACCATCCACATCAAGCTTCAGACCGATACGCACACATCCCAGTCCACATTCCCTCCCACGTTCCTTTCACACATCTACTAGTCAAGTTTGCAATCAGCCAGCCAGGGCCCGCGATTACCAACGCTCTATCAAGCAGCAGAGTAGCGAAGCGCCCAACGGCCTCTACAGAGAACCACGCAGGCTTTCCGATCCTCGACTGGCATCGGATCCGATGGGATCGCCTTATAGCCACTGCTCGACCGCAAACGCTCAAGCTCTGCGATTATGATGTTTGCAACCTATGTACCGCAACGCTCGGCTGCCAAGGCAGCCAAGGATGCTGAAGCAGAGTTCAAGCATGGCCCTCTTAGCGATCTCAGCGAAAAGCACTCTGCATCAATTTCCCCCACCGAGTCTGTCGCGTCACGATCCTCTACGCGTTCTACAACCACCTCAGCCTCGTCAACTCTCTCAGCCAGCGGTGGCAGTTTGCCTACTGGCAAACATGCTTCCCCAACTTCCAAGTCTCGGTCTTATTCAGCAGCATCGGGTCGCGAATCTACGCTTTTAGAAGAGAACAAGGTAGAAGAAATGGCTCAGCTTTCGCGCAAGCCGTCCTCCGCGAACACACACGCAAACTCGGATGTTCGAAAGAGGACAAGCAAACCATCCTCGTCCCGTACCAATGGCTCCAAGCAACCTGCCACCAAGGCCAAACAAGCCGCACCTGGACAGACAGGTTCTGCTTCAGCATCACTTCGTGGTACGACGAAACGAAGCGCAGCACAAGCAGCGCAGAACAGTATTCAGCGCTCCTTCTCCAACTTACCTGGCGACGAGGACAACAAGGCAACACCCGCGCACAAGAAGCTCCGTTCCTCCACGTCGTCTCGCTCAAAGCCTGAGCGGAAAGACGCCGACTCGTACCGATCAGCGTATTCGGCTTCCACCTCGACGGCCTCGCCCCGATTTCGAAAAACAACTGCATCATCTTCGCAACCGTCGAACCGCGGTCGCCGCTTCAAAGATGATCAAGGTGGCATCTGGGAGCTTCAGCTCGGTAGTTGCAATTTGGCACGGTACAATCAATGGCGCAAATGCGTCCAATGCGTGGCAAAGAAAGCCGGAGACACCTGCCGGTTCTCTGGCTTCCGCGCTTTTCCGGTGGACCCGATCACCGACGAACTGCCTCCAGCCGGCACATCGGACAGCACCAAGCCAGCGTTTGTACCCTCTCTAGATGCTGACGATGTCATGGACCTTCCCTCGAGCCGACCCCTCGCCCTCAACAGTCTGCTTGCAGCACAAACCAACGTCGCAAAGTCACTCCTTCCAGTCCTCGAAGCCGAGTTACTCCACGCTCAGCAGCCTGAGACCTTGCGGCGACCCAGAGAGACAACGTGTCGGCAGATGTGTGAATTCTGCGCGACTAGCATCTTCTCAGCAAGCTGGTACTGTCGCAGGTGTGGCAGAGAGTACTGCCCTGACTGCAAGGCCGCAATGGAGCAAGGGGACGAGTCGGACCGTACCTTGGCCAAGCGGTTGGTTCTATGTGATCGAGTTCGCGCTCATGACGTCGCAGATCTTGTTCCGCTGACGAGATTCGATGTCACACTGCTAAAGCAAGAAGTTGTTGCCATGCAGGGGATGCTGACCGATGCCGAGGAGAACGAACCCGAGACCAAAGCCAAAGCATCAGATGCTGCGCCAACGATCGCGGAACATCCGCCCTCTGGCTCGGGCGAGGATCAGGGCGCAGCAATCAACTGGAAAGACATTCCTCAGGACCGGATCGGTCTTACCGCTGACAGTATCATCGGAAGTCTTCCGTTGCGCACCTTTGAAGGGGCTTCTTTCAACATCGACGTCTTCCGTGAGGAGTGGTCGCATGGCGAGCCACTTCTCGTCCGCAACGTCACTGGGCCCATGCAAAACACTTGGGAACCTGATGAGCTCATCGCCCGCTACGGCGAAGTATCCTGCTCCATCATCCGCTCGGATATCGACCCGCCTGTGCAACAAGAAGTGTCTGTCGGCACTTTCTTTTCCACTTTTGGTCAGGATCACGCTACCAAAGAGAGCGTGCTGGGCAAGGGATCTTGGAAGCTGAAGGACTGGCCGCCATCGGCCGACTTTAAGGCCGAGTTTCCCGAGCTATACGATGACTTTAATCGAGCCGTGCCCGCTCCAGAGTACACGACGAGAGAGGGCGTATTGAACTTGGGAAGCTGTTACCCAGTTGGAGTCATCCAACCTGATCTGGGTCCAAAGATGTACAACGCTTGGCCTGCCAGCGAAGGTGTTCGAGGGCGGGGAACGACGAGGTTGCACATGGATATTGCTGATGCGGTCAACATCATGCTTCACGCCTCTCCTTTAATCGGCGAGGATGTGCCCGAGGAGCACAAACCCGGTGTTGCTGCATGGGACATTTTCCGCGCAGAGGACGCCGACACTCTCCGAGCCTTCCTCCGTGAAGAACACGCCAAGCTCAACTTTCAGGATGACCCGATCCATATTCAACGCTTCTTCATCTCGGCTCCTCAGCGAGTCAAACTTTGGAAGCGATACGGCGTCAAAAGCTGGAGGATCTATCAGAAAGCCGGCGAAGCGGTCTTCATTCCCGCAGGCTGCGCTCATCAAGTGTGCAATCTTACGGACTGCGTCAAAGTCGCTGTCGACTTTGTCTCTCCGCAAAACGTCGAGAGGTGTTTCAAGCTGACCGCAGAGTTCAGGGAGTTGCTCAAGGATTACAAGAAGGCTTGGAAGGAAGACGTTCTTTCGCTCCGGACGACTCTGTGGTACGCTTGGTGCACGTATAGGGAGATGGTTGACAAGGGCCCGAATGTGTGGGCGAAGGATCAACAGAAGGTGAGGACGGAAGAGGGAAAGCGCATCACAAAGAAGGTCGTGCAGGACGCTTGATCAGCGTCACATTATCATATCGCTCTTTTCTGTGCTCCGTAGCTCAATGCCTGTATTAAGACTCGCATCTTGCATTGCGACGCCATCAACTCTACGATAGTATCACTGCGAATCATGCTATAGCCAGGTTGACCTATGCCGGGCGCCGTCTTGAGATTGAACGGGACGAGTCGAAATGAGGAAGATACGCCCGATCACTTTTAGTCCCTCATGGGCAAGATCCCTTCAACGTCATCAGCTAAGGTCAGCGTGGGCCCATTGCTGCTCCTGCGTTACCTACGTCGCGCTAGAGCTGAACTTTTCTCCACATTGACCCCTCGCCAGCTGTTGAAAACGTGCACGAGCCCCCAATACGATTTTCAGGTATGCGCTCAAGCCAGGAATAGAGAAATAAAATAAAATAAAATTGGAGTGTTGTAGACTACATCTTGTAACTCTTCCTGCTGCCGTTGATTGGTCCGTTCGCCACAGCGTTACCATCACCCATCACAATGTCTTTCCTCCGCTCCCTTTCTCGTCCTCTTCCCTCCCTTCCATCTCCATCCACCTTCTCTCGAATCTCTTATTTCCACACGACAATCACCAAAATGGTCCAGGTTGAGCGAATCAGCGCCGGTGACGGCCAGAACTTCCCCAAGGCCGGCGACACGGTCACTATGCACTACACTGGAACGCTTGCTTCGAACGGTAAGGAGTTCGATTCGTCGCGCAAGCCTGGGCGTGGCCCGTTCGAAACCCAGATTGGCGTCGGACGCGTCATCCAGGGCTGGGACAAGGGTGTCCCTCAGCTCTCGCTCGGCGAGCGCGCCAAGCTCATCATCCCCGCTAACGAGGGCTACGGCTCCCAGGGCGCTAGTAACATCATCCCTCCCAATGCGGACTTGATCTTTGATGTCGAGCTGCTCGCTATCAACGGCAAGAGGGGTAAGTGACAACATACTTTGAACAGATTGGACTCAGGGTGAGGATTGAATGAACTGATCATTTTTTCTGTCGATTGGTGAAACAGCCTAAACCTGCAATCCTTTGCACCTTTGTAGTCCGCCCGTAGTCTGCGAAATCTACGTCTGCTGCTGCAATGTTGAAGTTTATGAAGAAGCTCTGTCGCACATCAGCGACTTTGACTGTGTCACATCCGATTGTTGAGATCCGCCTCGAAGAGCAGTCTGCTTACGAGCCTTGTTCGCATCTCCTTCGACATTGAGAGTCCTGACACTCGGACGTTCCGGAAGCGTTCGGACCGCCCGACACAGAGGCCTTCAGAGCGCAGGTCCTCGTGGCTAACTGAACTTTCTCACGCTCCCATCGGCCATGCCGAGCTGCTGACACAACATGGAGAAATCACAAAAGGAGCCAAACAACGCATCCGGAGCTTTTCGATTTGATTTAAAAGTCACTACTGAAACACTGGTGGAAGAAGCCTTGAACTAACTTACACAGGAGGGCATCGAGATGAAAGAAGGAACTCAACTCTCAACCAGAGAGCGAGAGCCGTGTAAAGCAGTCGAGCAGAGAGGAGAGGAGGAGTCCGAAAAGAAGGGCAAAAGTACAAAGATTCACGAAAGCCGGAAGCCGTTCGAAGTCGGTTGGTGAAAGAGAAAGTGGCCGATCTATGCCGGGGCACGATACGTCGGTTCAGCGCGCGAGAGAGAAGAAAGTTGACGGCCAAGAGCCATGTGTGTGACGAAGCAGGTATCGTCTCGGATCCAAGAGGCAAGCTGAATGCCAGCCCGGAAGGACGGTCGAGATGGGTGAGAGGCGCTTCGTCGCGGGATAGGATCAAGGCACACTGTGAGGAAGCGGGAGACCGCTTACCACGGCAGGAACGAGGCGATCTGACCACCGAGCTGACCGCCGAACTGCTGCAAGTTCTGCAGACCGATGCTCTGCAAGCTGGTTTGAAGGGTCTGGAGAGCCACGTCGGGGTTGCCGCCCGAGATCCAGGCGAGCGCACCGACACCGACAGCACCGGCGGCCGCCACGACACCAGCAGTGGTGGCGATGGGACGCTTGCGAGCGACACGGGTGCCTCGTCGAAAAGCGCGAACGACACGGCCGGACTCGGCGTAGTCCTCGTCATCAGCCAGAGGGTCGAGCTCAGCGGTGGGTCGATCGTTGACTGCACGTCGCTTCTGGCCACGGCTCGAGGCGCCAGCCTTGGCGCCGGATGTCGCCGACTTCTGAATTCCAGCCGCAAGCGCCTTGGCCTCAGCGATCTGTGCCTCGATCTCGGCCTGCGAGAGCGCAGCGGAAATACCGTTGGAGGTGGACTCGGCCTCGATGGTGGTCTCGACATTGACCTGAGAGATGGTGCCGTCGGCATTTTCGACGCGTGTCACTTTCTGAACAAGCTTGGGCGAGGCCTCGGCGTCGGAGGCCGCAGCAGCCGAGGTGCGCTGACGCTTACGGGGCGTCTTGACTTCAGAGACGGGAGCCGAGGTAAGGATGGGAGCGCCGCCATCCTCAGCGTGCTCTGCAGTTGCCTGGATAAGCGGGAGAGCGAACTTGGCGATGCCATAGTCTTCGGCAACTTCGATAGCGTCCTCGGCAGGGATCCAGGTGCCCTGGAGACGAACACCGGTGCTGCCCTCGGGAAGGACGCGGATCTGCTTCTCGCCGCTAACAGACTCGTTGTCGGTGGAAGCATCCTTCTTGGGAGTCTCGGGGTTTTTGCGAGGGCGGCCACGCTTCTTAGGAGTCTCGGGTAGCTTGACTTCTTCAACGATGTAGCCACCGTTGGCGCGGTTGGTGTCGTACTTGGCGTCGAGGAACTGCATCTCGGCGGCCTCGGCGTTGCCATCAGCGTAGGGGAAGGCAAGGCGGAACATGGAAGAGGCGGCCATAGCGTTTGTGTCGAATCGCTTGAGCAGGAACGCGTGGTCCTGGCCATTGACGGTAGGAAGCTTGACACGGCCGATGATGATGTTGTGGCCCTCTCGCTTGATGATCTGAAGCTTGACGACAGCCTCGTCGACCTCTTTCAGCCTAGGGTTCTTCCTGGTGGGAAGCTTGGGACGCGAGAGGTCGGATTTTGCATCTTTGACGTGCTTGGTGGCGGCAGCGGCCTCCTTCTCCTTCTTGGCCTTGCGAGGCGAAGCGGAGGGCGAGGTAGGGGTCTGGGTGGAGGCGTTGGAGGCCACCGAGGAAGAACGGGCGCGTCGAGGAGTCGACTTGCGCGTAGGCGTGGACTTGCGCGTGGTGGAAGCAGCAGGCATGATGTTCTTTTCGATGAGCGGCAGACTTGGATCGAGATGGTGGATGCGAGTGTGAGTCTAGCGAAAAGTGACAACCAGACACGAGACGCCGAGGAGAAAGACCGGACGTCGAGAGACCGTAAAGAGAATCGACGGTAAAAGGATAGACGACGGAGGCAGGACGGACGAGTCGCGAGGGGGGAAAGTGATGGTTGGTGCGAAGGGATCCGATCACAGATGAAGAAAGGGTGACTTGAGGTAGCTGAGGGAGCGAGGGAAGCGTGTGTCGGTGGGGAGAGCGTGGGATGCATGTCCCAGAAAAAGCCAACACCTGCACTTGACTCACTTGTACAGAGCTCTGTTTCGCGCTGAGCGCTCAACTCTATTTGCGTCACACATAGGGTCACAGTGTAAATGTGTGCATGTCGCGCTGTGCTGTGCTGCAATTTTTGAAAGGGTTGAACGACAGCTGTTCACCGACACGCCGAGCGCGATCCAACACTTTTTCGTTTACAAGTCGAGAGTAGAATGAAGCAGAGAAAGACGCGCTGTCCGCCTTCCGCCTCCCGCTGTCCGGCGTCGTAGAAAGTCTTTTTTTCACAGACGTGTTAGAAGACACACGCACACAAGCGCTCTGCAAGCATGTGCATCAAGAAAGGCTCCACGTCGCTGAAGTGCCTGTGTATTGCTTGTTACGCGGTTCTGTTTTGGCAGTCCGCTTCTGCCCCAAAGTTGAGTTCAGTTCTAAGGCGAAAGCAACGTTTGCAATTTCGAGTTTAATACGCACGAGAGAAATCCAACACGTTGAAACACGATGAGGGCGCGACGATCGGGCGGTCCAGGTCACGCGAAAAAAACATCATTGGCTCTGCTGTGAGATCGAGACTACCGACTGCTGCTTAGCCAAGTCACTCACGACTGAGAGACGAGCAACCTGATTGGACCAGAGTCTACTTTGCGAAAGGAACTGACTGCGCTGTACTGTTGTGTCTGCATAGCTGCACAGCCAGGCAGGGTCGGCTCGCGAGGCCTACTTCCTATGATCACCTCCGCATTCGAAAAGGGACAGCTAGTTCCCTTCTCAGATGCTCAATCTGCAGTGCTCGGCTTGGAGACCGACACTGACCTCTTATCCGACTGCTGGCTGGTTACTAAGGATGGGCGAGGCTTCCGATAAGGCAAGTCGGGATGTCGTCTGTGAGCCTGGCTGGCTAGCTCAGAGGAGCGTTCTCGAGACAGCTCGCTTGCTTGCCGTTAGGGGCGAGCATGACTTCCAAGCCTGTTCTACAGACAAAGCTTCGAGGCGTGTCAAGACGAGTTGAAGCACACGTCCTGAAGCACACGTCCTACTTGTTGGTTGATCTACGGCGAACGTGCTGCTCCACTGAGCTTTAGCATCGATCGAGGTTTCAATCCACCCTGACGGAACGTGAGCGAAATGAGATGCAATCGTCAAGTCGAGGTCAGAGCTAGCGAGAGCGAGGGCGCGTTCAACTATACACCGTTTCGGATCAGACTGCTCTAGTGCCTGGACAGACCGCTTTCACCCGCCCCTGCGCGTTCAAGCGTGATTTCCGCCCCTCCCTTGCTCCGCCCCTTAGCGCTAGAGCGAGGCCGAGATACCGAACAGATAGCGGAACTCTGAACGTGCACATTTCGCCCCAGTGCAGCCAGTTGAGCTCCAGTTGGAAGGAGACCAAACGCAACTGTAAATTGCCGCTCTGCACGTTGACAGCTCGAGTCAAGTCGACTCGACATTATCCGCTCAACTACACCGCTCTCTCTCCTTTTCACCATCATCATCTCCGTCATTGAAGGTTGATACAGACTTCGAGATCTTCGCGATTGACGCGAACCGTCCCATCTCTCCATCTCGGGCACCCAATCCAGGCGTGTTCGGCGATACTACCTCTCTTACACTCTTCTCCTCTGGGTTGACTTGCGCGATCCACGCGTAGGGTCTTCGTCCCGAAAACAGCATCTTTCTTGCTCAGCGCAATCCGCAGATTCGCCGCAAGCTCACTTTCACGTCGCCAACAACGTGCCCGTCAGGCCTCCTCTCTCCGGACCGCTCGATTGATCATTCAATCACCACACTATCAGAGCTAACCTGCCGAGTCTAGGCGTGAGTATTTCAGATCGCCCTCTTCCTATTACCGCTTTAATGTCTGCAGGAGTCGTCATCTGCTAGCAGTCTCGTCTCCGTTCCGTATCCCTACGTCACGCAGCAGTGGGCCGAGATCCGGCTCATAGCATCACCAAGCTGCGCGCTATGCGGGGATGTGGGCGAATCCCGAGACGGGACTCCAGCAAAGCAGAGGTGCTCCAATGCTCTAAACTTTGTACTGCCTCGTCGCTCACGAGCTCGACCAGTGTCGAGGCTCGCCTCGTAATGCAATAGCGCTTGCTGACCCCTCTTGTTCTTGTTGCGGCTCGAGAACGCTTCTAACCTGTTTCTATTCGGACCCGATGGTGTGCGTCTCTCTCTCTCGTCATGACCCTTGATTCTTACCTCTCTATGCTGCTTACAGCGCCCAGTCTCTACTCCAAGGCGGAATGAAGTACCTCGAATATCCCGAGCTCGAGCTGCTCTCGCGAGCGCTCACCTTCGAGTCAGCAGAATGCAAGGTCTTTACTCGCATTGAGGCCTACTCCTGCAAGACCGTATCAAGGGAGAAGCGACTCTTTAAGAGCCTCGAGTCGTCCTACCTCAGCTCCGCTTCTACGTCTCCGCCCGACTACCTTGAGGAAGCGCTCGCATCTCCGTTCGGTCGTCTCGACCAGCCCTCCGCTCGAAAGACTCTCTTCTTGCTCATCGCGACCCTCAACGTTGCATTCCCTGATCATGATTTCAGTGAAGTCAATCCTGCCGACTTTCGCAAAGAGCTGAGCCCGGCCATGGTACTCAACTCGCTCAGTACCACCCTGCTCAGCCTCAAGACCTCTTCCAATGCTCCGCGCTCTTACAGCTCGTTCCCAGGCTCGTTTGAGGAACCTAGCTTCGCACTTGGGTCTTCCGGTGGATCGCCTGGCTCAGCCGGTGCAACAGCCTCACTGCCGCCTCTTATCACTCATCCGGCTCTCTCGCACATCCTCGACGACATTATGAACGTGTCGGATTGCGAGGTCTACACGTTCCATCCTGACATGGAGTCGGACCCGCATGCGAGCGCCGAGCCCGAGGAAGAAGGCGATCTCGGTGATGACGACCCGTACGAGGATGAAGAATACTGGGACGACGATAGTACTGGCATGCGTGGTCGCGAGGATACACCGCGTGCACGTACCCGTAATGATGATGATGACGAAGAGATGCAAGATGCGCCTATGTTCGACGAGGATGTCTACGGTGAGGGCCTTGGAGGCGGCAAAGCACCTCCACACAGCATCGCCACCATCGGACCCGATGGAAACATGGTCCTGTCGCGTGCAAGTTTCGACGCCAAGAGGAGGCCTTCGATGGAAAGCAGCAGCCTCACCTCGTACTCTTCGTACCACGATTCGGGCTTCAATGACGAGGAGGATGACCTTGACGGCACGGGCGCAGGCCTGCTCTGGTCTACATTTGCCTTCTTCTACAACCGCAAGATGAAGCGCATCCTCTTTGTCTCGGTTTGGAGTCGCAAGAACGCCCGCTTCGGCATGCCTGTCTCGTCATGGGCCTATGCACAGCCACCGCCCGTTCTCAGCGCTTCACTCGGTTCGGCACAAACCAACCACGGACGCATCGCATCGCCGGTTGCAACCTCGCGCCGTCAGCGGGCGTCGTCGAACGCCTCCAAGAAACAAGCTACTGTCGCACCTACCGCTGCTGCGGCTCCCACTCTAGCCAAGCGCGCCATTGCAAGGACCGACTCCACCGGCTCACTCAAGAGGGCTGGCCGACCTGGACACATTCGCACAAGTTCTGGCAGTCCGGCCCCTTCGTCGCTGTCGCCTTTCCCGCACGCTTCTCCTCGCGCAGTCCGCACGACCGACCCGATGGACAACGTTGTGATTGTCGATGGACGAAGGAGCATCAATTCGCTGGATGCAGCTTTGCTTAGCGCCAGTGCGCCTGCCGCAGCGAGTTCAGGTGTTGGTGCTGCGATTAAGTCGACGTCTCGCGCCAAACCCACAGCTCTCCGCGGCAAGCGCGCTTCGGACTCTTCGTCTAGCACGTTTGACCAGAAGCGCGTCAAGAAGCAGGCTGCTTGAGTAAGCAACTCCGCCGCACCTGGTCGCCCTTTCAGTCGCTTGCTCTCAGTCTCTGCTGATGCTCAACAAGTCGTGCTTGATGGGTGACGGTGACATATTCTCGAATCTACTCTCTGTGACTCTCTTGTATTTGTACGCCTTTGTCGGTAACGTGACGAACCGCGCTCCTTCTTCCCAACTTTTTTTTTTTTTTTTTTTTTTTTTTTTATGTGACGTCTGACCAAGCATCTAGGATGTCAACGTCAGAACATAGGGTTGGCAGACAGCTCTGCATGAGTTGACAAACCTAAGCTGGCTTTTGATTGCAGTTGACTCATGCGGCAACCGAGCCTTTGAAGTGTTGGTCCTCGCTGTTCTGCGTCATCTGCCTATGCTTGAAGCTCGATGTATCCGATTTGAGCGCTTCGCGCATCAGCATCGTTGCATACGATGAAGAGGGGAGTTGGAACTTGACTGTTAGCGCTGTGAACTTTGGCGCACTTGCTGCTGCTTCTTCCTTTTTCTCTTGACTACTGGTTGAGTTGGAAAGAGTTGGGTTTAGACAGAGTTCTTCGTCTGTGTAGGTGAGGGGGATGTCTGGGTCGGTGTAGGAGGTGATGCGGTAGTCAAAGTGGCGCGGTTTGATGAGGATGCGGCGGTAAGAGCCTTTGAGTTGATATTCGGGGATTTTGGACGAGATGAGTTGGGTGTGGGTGAGCCCGTCGGAGGCGAGGATGGAGGTGTAGAGAGAGGACATCCAGCCGGTGGGGAGGTCGATGGAGGAGCCGGGGAGGGGGAGGATCACGTCGTAGATCGTCCATCGACGGCGAGTAGCTCCTTCGTCGTGGTTCAGGTCTGCTTTGGTGAGCACTTTAATTGGGCGCTGCCAGGTGGGAACGGGGTCTGACTTGGCCTCGTTGCGAAGATCGTGGTCGTCGTCATCCTCCTTCTCCGCCCCTGCCGCTTCTTCGATCTCACCTTCTGCCTCGTCTCCCCAAACATCTCTCTCGCCCTCATCCGCAAACACCACATCTCCCTCCACCGCCTCTGCACTGCCAAATCTCGCAATCCTTTCCGATACCAACCTGTTCCAAACATACGACTGGTACGCATGCACATACATCAACCTCAACGTCCTAGGCACGTTCCCGAACGCGCCCGTCCAATTACCCTTGTTCCACTTCCCACTCCGCATCTTGTCCAGGATATGCCTCTCCGCAATGCAGTTCCGCGGGATCGTATGGTAGGCCTTCTCCAGCTCGCCATCCTTGTACAGCTGCTTGGCTTTGAGCAGGTCGAACGAGTCGCCGTCGTCCGCTGCAGGGCTGGAGGGACCACGCGGTTGGAAGAGGAGGTCGATAGCGGCCTTGAAATTGTTTTGAAGGATGAGGATTCCGATGTGGTGCGTGGGGATGGCGCCGGTGCCGAAGCGCTGCATGCCGAAGTAGTTGATGAAGCCACGGTCGCGGAGGACGGACATGGAATTATGGATGGAAGCGATAAAGGCGTCGGATGGCTCGCCGGTGGAGGGGCGGACGTTGCGGAGAGTGATGGTAAACTCGTTGCCTTTGAGCTGGCCGAGCTTGAGCGGTTGGTGAGCGTAGTGGAGGTGGCCGATGCGAATGCCACGGTCGCCCCGGGTGGTTGTAGCGTCCAGAACGGTCCTACTTCTGCCCTTGCCCTTGCCTTTCGAGGCGGAGATGTCTGCATTGATTCCGTTCACTAGGCGGTAAACGTCTTCTAGCGTCTTGCGATTGCGCTTGAGCGATACCCTCTGCACTGTGACTGCACGCTTGTCCTTCGTGCCCGCCACTCCGAGATCCTTCGTCGGTGGTCTGCCTCCTCCTCGTGCGGCAAATCCACCCCTTCCTCTCCCTCTACCCCTCCCTCCTGCGCCACCACCACCAAGCCTCAAGCTCTCGGCGAGCATCCCCATCGCTTCCTGGTGATCCCTGTTCGTCTTGTGCAGCAGGAAATGGATGTATGGTGGCGAGCTCGTCGCTTCTTCCGACAAGTCATCTGCTGCTCTTCTATCAGATCGATTCGCCCAGCGCACCGCAATCCTAGTCGACGCCGCACTGCTACCTCCACCATTCGCAAGTGCATCTTCATCATCCTCCGCTGCCCTCGGGCCTCTGGGTCTAAGTTGACACGAATCGGTTGCGAGCTTGCCGTGAAACAGCTCGCGGACCAATTTGTGCACTTGCGTCCGGTGCGCTTTGTCCTCGAGCGGCCTTGTCACGATGCTTGCCGCCGAAACAATCGTAGCATTTGCCCCAGTGGCCATGCTCTCCCCCTCCCTCCCCTTCGACCACATCTCTTTCAACCCCTGTATCGCTTCCTCCGGGAAAAAGTCTTTCAGCTTTTCATCAGCACCTGCCGGCCATGCGCCTTCCTCGACGTGAGCCTGCGCTTGCTCCTTTTCTGCCTTCTCTGCTTCTTCTTGTTCATATTGGGTTGTTCCCGTCGAATCTAGAGACCGTAATTGGGTCAGCAGCTTTCCCGGGGGCGGGTCGAGGGATGTAAGGCGGCAGACGGTGCCGGAAGGATCGATCTCGTTGACCATGAAGTCGGTGAAGCGCTGCTTGATGATACCCTGAAAGCCAGGAAGGTCGGCGTCGATGTAGGCAGTGATTCCAGCCCGGATTTCCGTCATTCTTGTTTCCACTTCCTCTTCGGTGGTGTCGGCAGCGCCATTGTCTAGCTTGACTCTTTTGGCTGTTGGGCTGAAGCCGAGAGTGTCTTGGTGCGCCTGATTCGCCATTGTTGGTCGTGCTCAGATGGCTTGGGTGATGACTGAAGAGGATGTGTGGGTCGAGGAAGAATTGCAAAGTCACACATTCAGAAAAAACGGAGGGGACATTTTTTGTGTTGGCCAAAACGCGTACGCTCCCGAAACCCGGAATGTCTGACTTTTTTTAAACCTGGTGATGTTGTGGGAAGGGGTTTAACATATCACTATTTGTCCTTTAACCTTCAATCCTTCAATTGATAGTTCGTGTTCACCAAATTCTACATTCTCGCTGCCACCTCAGCAGAGAGCAGGCGGAGGTAGCCCCTCCGAGCAGGCTTACAGCCTGGTTCGGCGGAACAGGCAAAGTTAGCCACCGCCTTCTCCGTGCCTTGTGGGGAGCGGGAGTTAACGACGCCTTACGGTGCCAGAAAACGAATACAAACGAACTGATAGTCTTCGATTATGAACAACACGGCACAGCAGGAAGCAACTTGACAAGAATCACATCACAAGGTGAAAGAGCTAGGAATGTGAGCTGTTTTGAGATAAGCTCGCAAAAAATCCGAACACAAGCTCTCTGCATCCAGCTGATGTCGGTACTGCTGGGCTCGGCACATGCTTCACGAGCTGGGTGTCTTACCCCACAAATGGCGCTGTCAGTGGTACCCGTGGTTCCTGAGTTCGGCTGACCATGATGCGAGATAAACGAATGGCCGTTCTTATCAATGCAGTGACAATCCAGACTTAGCTTTCGGAGCAATACCGTGTTGTATTCTGGTTTGATACGGACACATCTGTGCGTGCCGGACGAAACCTTATGGTGGGGACCTTACCGAACCGAACTCGGTCGTAACGGTCGTCGTTCTACTCTGTGCAATCAGGGTGAAAAGTCATGTGATGATTGGCCGCCAGCTTGAGCAGAAAGACGTGTAGCGGTCTGTTTGTGAAGTAAGGGGGAAGGTTGATCTGATTGGCACCACGCAGCGCGATATCAACCTAGCATATCATCTGACCAGTGATGGCGAAGACGGACGGTGGGAGACTGTGGCTCGGAAGAGGAAGTTCCGTGATACACCTGCTCGCTCATATCTCAACACTGTGCCGAAGGGCTTCACTGCGTGGCAAAAAGCACTAGATGCAGGTACAGACGCACCTTGTTTTAGTGTTCAGTGCCCCAGCTCTTGTCCTCCCCCTCACAACGCTTTTCAGGATGGTGAGAGGAGTTGAAAAGTCAGTTCAGCGGTCGGAAAGCCTGATTGTTGATATGTCTTTAGATCCAGCCACTATAGACCGATGACAATGCTTACCAATTTTTAGTTGGAGTATCGCCTCACTCGGAACGCCACGCACAATGGCTTTGCAACGGACTGACGTACGAACGGCAAAACGATGGGCGGAAGCGATCGAGCCGGTGGTTCAACTGCCAATCTGCTCGGCGACACTTGCGTTTCTGGAACGACGAAGCCAGTTTGGACTTTTCTTTCCCGCCTAGTGCTTGTCTGACATCCTGGGGACATGGCGACACACGGCGACGCTGCACGAGATTCGAACACCGAACCACGGCTGCCAACTATGATTGGTTACGTGCTGTTGCGACAGAAAGTCTTGGTCCCCTGAACCGCTGAACATCACGACAGCCATTCAGTCCAGTCCAGTCCAGTCCAGTCCAGTCCAGTCAAACTGCTCTTCATCGGTCTTCGAGGTTGATTGTGCGTTGTGTGCCATTTGCCGTGCTAAAGCCAAACCAGGCTGTCAAATACAGTAACTGTATTTTCGTTAAAACCTCAGCAAGACGCGGCCTGGGCCGCCGGCAAACAAGTGCGATTGTATTGTACTGTATTCGCGCGATTTTCAAGTCGGCATGAATCTTTACAACGCAGAAGGATTTCAAAATCAACGTTTCGCCGGCAAGCTCGCATGAAAATACGTATTCACCCGCATCCTCTCACACGATGCACGGTGTACCAGCTTTCTGCCGGGGATGAGAGTGTAAGCCTTGAGAGGGATGAAGGACGCTTGGGCTTTGGAGAGGCATGATTCAGTCACGGGTGGGATTACTTGCTCGTATCGCCTCACGTGAACGTCCATGTTGGAAGTGACAATTGCTCGATACAGAGGGTGCACATAGGGTGCACTCTGCACTTCAGTTCTGATCAGGTGGGCCAAGGGTTGCTTCGGGACCAGCGGACCGGCGGCCCCCTGATGTTCCCAAGCCCTGTGCGCAGGTGGTCAGAAATGGGAGAGGGTGCGGTACTCTATCTCTCTCTCGGAAGAGGAACTTCCTATCACCTACTGCATCATGCGGTTTTGCACCATGTGGTTTCAGCCGCCTGACGCCGTTGTAGAGTACTAAGCGGTCAACGCTGTCTGATAGCCCTCTGAAATTCGCTTGGTTTATCTGCTCGGTTTATTATTGGTTTTGTTTGGCTTTGATAGGATGACAGGTGGAACAGAAAAGACAAGGTGCTAGCGCTGCCAAAGATCTGTACTGTACGCCGCTCCAACCAGCGTTCGCCGTTTTCGACGTCGGAAGACTTCCTTCCGAACATCACTCGCCCTTCACGGTTTGTCCTCGCTTGCATCGCTTGCATCGCTGTTCAACCGGCTGCCAATCAGGATGATCTACTTTTACCCCGCAACACCAGCACCGTCATTCAAGCTGTTACAATAGATAACGTTGTTTTCTAAGCTTGTGTGTGATTGGCCGGCTCGTCGAATTCGGTTGACCGAATCTCCGCCGTTCTGGCCCACCGCCGGCACGCACGCGGCGTTATCTCCCATAGGCTCAAAGAGTACCCCCGACCTGCTGACTTTCTCCCGCCCGTCAGGCCAGCCAGAGGCCGCACAGCGCAAAGCGCCCTTGCTATGTCTATCTCTTCCATGTCAAAGAGTCCACCACTCAAACCACACGATGCAGCCGAGAAGATTCCCAAGCCACATTGGATAGGCGGTTCCGCTAGGTCCACAAAGCTCTTATTTTCGAAGGCTCGATTGGAACCCGACGAATGAGATACTCACACTCGACCTTCCTGGTGGCATCCTTTGCTCATAGTTGAATGTGCGTGCTTGCATTTAGAGTTTGGTGGTACGGCAGCAAAGGCGACAATCGATAGGCCACACGACCGTGGCAAAAAGCAGTTGCGAGAGTACAGTTTCTGCATCATTGTGGCTTTCTATCTCATCTCGTCGAAAGATACGGACCTCGAACTTCCGCTTCGGCACATTTCTCAGCTTCGGCTGCCCTCTCCCCCTCCTTGCACACCCACCTTCCTCTCTGTCCCTGTCTTTCCCTGTCGAAGTCGGTGCCATCGAAGCCAACCAGAGCGTAGCGTCCTGCCCCTGCTCGCGTGCTAGTCCTGACAGTCCCCTCCTTCATTGCGTCGTTCATTGCTCTGGTGTTGTGCGATTGTGTGCCGCGAGGCGCGGCGGGTGGTCAGCGTTCCGCGTTCATGTTCTTCCCCTGCACATGCACGCTATCGCTGCACAACTGCTTTGCCAATCTTCACTTCGCTGAGATCAAAGAAAGCTAGCTAGCTGCAAGGTTCTTGTTCCTGGTGAGCGTAGAAGAGAGTGCCCGTCTCATGACCCAAACTGCAAGCCTAACTGCAGCAACCACCTCGCATTCGCGCTTCTCGTCTGCTTCTTTGTGCAGTTTGGCACTGGACCTGGTTTGTGCATCCCGAACCCTAGACACTCAATCTGTGTTCATCTGCATCTTGTGCAAGTACACCAAGGTCGAGCGCGAGGTTATCAGTATGTACAAAAGACAGCCACGACCCATCGTCTCGCCCCTCCCTTCCCCCAAGTTTCTTTCCTCTTTCCCCTTCCATTCTCCCTCCTCTCTTTTCCAGTCAGGCGCGCTTGGAACCCGTCGGGAAGAGGCCTTTCACCATGGATCCCATCGATATCAAGCCCCAGCTGGCTGATTCCGACACCAGCTCCGAGAAGCTCAAGAATGAGTCTTCCGAGAAGGATGGCATTGAGATCTCCAACGTCGGCTACGTTCTTAAGGGCGACCGCGCCGACAAGGACTACATCGGTGAGGTCCCCGAACCCGAAGAGGGTCACGTTCTCCACTCGGCCGGCGATATCGTCAAGGAGGTGCTTTCCCTCGAAGATGACCCCTCCCTCAACCCATGGACCTTCCGCATGTGGTTCCTCGGTCTCGGTCTCGCCATTTTCGGTTCCGTGCTGCAGGAGATCTTCTACTTTAAGCCCCAGACCATCTTTGTCTCGCTCGTTTTCTTGACCGTCATTGCCTACGCTCTGGGTGAGTTCATGGCCGCCGTCATCCCCAAGCACGGCTTCATCGGTCGATGGTTCAACCCCCACCCCTTCAACCTCAAGGAGCACGCTGCTATCGCCCTCATGGCTTCCGCTGGTACCCAGTCCGCCCTCGCCACCGAAGCCCTTGCCGCTCAGCAGCTCTTCTACGGTGGATACCCTTCCAAGGCTGCCGGTATCTTCCTCGTACTCTCTTCTCAGCTGATCGGCTACACCGTAGCTGGTCTCTTGCGTAACGTGCTAGTGAGACCAGTAAAGATGCTCTGGCCTTCAAACCTGCCTCTTACTTCGTTGCTCGAGACGTTCCACGGAAGCAGGGCACCCAATGCCAAGCAGGTCGTCAAGAAGCGTATGAAGGTCTTCTGGATCGTCGCCGGCCTCATCTTTGTCTGGGAAGTCATCCCCGAGTACATCTTCCCCGTGCTCGAGGGTGTTTCGATCTTCTGCCTGGCTAACCAGAACAGCCAAGTGTTTACCAACCTCTTCGGTGGTGCCACCGGTAACGAGGGTCTCGGCTTCTTGGCAGTCAGCTTCGATTGGCAGTACATTGCCTCTCTAGGTTCTCCTCTCTGGCTCCCGCTCGAGACCATGGTCAACAACCTCATCGGTTGGCTCGGCTGCATCGTCCTCTTCATGGGTATGTACTACGGCAACATCTTCCGCGCTCAGGACTTCCCCTTCCTGTCGCAGGAGCTCTTCGACACGACCTCGAACGGTACCAATGCGTTAATCTACAACCAGACCTCCATCATGACGCCCGAGTTCGAGATCGACGAGAAGGCGCTTCACGCTCAAGGTCTCCCATGGATCACCGCTACCTACCTGGCCTACCTGATCACCACCAACCTTGGTCTCACTGCTTGCTTCACCCACATGATGCTCTGGAACTACCAAGACCTCAAGGCCGCGTGGGACTGGGCTAGGCCTTCCAACTTTAAGGCTATGCTTGCTGACCCCAACTGGTGGCGCTTCTGGCACAGGCGTTCCGAAGAGGAGGAGGCTGCCTGGGCTCAGGAGATGCTTGAGGATGAAAGATGTGACCCTCACTACAAGGTCATGTTGAAGAACGGCTACAAGGAGGCCCCCATGTGGTGGTGGGGCGCTCTGCTCGTCATCTCCTGGGCTATTGGTCTTGCCTGCCTCTACGTCATGAAGGCGACCCTTCCGTGGTGGGGCTTCATCATGAGCACTCTCTTCACCTTCATCTTCACCCTTTTCTTCAGCGCTCAGACCGGTATCACGGGTTTCGCTTTCAACATTCAGCCCGTTTGCCAGATGCTTGCTGGTTACCTTTTCCACGGACGCCCTCTTGCCAACCTTTACTTCACTTGCTATACCTACAACGCCGCCGCCATGGGCAGTGTGCTCGCTCGTGACTTGAAGCTCGGCCAGTACGTTCACCTTGCACCTATTTGCACGTTCACCGTTCAGGTTGTCGGATGCCTCGTTGGCGCTCTAATGAACTACATTATGATGATCGACATCGTTCAGAACCAGGCCACCATTCTCAAGTCGGTCCAGGGCACCAACATTTGGTCCGGTCAGAACATCCAGCAGTTCAACACGCTCGCCATCGCTTGGTCGATCGCTAAAGACATGTTCTCGATTGGTGCCAAGTACCAATGGGTTACGATCGCGTACTTGCTTGGTTTCGTCGTTCCCATCCCTCAGTACCTCGGTAACAAGATCTGGCCTCACCGAGCGTGGAGCTACTTCAACATCTCCATCATCTCGTGGTACCTCGGTTGGCTTTTCGTCGGTATCAACTCTTCGATTCTGTCCTACTTCATTATCGGCTTCTTCGCCCAGTTCTACCTGCGAAAGTACCGCCCTGTGTGGTTCAACAAGTACAACTACATTGTGTCCGCCGCTCTTGACGGTGGTACCCAGACCATGGTCTTTATCTTGACCTTTGCTGTCTTTGGTGGCAGTGGAAAGGCTCGCCCCTTCCCCTTTTGGGCTGGAAACCCCGACCCTGCTGTTCACAACCTCGACTACTGCCAGGTCAACCCCATCGTCGTCTCATAAGCAAGTTTCGAACTTGACGACGAGGACAGCCCTCTTCGCACTCTTTTCCTTCCGCGGTCGTTTCCATGGCTTCGCTTCGCTTGGTCTTTTCAGCTTCACAATAGGTTTCGTTGGAGACAATGTTTTTCGTGTCACGCTTGTACCCTATTGGCATTCACCAATATACCTCTTCTCTTTCAACATGATCGTGATGACAAGTAGTGCGAGGAGCGATCCTGGCCGATGCTGGGAGGAGCGGCAGATCTTGACAGCCAGCCACCCGACCCAAATGTCGATTTTGAAATTTCCCGGCTCTGTAGGACTCTCAGATTTTCCGTGGAACTTCCCACTTCAAGATACAGGACAGCTTTCCAGACACCCAGCGGTGTTTAGCTTTGTCCGACGCTGACGGGATTGACAGAGCAAGCGAAATGATAGATTGAGGTATAGTGCATTGTTGGATTATATGGTTACATGCTGTATCGGGTCATATTAAAAACACTAACTACCTTTCTGGAAAATTAGAACTGTGGCAAGGAGACCTTGTCCGAGTGGTCTACGAGGTGGTCGAGCGTTTCTACACGGGGCAAGACGGTCCCAAAGAGACGGTCCCAGACTCTGGTCTGCTTTCCGTAGTTGCCGGACTTCTTCCAGCCCCTAGAGTGGTGGTTGTCGTGATCCTCAATGATGAGGTCGACGTCAAACCTCTTCATGGGCAGCAAGTCAAAGGCAGGTGCGGTGCCAGCGCAGCGGATACCAGAGTGACCAATGAGCTCGATGAACATGACATAGGTCCAGCACAAGATCCAGTCATGGTAGCTCATCTGGACGATGGGTCGCAGTGTGAAATACGCAAGGACAGGCACAAATACGACGTCGAACCACTCCTGCTCGATATCGGCGTAGAGGGAGAGGACCGGGGTCGGGTGCTTGGCGAGGTGATGGGTACGGTGGAACTTCCAGAGAGTGTCGGACTCGTGCATAACACGGTGATACCAGTAGAACCAGAAGTCGACGGCCACGGAATAGAGAGGTAAAATGAGAGGAAGCCAAGGGGACAGAGTAATTGGAGCGCCTCTGTCGTAGATGATGAGAGTGGCGGCAATAGGACGGAAGAATGCCGTCATGAGCAACGAGTTGAGAACTTGACTGACCTTGACGTCGGGAATGCCATCGCGCGATGCTTCAGGTTGGAGGTAGCCGACGTCGGTGGCAACCTTGCGAAGGGCGTTGAAGAGATTGCTGCCAAATAAGCTCACAAAGGTGCCCCAGTAGAGAGCGTTTGCGACAGGGTGGAAGGAGCGACCAGCCCACTGGGTATAGGCATATTGAATACCGACGGCCGGCAGAATGCGCATGAGGATCCAAAGATGGAGTTGAGCGTTGTTCCAGACCGGTACAGGATCGTCTTTGTCGTGTTTGACAGCAGTGGAGTTTTGAGGAATGGGGTCAACGCCGAAGAGGTGGATGAGCCAGTGGTGAATACCCCAAGTTGACTTTTTCTCTGGTACGTGCCATGAAGACTTGAGCGGTCCTTGTGATGGTCGGATGGGCTCTGGTGTTCGTGGCTGCTTCTTGGTGGCCGTGGAAGCGGCAGTGGATGTGATGGTAACTGTGGCCGTCATCGTGAACAGCTAGTGACGAGGAATTGGGTTGATAGATGGGTGGTTGAGGGTCAGACTTTGTCGATTGGGACTGAGCATCGGTGGAACAGGGTCTGACGGTGATGGGGACGAAAAGGTCCCGAGGTGGACAGCGTGGGGTATATATCCTCACAAGCATCGAACATTGCCAGCTTGTTAATGACGCTGCGCAAGTTGAGGTTTAGCAACATTGCGAGGTTGACGAAGCTGTCAGGGCCCAAGTGTGAAAAATGCAGGTGGTGCAGCACTTGCGGGCGGTAGTGTGAAATCTTTGCCAAGTGAGCTCTGAATCTCGGCAGCCGCAAGGGCTGAGACAGTCAAGCTCAGCTTTCAGTCCATGTGAAAACTTGCAGGCAGGCAATGCACCTCGTGTGGGACCAAAAACAAAGCTCAGCATCTGTGTCACGAACCAATCGACATCTCTAGTTGAACCTCGCCGTACCTCTTCCACACACCAATGTAGTTGTGACCAAGGGCTGAGTCAATCGTTGCCGATGCAAGCAAATCACTTTGACGTACTTTGTTGGGGCTGTCATAAGCTCATCATTACAAGCCCGTCAGCGTGGGCAAATCGATGATTAGCAAGAGATTTTGACCGCAGCTTGTAGACCTCGGAGTTTTATCCTCTCCACACTCGACACTGTACGGATATTTGTGGCGGTGACAGCTGTCGGCTCCAGGCTGCATCCAAGCTTGTCACGATACACAGATGCTCATAGTGTGGTGGAGTTCTGAGCGTTGCGGCTGCCACGTTCAGCCGTGAAAGTGACCGCGGTCATGAGTGCGTCACACGCAAGAGGCTCGAGAGAGGCAGCTCTGGGTCTGCATACTGTACAGCACAGCACAAATGTGTTAGGACAAAGTCAACAGCGCAAACAATCAAAGGTTCCACAAGGCATGCCACCACTCTGTGCTTGATATTTGTGGAACCCAAACTTTACGCCCTCACCCGCGGCGGCTGCTCAAATCCGACACACAGCAGCACGTGAAATCGAATTCATTCCCCCGATCAGCCCGATCGATACGAGAGATTTTGATTTGGTACCAATCATGAGAGCCAATTGGCGGCGTCTGTCTGAATCTCTTTGTCGCTTTGAACCGGAAACCGCAAGCCTAGATTGTACTGCTCTGTTCATTTGCAACCTGTCCCCAAGGGAACATAGCAAGACATGCGATATACCTATCTGAAAGCACTGCGCGAGTGCACCAATCTTGCTCATGATAGAGAAGTAGGAGAGACTCGGCTTGGCACCACCTGGAGCGTTTCCCAGGTTTTGGACAGCAGCGGCATGGTCGCATAGGGACCTGATGGTTTGTATAGAAACGCCACGCGAGACACATAGGCTCACTAGCAAAGTGGGAACTGACGAACGCTTCAATAACGTGTTGATCGCTGATATAAGCTGCGGCAGTGTCATGGATCTGGTGAGCCCAGCTTGTGGGCGTAACACGCATACTGAGGTGGGGCGAAAGTCGGCCTCTTGTCGCTTGCAGTCTAGGATCCTCTCTTTTTTGATATCTTTTGAGTCTAGCGTTCATCTCGAGGTCTTGTTACAGAAACTGCCGGACGTCAGCACGATTTTGATGTAACGGTTTAGAACGTGAGGTACATTGAGCCGGCGTTGCCGCTGTCAAACAGTGCATGTCGGACCTATCGTTGGTCGCAGCATCCGGCATGTCCTGTCTCACAACTCTAAAACCACTGCTCAAGGATGGCGAATGAACGATGCGATTCGTCATGAAACACAGTACAGTATCCTGGACCGTGCTGTGCTCTTCCTTTCACCTTTGGTACGTCCAAGTGGTCTTTGAGTGGATCTCCCGGCTACTCGACCCAACGCTGAAGGTCAGCTCTCCGCCCTCTGGAATCTTCCAACCCTGCTCCAGGGTCGACCAGACCGCAATGTCCTTGTTCCTCAGCTCGAACCTTGCCTTCCTGGTCTCTCCCGGCGCTACATCTTTCAGCTTCTCGAAACCTCGCAGGGTCCTGATGGGCTGAGGGTTGTCATGCGAGTTGGCAGACTCTGGGAAGCTGACGTACAACTGCACCACCTCCGAACCTACCCTGTTCCCCGTGTTGGTAACTTCCGTCTCCAGCGTCAACACAGTGTCGTAGAGTCCAGCGTTGCTGTTGACCAGCTTCTCCTTAGTCGGCTGAATTGATGTGTTGTCTTGCTTGGGCGTCGAGCTGACGCTGAGAGAGTCAGCGTACTTGAACGTTGTGTACGAGAGACCATGACCGAATGCAAAGCGAGGGGTGATGTTGTGATAATCGAACCACTTGTAGTCCACCAGCAACTTCTCCGTGAATCGGGCCTTGGGCTTGAGGACCGGGTCTGCGACGATGGTGTTGGGCGGGTAGTCGCTCTCCTTCTTGGCCACAGTGAAAGGAAGCTTGCCGCTGGGACTGGTCTCTCCCCACAACACTTTTGGCAACGAAGCACCGCCTTCTTGGCCCGGCAAGTAGGCGAAGACGACGGCGGTGACATTGGGGTGGTCGATCCACTGCTCAACGTCGACTTGGCCTGGAGTGTGCAAAATGACGATTGTGTTGTTGTTATTACTTGCCACGGTCTTGATCAGCCCATCGGCGTTGGCCCAAAGGGTTAGGTTCTGTCGGTCCTGGTCTTCGGTAGCAAACGTGTTAGCGAATACAAGCGCTGCCTCGCTGCTGTTAGCTTGTGCCTTGGCGCCCTCGAGATCCCAGTTGTCAAGATGGAGGTTGATGTCGGGACCAACAGCGCGAGTGTACTCCTGGATGGCAGCCGCTGGTGTGATGATGTACGGGGGGAAAGCCCAGCCCGAACCACCGCCAAGCGTCATTGTACCATTGAAAGCATTGATGCTACACTTTCCGCCCTGTCCGCAGCTAGTAGCGCCTTCAAGATTGTCTCCTGCATCTTGACCGATCACAGCGAGCGTCTGCAGCTCTGCAAGGCTCTTCAGAGGAAGACCTCGGCCATCTTTTTTGTTGCTGTTTTTGACGAGGGTGATAGAGTCAACTCCAATCTGATGAATGATCTTGTGATGATCGCCACGGACGTTGTTAGTAGGAAGAGTCAAGTCTCGTACGTCAAACGAAGGTTTGGGGTACGACTCGTCCTGAAGCTCCATTGCCGGTGCAAGAATGCGCAGCACCATATCGTCAAGCCTTGCCTCCGGAACCGAGCCGTTCTGCACGAGAGCAAGAAGAGATTTGCCATAGAAATCGCCGAACTGGCCATTGTATGCAGTGCCCGGCATCGAGACATCGAGGCCGCCGAGTGCGGACTCTTGATTGGACCAAGTGCCTCCCCAGTCTGAGATGACGGAGCCTTGGAAGTTGAGCTCTTCCTTAAGCAGGTGGTTGAGCGAGTAGTCGTCAGAGCACGCGTGTGAACCGTTTACCTCGTTGTACGAGCACATTGTTCCGCCAGTACCCGCTCGAACGGCTTCGGCAAAGGACCAGAGGTAGAGCTGGTGGCTGGTGCGGTCGTCGATCATCGAGTCGATGGGCGTTTGGACGAGCGGAGGGAAGACATCATAGGGTTCGGTAAGGTTGTAGGGGTTGCGATAGGTCTCTTGCTCATAGGCGATGTAGTGCTTGGCACATGTCACAACACCTTTATCTTGAGCATGTTTGACCGTGAGATACGAGGCAACTCCGGTCAAGAACTCATCAGGAGACCATCCTTCCCAGTTCCTTCCACCCCGAGGAGCTCTTCCAAGCGGTCCACCTGTCACAGGGCCAAGCCAAATGTTGACACCCTTATCACGGAACTCTTCTGCAATCGCCTCTGCTCTTTGTGCAATGAGCTCACGATCCCAAGTCGCAGCGGTGGTAAGACCTGCTGGGAACTGCGAGACGCGGCGAGCAGGCCGCACACCAGCAGGCCCGTCTTGAAGGCAGAGAGCCTCGAGACCCACACGAGGAGCTGTACCCGTGAAGCCGACACACTTGCCTGTGTAGCCGGTAGTGATGTTGACCTTTTCTTCAACCGTCATCTGTTCAAGGAGGGACTTGGCTTTGGCAAAGCCGTTGGCCCAGGCAGGACCACCAGTCGTGTAAGGTCCGGTGTAGGAGTGGGCACCATTCTTGCGAGCAAAAAACTCGCTGTCGGAGTAGTAAGTGGTGGAGGGGGCGGCATTGCTGCTGCCCAAAGTTGCAACAAGAGCCAGCACGGCTGCCACAATGGTCGCGTTGATACCGATCATGACGTTTGAAAGGGTCTTGACGCTTGGTACAACCCGTTGGGAAGGGATGGGGGGAGCTGGGCTGGTTTTATACCCGTCAAATCCATTTCGGCCAAATGTACCGAACCAAAGAAACTTCTTCAAGCATCATGATACTTCAACGTTGCTCAGGTGTCAGGCACCGAGCGGGGGAGGAACGAGAAAACAAAAGGATGCGAGCGGACTTAAGCCGTAGAAACACCGGCCAACTGCTCTGCTGGGGCTACCACACAAAGGTCTGGTGTCTTTGCCTGCAAACACTGTTAGGTGAGTTTGGCCACACGAGGAAACATGCATGCCAAGTATTCTCTCGTTCCATTCAGAAAGATGGGGCAAGAGAAAGGGAAGCGAGCGGTTGTGCGGGGCCCAAATGCGGAGACCAGCATGGAATGCGGCTGGCGATGTTGCCAGCCTGAACTTAGGGTTGTCACACCCGGCGGTGAATTGTGGACCCGAGATCTCCCCCATTCTCGCTTGAAGATCAGTCCCATTGTTCTCCATTCTCGGTCTCGTCCCAGGACGCTAAAGAACGCGAATCGGATGGATCCCTACCGACCAGTGCATTTCCCCAACATATCCATAGAAAGCTTCACAGTAGACTCGGCAAACCCCATCTTCGACCTTGGGCGATGTTTGCATTTGCTCCTGCGGTCTTCCTTCGTTCAGATAATGTGCGTACGAAAAGTGAAGCTCTCGAAAACTTCGACGTTGAGACACCCCAACATCGCTAGCATTTGGCTTCAACCTCATTGGTCGAATTATCTCGCTTATGGTTCATCACATCCATGCGGAGCATGTGGTGCCTTCTGGAACGGCTTTACTGGCGAATCTTCATCTAGGCCTGTTTGGCCTTGGTTTGCATAAACGTGGGGAACCGTGTGGCAAGGTCCCTTTGTTTGTACAGTAACGTTGCACGATGTGGGGGGAGACACTGTGAGGAACGTGCGGATTGCCGAGAATGATGCATCATTCGACGATCGGACCATATGACCCCATCATGCGCGAACGAGTCGGAAAATGACCGGTGAAAGGCGCGTCGGTCAATTTTTGCGCAGGGTTTTGCCCCGCTTCGTTTGCTCAAGCGTCGCGTCGTTCGGATTCGAACCTCATCCGCGGGTTCGAATCCTGTGCCTCTGCATTCGATCGCTGATGCGGATTTCGCCGCGTCGTTCTTGTCATTCGCCTTGTGTCATACTTTAGCTCCGTCACATTGAGGTTTGATGGATGCGGGCAGTACATCACAGAGTAGTTCATCATAGTAGGCCGTGAGATGCTGCCGTCTCAGAGCTGAACTGCGAGATCTCCGTTGACAACTTGTCCAGCCGACAGACCAGTTGGATGAGACCCACGTCTGCATCTGCATGCTCTCCGGACTTAGCCGTTATGCCAAGAGCCTGATCGAGGGCCCGTTTCAGGTCAGTTTGAGCGCCTCGCAACGAAGTTGATGGCAGACCTCCGAATTGCAGCAACGCGTCAGGCATCGCCACCGGCTTCTTGCGTTCCTTCGGAAGACCGTCATGCCCATCATTGTCCTCAGGGCCGCTGTCATCGTCACCGCGTTTCTTTGAATGCCAGGATTGCGCCGCTGTATTCGCCGACCCCAAATTGCTAGCCGCAGAGCCCCTGAAGGTCTCCGTCGGTGGCGATGTCCGCAAAGCGGAATTGGCAAGCGAGCTGCTCGGCAAGCTCTTGTGCCTTTCTCCAGGCTCGCTTAACTCCCCCGGTCCGGTCCTCCTACGCAGTCCTTTTGCCGTGTTATCCTCAGCACTACCATGTTTAAGTCCGGTTTTCTCGCCCGTATTGATCAGTACGCCAACGTCTTCAATGAGGTGCGAGTAGTCCGGCTTGACCCTCTCGACTGAAATCGTAGGTGACCCTGCGACGCCGGTCGAATCAGGGCCTTCGTCAACAATAGCCGCTCGAACTTCGGCAAACAGCCTCGAGTCATACGAATTGCTACTGAGTCTAGATGCGCCATATTCCATCTTGGCACGGCTGAGCTTGAGGTAGCCGCGGCTGAACAGATCCGAGGTGGCATTTCTGCTCTGCTGGTATCGATCCAACACCTCAAGGTATTCGGCGATGAGGTCATCCAGCTTGTCGTTCCCTGAACTTGGTTTTGCGGTCTCGGCACCATCGTCACTGTGGACTGCTGTTGCTTCAGTTTTAAAGGTCGTGCTAGACTCTGCAGCTATTGCTGTGGGCAGGGCGAGATGGTGAATTGGTAGCTGGCCTCCAGAGCCTGATGCCGTTTGCAGTTCGTAGGCTTCTGCTTCTTCGCCGAGGCCGAATACAGCATTGTCCTTTTTTGATTCGCCATCGTCGTTCACTTCTCGCTCATCCAACATGCTCAAAGTCTCATCCGAGACCTTGGTCGCATGACGGGCCGCCCTGTCGCGTGCGTGACGACTGATGCCACCTCGTCGAGACCTCCAGTGGCAGAATGCCAAGAGCACGCAAAGCACGTTGAATGCATCATAGGTGCGGTAAGTGTACCTGATTCCCCAGACGAGTGCGTACCATCCCACCGAGGCAAAGCCTAAGGCGATCGTTTTTGCTTCCAAGCTGCTGCGAGGAGGCTCGAGCATGCGTCCCCCTGCCATAAGCCAGACGAGCACCACGATCGGAGCAACATCGAGGACATTGTGGTCCATCCACGCTGCAGTAGTCTTGGGCGTGGAAATGCCCACCGACGTGAGGTTCCGCACCCACGTCACCAGGAAGCTCGCCTTCTGAGGGAGGAGCAGCACGAGTATGACGAAGATGCTCAAATGCTGATTGAAGCGCGACTCGTGAGTCCGCTCCACAGCGGACGCAGAGCGGAGTTCGAGCTGAGCGCGCAAGGTATTGAGCATCTGCAAGAGGAAGATGCAGAGAAAGACGAATTGGTGAGGAATGAACAGCACTACCGACAATAGCAGCACTGCTAGGCCTGCCATAGATTTCCGATTCCAACGGAGCGGATCCGAGCTCGCCGTAGCTGCACCGACCCAGTCGAGTTTGCGACCCGGACCGAACCTTGCTACGGCTACTGCAACCATTCGGAATGAAAAATGGATTGTGGCCACAATGACGAGCAATACAGCGTACGAGACAGCCAGGAAGCAGGGAACCAGGCCCACGGAAGGGGAGTGATCGCTCAGTCCGAGCACCATACCAAGCAGGGATGACGAGGGACCAAGAGACTGCGCCAATGGCATCGATTGGTAGAGAGCAAGACGGGCACTGTCGATGATGAGCAGTGTTCCGGTCAGACAACCCAAGAGGCCGAGGAGCGGGTCGGCTCTGTCTCCGAGCAAAGGCGTTCGGAAAGCTGGCTTCAAGATCGAGGTTAGCAGAGCTGGGAACGTGGCGACATCTGGGTTTGTCGCCCATGTGAGCCAAGAGAGACCGATGCAGATGCAAAGCAGGCCAAGAGGCCACGCTGCGAGCAAGAAGCGGTAGCGCAGGAGAATGAGGCCAGCGGAAGCCTTCCAGTCGACCGACAAGCGGATGGAATCGACGGGCGACTTGCATGTCAAAGATTTCCCGGGTACAGGCTGGAGCAGCGCCTGGTCGGACCAAAGCTGCACCCTCACTTCGTCGACGCTGCGTCTGGCGGGAGGCATGAAGGGTGCGTTGCCGTGCAGCGAGAGAGGGAAGGCGATGGTTTCACCTTGATATGTTCGATCGCGGATCTGACGAACCATATATGGCGTGACCAATTGCGGATACCAGCGAGAATCGCCCGTGGCGCGATTCGAGACATGCAAGAAGGGAGAGAAGGAAGGATCAGTCGAATGCATGGTATCGTCGTTGCTGTGCAAAGTGTAGATGGCCAAATTCTCCAAGAGACATTGACTAGGAACGATTTCGATGCGCCTGGCTAGCAGGGACGAGCTGAAACCTTTGAGGATCCATTCAGAAGCAATCGGAATGGAGCCAGTGGTTGCTAAGCCAGAGTCCTGATGATGCTGCTGCACTGCCGAGTCCTGAGCGACAGTGAGGAGCAACGAGCTGCCGTGCCTCTCGATGCGACCTGCGGCTTGACGCATCCAGCCTGCGCGCACGAAGCTCTTAAGGCCCCTCTGATGAACAAACATGCCCGAGTCGGTCTTGCGCTCTACCCGGATCCAATCGACACGCTGTCTCTTCAACAGATTAGCATCGAGACGCAAGCGCTGGAAAGCAAGGCCGGGGACATGGTAGATGTCCTCTGCATGTGGGAACGGCTTGTTCTCGGGAAGGTCCGGGTCGAATTGCCCGGCTGGTGCCTGCATCAGAATGTCGGTTCGTGGCAATAGACTCGGCGGGATGAGTTCCCATTGCCACGGCATGACGAGCTGACACGATGACTTGTGCCCGCCAATCGGATTGAAAGAGTCCGGGCTATTGGTGCACGTCTGGACCACAAGCTCGATGGGTTGCGGAATAGGCGGACCCGTGCCGGAAGAAGGGTTCCAGCCAACACAGAGATTGGTGACCAGTTCAAAGGCGTGAGAGTCTTGGTCGCCGTCTCCAAGCTTTGCTGGTACGCGGAAGACAGAGTTAGCCGGATCTATGGACAAGACCGAATCCGGGCCTGAGGTTGCTCTCTGGATCGTGGGCGACTCGCCTTCAACGACAAAGGTCTCACGATCTTCGTCATAGAGCGAATCGGTAGATGCGATCATTTCCAGAGGCCCGACCTCGCCGTTGCCGGCATCCGATACGTCAAACAAGCTGAGGGCACGCCTCCAAAGCTCGCGACGTCTGCGCAGCACGCTCGGTTTGCCACTGACGCCGCCGGCATTGCGCTCCTCTGAAACGCGTCCGAAGGCCATCATGTCGAGGAGGAAGCCCCGGGCGATCTTTTCACGAAGTTGGTCGCACCACATGACGGCGAGATGATCCACGGAGGACCAGAGCGACGGCAGCGAATTGGTAAAGGTGGAAATGCGCGAGGGCGGAACAGATTCCCCAATGCGTGCGAGGGAGAGCGAGGATGGATCCGAGGGGAGCTGGGTATCAAGAAGTCCGCCCGCGATGGAGACGAGCAATGGCGGTACGCCCTTCGCCGACGCTGGCTCAGAGGCGGCGACCGGCTGGTTGATGAGCGAATAAACGTGTTCGATGCTCCTGTCGAAGGGCACTGGTGGGTACGCATGCGGAGTGCTGAGCGTAACAATGGTATCCACGCTGCCTTGTGGATAGTTGGGCAAGTGGGCTGTCAGTCGAGCGGCAATGCCCCCCATGCTGTGAGCAAGGATGGGAACCGTCGTGTTGCGTTCCCCTGCGGCAAAACTGCGAGTAGCGGGCGACGCATAGCGGTTGGAGAGATAGGCAAGCACTTCGTTGATGAAGGTGGCCTGCTCTATCAAAGTGGATCCGCTGAAGGCAGAAAAGTCTTCGTTGAAGTCAATGGTATACCAGTCGGTATGCGCAATTCCAGCAGGGGCGTCCTTCCATTCGTCTCTACGCGCGCCAAATCCATTCTCCTTGTAGAACTGTCGCGAGGCACTGGAAGCCACGCTACGGACCTGTCCATAGGATCCTGCGTTGCCAGGGACAAAGAGGGCAGGGCTACCAGTGGGAAGCTCCATAGGTTCAAAGTCGCGCTCGCGGTAGAGGTAGAGACGATACTTGCGCCACAAGCCTGAAGGTGAAAAGGACTCGAGGTTGGCGGTATGGTCGACATAGGCTGGTCGCATGCGGGACATGCGGCATTGTTGCGAGATGGCAAGCTGCTGCGGAAGGCGTATGAAGGAATCGACCGAGTATACAACCAGTACCAAGGACGCTGCAAGTATAGTCCAGGGCAGCCATGATCTACGGTCAGGCCGCGATGGGCTGCCATCCGTCGCTATGATGGGAGTCATGATTGCTGAGCTTGAAGCCGAGCGGATCTCATCACAGCGAACGGCGCCGAACCAATGGGAGACGTTGAGATCAGCTTGTCTGAGTTCATGAGTTCTGCGTATGTTCGTGCCGGGCCTTCCGTAGCAGGACCGCTGATACCCTGAGAAGCGAGGCGGAGCCTTTGTAGATGCGCTTCCTATACGATCGTAATGTCGAAATGCTCGCTGACTCGGAAATGCCGGTCTCTCAAGAACCCTTATAGCTGCGCTACAGCTGGAAAAGGCATGCGTCGGAGCAGCCGAATGTCGAGCGAGAAAAGTGTGATGGAAGGGTTTAGGAAACGGAAGTATTGATCCGCCGCTTCTGCTACCAAGTGTTGGCCAAGACGTCGGTCGAGCTGCGAAGTGTTGCTCTCGGAATTTCCGACGGTGTCACCGGATCGGCTCGGCATCTCTTGCATTTCCGGCAATCCTGGCAATATCGGCGATCTTGTAATTAGTCATCATCCGGCCGAATAGCACAATTGGCTGAGCGCAACCCTTCAAAGCTCAGTCATCCCGATCGGTCTTACTTGTTTTAGCAATTCCATCATCTTTACTCCTCGCATTTTTCAGTTACTGTACGCGACACGAGAGCTGGTGACCGGAAAAATTCTGCTTTTCTTGGGTCTGCAGTAACGCTGTGCATTGTTCAACACACCACCGTCGCAGAGGAGTAGCAGCACACAAGACATCAAGGTGCGGAGCCCGTCTCAGCCTGTTGCACAAGTCGGACCTTCAGGCGGTCGACAGCTCAGACGCTTGCTTTGGAGCTGGTGTCGTGATGGTAGGAAGGAATTCGATTGCTTTGCATGCGGTGCAGTGCCAAAAAATGTGAATCACAGTATGTTTGCTATAGTAAGAGTCGGGCTCTGCTTAGATGGCGAGGAACTTGCCCTGAGAAGCAAGGTCGTTCGACACAAATGCAGCGTATGACCATGTAAGATCTCTGGCGCCCTGATTGAAGCCGTTGTTCCTGTTGAACTCCTCGTTGAGCGATCCGTTGGGCCAGGAGTGCGAGTTGACAATATTGACAAAGCCGTTGGCCATGGCCTTCATGCCAGAGGTGAGAGCAATGTACTGGTCGGATCCGGAACTGAATGTACCCGTAGCAGCTACGGAAGAAAATTGTTGGTAGAAGGGAAGCGAAGTCGACGTGACCGAGAGACTGCCTTGGGTGTTGGCAACCGAGACGGCGGTGTTGAGAATCTCGGCGGCAGCGAGGGTGCAGATGTACCAAGGGTTTCCTTGCGAGGTGCCATTGCCATCGTAAACATCTTCTTTGTAGCGACCAGTGCCAACCGCAGCGGGAGCAGCAGCATTGTTGTTGATTGCATACAGGCTTCGGAACGAGTCGACATACTTTTGATGCGTCGCAAGCACCTTGTCCGAAGCGGGGCCAAAGACGGTCGCGTCAACGGCAGCGGCATTGTCGGTGGTGTCCCACCCTTTGAGAGCTCCAAGCAAGACAGAGCAGTCAAGGCCAGAGCGGCCACTGACGCCCTGGTAAGCCTGGATATAACCGTTGTTCGAGTCCCAGAACGTCTGAAGCTTGGACTTGATGGCAGCGGCCTGCTGATTGTAGTAGGTGGCAGCACCAGGGTCGTTCATCGAGGTAGCAAACTTGGCACCATCAATCAAGCTACGGTACTGCACCATCAGTGTAAAGAAGTGAGTACCCTGCACCTCTTCCCACAAGTCGAAGGTCGGGTCCTGCCAGTGATGAGCGACCCATTCAAGATCGGTCTTGATGATACTGCCACCATTCAGGTCGGACTGGTACAGGGTGCCAGTTGTAAAGGGGTCCTTCAGACCAATTCGCTTAGCGAATGCGATGAGCGCAGACGCTCGGAGTGCAGGCGAATCATTCTGAGGTCGACCCCAAGGGCCAGTGAAGAGAGAACCATCAGGGTTGAACTTGGGCTCACCCTGGCCGGAGCTAGAGCTAGCAGCGTTCTGCTGGTGGATCTTTTCGGCGTTGGCATAGTTGGTCACGAGGGTTCGGTCAAGCGTTGGCTGCGAGATGACGACCTTCATGGTGAGAGCAGCGTCGCGCACCCAGCTGTAGAAATAGTTGGGACCAGCTGTCGAAGGAGATGCGATCACGGCGCCCGTTTGAACGTGGGGCACTTGGTTGCCTCCAGCGGTAGATGAAGCACCGCCAATGTTGGCGAGCATGCGCTGGTAGGCGTAGGAAGAAGTGACCGTACGCGGCACGAGTCGGCTTGCCTGACTCTCGAGGCCGATTAACGACCTTGCTACGGAGGCAGCATCAGCATTGCTGCTGAACGCACAGAGGCAGATGAGGAGAAGGGCAAGGCCGGCACTGCCCAGTAGTACTATGGGCCTCGAACACCTTTCGGAGGTGGTTCTGGACATGGCTTCGAGATCAAGCTCCTTGATGTTGAAGGAAGAGAAAGGACGATGGGGGGCAGATGTGTGGTTAGTGAAGGAGTGGTAGCCAAAAGCTGTGTGGTTCGATAGTATGGATGAAAGAAGAGGCGACGATTCATGGCTTGCTTTTATGCTTTTTGCTGACCCCATGATTAACCCTCGAGCGAATGAAGTGGCCCAACAGGCGTGGGAAAGACCAGCAGGTGGCTAGCCGGGGGAGAAGGTCGAGATTGAATGAAGTAGCGCGTTCGTCGGTACTCTGGCTACGAATAGTGTGCAGATCTTCCTGATCTGGAGACCAAGATGGAGGGAGACCAAGCCAGGATGGAAGAATCCGAGGAGCCGTTGCGGTGAGGTCCAGGTAAGGTGGGCGAAGGTGAGCAGACAAGCAAGGACAGCGTGAGTCGACCAAGCGAGAAGTGTGGATGCAGGTTCTAAACGAGGCACAACAGGAGCAACGGCGAGCACAACGAGGGCGAAGCCAAGCGAATTCCTGGGTGCAGATACGACAGAGATGCGCGATGCTCAGTGGATGGAAAGGATGGAAAGGCGACCTCCGAGCAGGCTTGTCAAGCAAGATGATGGAGTATGGTCTAGTAAAAGCAGCAACAAAGGAGAAGCAAGGGATCGGCTCACACAGGAGAGCTCTGTCCCAACAAGCCTGGCTCGAGCGTAACACATACAGTATGCCAAAGGTGGGGTGGATGCGTCAAAAAAGTGGAGGAAAAAAGGGGTCCAGCGCCTGTGAAATCTCCGCATGGACGGACGGTGTTGCTGTACGACCTCTTAAGAGGGTGCAGGATCCGAGACTTTCTGCGTGCGATGGTCTGCGTCACGCCGTCTATCTTCCACTGACGAACAATATGAAGGCCCCACACAAGGTTTGCCGAGCAGATGTCACGCCAGCCGATGGACAGACTGTGTAGTTGCAGCAAGCAGACCAAAATAATCTCACCGAGATCTGGATAGGATTTGACCAAAAGAGCATTAACTTACTTACTATGTTCTGTCTTAGGCGATGATGCGGGGCTCGTCTAGGGGTCTAACAACTTTCGGATCAACGTGAGCCGGTGACACAAAAGGGTGGCGAATGGCTAAGCACACAGGCGATTCGTAGATCTGGGACGCTACAAGAGGAACTGCATGCACGCCGTTCGCAAGCGAGTGCTGATGCAGTTTTTGCTTCGACTCGAAGTAGGAGTTGCTTGTTCCGCTGTCTTTGGCCTGCAGTCCCACATAGGGCTGCAAAAGCTTCCCCACACTCGATCGTCAAAGGTTCTCCTATTAGAGATAGCGAAGACTGCACTTTATTTATGCCTTTTGGTCACAAAACCGTTGAACTACCTTTCACACGGACTTAGGGCTTGCGTTGAGCTTGAGCAAAAGTGATGGACAATGGATGCCTCTACGTCGTACCAATGCAACGCATGAGTAAGATTGCGAATTGAGCAACTCTGCAGACCGAGTCGAGTCTATAAAACAAAGCCACAACGTGCTGTCTTTGGGCAGGCATGGCGATGCTCTGCTCCCTTTGAGCAACATATGGGAGTGGTGGCTTGGCAAGCAGCGGAAGAATCCCTTCGACGCAACTCACGAGCTAGAAGGAACAGAAAGTACAACAGACAATGGCAACTGTGCTGCTCATACAAGCTCGCGCAGGCGAGCATCAATTTGGTATTCGGCAATCTTCGAGACACCAGGTTTGCGCTAGCCTGTGCCAGTCTTTTGTTCGTGGCCGTGATTCGAACATCTCTGTAAACCTGATAGCAATTGCTCCATTTAGGTTTTTTTGGGTTTGGCCAACCATACGCCCTGGCCGGTCTGCTGCAAAGTTGTACAGCCTTTGAGTTTGTGTTGAAGGTCCGAATCAGCTGTGAGAGGCTGTTGCACATATTCGTGTGTGCATCGCTCATGTAAAGCCCGGTCTCGGTCGAACTCTGCGCCTTGACCCACATTGGTCTCCTTCCCTGCAATCAAACCTTCTCCAGATCTGAATCAAGTTCCTGTGCATTCGAGCGTGTTTTGCTCGCATTGCCCCGCACGACGATATAGGTCAGCTCGGTGTTGATGCGTTTCGTCGTGAACCGCTTGCCTGGGTCTCTAGAACGGCACCTTCCTCATCAGGCAGACCATTGCGGCCATGAAAGCTGGTCTAATCATCCGTTATCGTCCATATCAGGAAATGCTTGGACCCAAAGGCTACTTTGATTGATCTGTTATTGTGTGAAGGCCTCGGCAATCTGTGTCACATGGCAGCCCTCATAAGAAGCCACAAATGAAACTACAACTTGCTGCGCAACCAACCAAGCATCCCGCTTCCCTTCTTCTCGTTTGGGAAAACACTTCGCTCTACCCATTGCTTGAAGTTCTGCACAACCACGCCTGGCACTTCGTTTTGAACCCAGTGTCCACTTCCAGCTACTTCGACAAATTCGGTTTGCGGGACGTGCTTCTTCATGGTCTTGCCCAGAGCTGGCGGAACTGCAACATCGTCTTTTGGCATGATAAGCATCGCTGGCAACGACTCTGGTAATGTCTTTGATGTCAACTCGCGGTCTTCTTGCCAGTTGATTTCGCGTGTGCGGTACCAGCTGAGCGGTCCTTCCATGCCACGACTGCGGAACACTTGGACATAATAATCAAGGTGTTCCTTGTCGAGGATCATACGGCCAAGATACTTGAGGGGGATGTCCGTGAACTCTGGCTTGGTGAGGAGCTTTTCCAGCTTGCCAACAAGGTGCCAGTCTCGGATCTCGTCATCGTTCTCCGAGTCAGCACTGAAGAGGCCAGGGATCATGTAGATGATCGCAAGGAAGCGGTCGAGGTGTTGCTCAATGATCTTGGTACTTCTCTCCTCCGAGAAGAATTTTTGGTATCCAAAGCTGGGAACGTTATTGAGCACCATGTCAATCGGAAGAACCTTGGAGGTTGGAGCCTGGAAAAGCACACAGAGGCCGCAGACGCCCATGACCCTGTCTGGGTACCATTGTGCGAACCTCCATCCTAGCCACGAGCCCCAGTCGTGGCACAGAATGATGACACGACCCTTCTTTCCATCTGAGGTGAGATGCTCTGCTCCGTACTCTGAGCCCTTTGCAACTTGTGCATGGTCCAGAAGGCCGTTGAGGTCGATCGAGATGGCTCTGCCGCCGTACTCTGCGAGGCGAGGCTCGGTTCCAGGGGGTGTGGAGGCAGCTGAGGTGGGAGGAGCTGAGCTGAGCCCGTAGCCGAGCAGATCGGGAATGATCAATCGAAAGCCGGCAGACTTGAGAGGTGCGATGACGCTCCTCCAGCCATACGAAAAGTCGGGGAAACCATGGAGGAGGAGAAGCGTGGCGCTCTCGGGCACACCTGGAGGCGGGCGATGGTCGAGGTAATGGTACCTGCGTTGGGTTGGCTTCGCATCTGGCAGTGAAGGTGGTGTGGTCAGAGGCGTGGTGTAAAATCGCGATGCTGTGACGTCCAACATGTCGAAGCCTTTTGTTGATGATCGAGGCGATACGAGCTTCAGGCTGGCATCGAGTTTGATGGCCTCGTGTTAATAGGCATCCCAAGCCGTCCAACAGAACAATGAGAGTCGACAAAGCGACAGTGGGTCACCTGGTTCAAATGATGCAACCCACGGTTAGCAGCTACACTAGTTGGTGGAGAATGGTGGGTCAGGTCCAAGCTAATAAAGGTGGGAACAGGCAAGAATGTACTGTAAGCCTTGTCTCACTCAATCCTCTTTTTATTTTTTATTTTTTATTTTTTATTTTTTATTTGATTTGATTTTTGGGCGTGACAAGTGACTGAGGAACAGCAATGCCAAAAACGGAGACAAGGAGCGAGATGAGATCATGCCGAAAAGCTTTGGGCTGCTACTCGTCTCAACTGCTTGCTTGGGCGACAACGTGTGCCACAGATACGCTTCCTTTGTCTTGTTGCTGCCTTTATTCGACATCTGTGCACTTGCTGATGGTGACTTTAATGACGAGCATAACCGTTATTGCAAGCGACTACGATAAAATCAAGTTTAGATTCGGTAGTATCAGGGCTCAGTCATTCTATCATTCCTCTTTTGCCGAATCCGCTGCACCTAACCCACTCACAGACTCGGTGCTTGAAATCCGCTCTCTTAGCGAACCCTGTCTTGTCCTGTCTTGTCCTGTCTGTCATGTCACGGTGCACAGTTCCCGAGTCTGTCCCGTTCTTGTACCTTTCAAGACCACGCCGAACGACTGTCAACGTGTGTTGCCCCCCTCGGTTCCCACCGCGGACCTGCTTCCCTTTGTGCTGCAGCAACCCTTATGGCTTTATTGTGATTGTCAAACCCATGCTTTGGCCCTTTCTCCCCTTCCCTCTCCTATCTTCGAACCATTCATCACCTTTCTCACTCTGACAGCGTCGCTATCACACCATTGCACCCATCCTTGCACCCATCCTTGATTCATCGTAGCCAGCCGGTACCGCCCTTGTCTTTGTTGGTCGGTATCTTGTTCTCTCATCTCTCAGCATCGTCACCAATACCCATTTTCAGCAGACTCGATCTCATCTCTCTTGCCAGTTTGCTGCACGGGCAGACGAGCCCGCAGCTCTACTAGAAACCGTCTTTGACACCATCCAACCCGGCATTTCCTCAAACCACACTGTTCGTCCCAAGGGTAGACTCCTATGCTCTGACCGCTTGATCTCGAGCACAACACAAGGTACACTCACTGGACGACGATATGAGCCAGTGGCCGTCGATGCAGAACGAGGCTGGTCCCTCGTCCGGCCCACTGCGCTACGACCCAGTCGTCCGACGCTGCAAAACCGTTAGCTACGCTCCCTCGTCCTCAACACACTCCCGTCCTCACGCCACCATTTCCAACACTTCGAGCGTGCCCACCCTTCACCAGCTTGCGCTTCCCATTCGACTAAACAACGCTGCAAGACGCAGCTCAAGTGTTTTCAGCGAACTTCGTGACCCTACTGTCAGTCCTTCTAAGCGCGGAGAGACGTTGCGCGCATACTCGAGACAGCGCCGTGTCTTCTCTGACAACGACAATGCCACGCCCACCAGCCCGAACCGACTCACTCGAGCTCTGCCTTCAGCTAGCCCGGCGTCGCCTTCCATGCGTCGACCTAATCTCGCGCGCAATTACGCTGGTGCCGTCGGCCTGTCCGACTCGATAGCCTCCTCTCTTCTCTTTTCGAGCGCAGCGGATGACTCGCAGAGCAACAGCTTCGCTCCTATTCACATGCCTTCACAAACGGAAACTCTCATGGACGAGGCATCGTCGTCCATGTCGAGCACGCCAAGTCTCACCAGCCCTACTTCCACCCTGTCTCGTTCCACCTCGCTCCGATCCGCAGCCTCCGACCGTACCGCAATGATGGGCAGCACACGCTACCTGTCGCTCAACGGCTCAGCCGACCTCCCAACAACCATGGAAGGCTTGTCTCCAGAATATAGCGCTTCCAACTGGACTCGTAGAGCGAGGAGGTGGTCCAACTCCATGTCACGCAGGATGAGTATCACCGCCCTGAACCAGACCCTACATTCCACGACATCACCCTACCTCAAAGCCGGTCTGCAGGAACTTCGATCCATCTTTGACGTCGACACGCTCAGTGTTGCCGTCGGTGATGATGACGACCGCCAAGACACTGATCTCGAGGGCGCTTCCCCGGTCGAACGACGCAAAAGACAGCCGGAGAAGCAGGACCGCTCAGGGCTCTTTGGTACATCAGGCGCCACTTCGGCCGTTGCCATGTCGCGTGCACAAGCCATATTCGAATCCCCTGGAACCATCTCGCCGATTCTATCACGCCAGAGCAGCTCCGAGGACCGAGAGCTTCTGGCTGCAACCTCGCCCCAACGTTCTACCATCAGCTTCAAGAGCCAGATCTACCAAGCACCTGTGGCTCACCGTCGCGCACAATCGTGGCGCAAGCATCGCAGCCTTTCCATCTCGGACCTGCCTAACCCATCCCTGCTTTTGGACGCCACCAACAGCAAGTCCACTGCTCCCAACACACACAAGCCCTCGTCCAGCTTCTACACCGTGCGCGACGCTTCGGCACGCTCCCAGTCTGTACGTGCACCACTAGTGGCGGTCGGACTGGCTGCGCTCAGCGTCTCCATCATCGGATTGTGCGCGTTTGAGACCTCAATCCACCCGGACGCTGCTTCGCTTCCGTTGACTGCTTTTATGCTCGCACAGTCCGTGTTTGCGCTGGTCGGCATCGCCGGACTTGTGCTGCAGAAGCGCTGGCTGATCGACCTGGCGTCGCGATTGATTCGTGCTCATGTGCTCTGCCAGGTGCTCATTGCCCTCGCTGCGCTGCGTAGCCTCAGCCGCACTGCCTTCTATCGCGACCGCGTTGACCGCCAAACCTTCAATGGCACCCCTGCCGGCGCCGACATGCTCACTTCGTCAAGCTTGCTAGCAACCCCCGCCCACAGGGTCGATCCACACCTGTCGTTAGTCGGCTCGTTCCGGGATCAGCTAACCTACGTCTGCGTCTTCATCGTTCAGGCGGCCGCACCGCTCGCATTTGTTCTGTGGGCACAGTACTCGGTCGCATCCGCACTCAGCCGCGCCACTCGCCACCTGCCTGTATCCATTGTCTCGAACAAGGAGCACAACGAGCGGCGCCAGTATTCGGTGCCCACCGTCAAGGTTGCCGATGCTGACACATGCGATGGCCCGCGAAACGAGCGTATGCGATTCAACAGCGAAAACCCCACCCTCAGCAAGTCGTCGTCGCAGAGCACACTTCTTGGCGGCGCGACTCAACGCAACAGTGAGGGCTGGTTGGGCTTCGTCATCACTCGGCTCGATACCAACAAGGCCGTCTCTGTCCCGGTGCCCAAGTTCGACCTGGATGCAGACGAGTTGACCAGACGGCTGCAGGCTTTGGCACGTTCGGGGACGCCCACTCAGCGAGTCTCTTAGGAAGTGCAAGGAAGAAGGGATCCTCAACCCATTTCACAATGCAGCAAACTTGACCATTCATCTCAGCATCATTCTTTTCTCTGCTCCTGCATCGCACATACTACAATCGTTCACATAGTGTATTTTTACTTGCATTCCTCTGCCAACGTCAACGCGGTCACCATTCAAAGTATGTGCGTGTGATGTGGGCTTGGCATCAGAGTTGAGGGAAGATGTCGTCGCGTCGTTGTTCCCACAGTGGCATCTCTTGACGGGTATTTTCGAGCGATTCGAGGTCCTATTTCCGTGTGACAAAGCCAGGCGAGGGGTGAAGGCGTCAGATATGCTCTCGAGACTGAGCTGTGAAATGGGTTGGGGTAGGCTTACGATATCAGCGAGGCAGAAGGTGGGTTTGTAAGGCTGGGTGTCGCTGTTTCATCCCATACAGTCCAGTGTTGAGAGGTGTTGGCAATGAAACTTTGACGTTAGTCTCGACCTCACGCGTGCGTGCTGTATGAGGAGAAGGTGATACATACGGACATTGTGTGATGACCGAGCCCCAAGGGTCGACAATCATTGCATGACCCCACGAGACGCGCTTGGTTCCATCATGTGCCCCGACCTGTGCAGCGGCCAAGACATAACTTTGTGTTTCGATCGCCCTCGCTCTCAACAGTGTCTCCCAGTGCGCAGCGCCTGTCCTCACCGTAAATGCCGAGGGGTAGGTGAGTAGTTGTGCTCCTTGTCTTCTCAACGAAAGCGAAGGTTCTGGAAAACGCAGATCGTAGCATGTCAAAAGCCCCACTTTCCCCAGCGGTGTCGTTCTCGGTGCGAGCAGCTTGGTCCCTTTCAACGTCGAGTCGCTCTCCAAGATCTTCAAGCCGCCTTTGATGTCCACGTCGAACAAATGCAACTTCCTATACCGGTCCAAAATCTCGCCATGCTGATCGATGAGCAGTTGGGTGTTGTAGCAACGCAGTCGGCCATTGTTCTCGGTCTTGTCTTTTTCATCTTGTTCGGGCCCAGGCGGCTCGTGGACTCCAATAGAGACCCAAACGCTCGCTTCCTCGGCGGCAGACTGGATGCCTCGGACGAAATCGGCGTTGTCATACGAGCGGGTAAGCGCGGCAACAGCGGTGGTGGGCGCGATGAAGTCGGTCGCTTCGGGGAGAAAGATCGCTCTGGCCCCGGCACGGGCGGCGGAGCGGATGATGGAAACGGATTGCGCGAGGTTATCCGCAATCACGCCTGTGCTTTTGAGCTGCGCGACCGCTGCCAACACCATCGTGGGTTGAGATGCCCAGTGCAAGTAGGTATCGATGCGACGGATACTCGGTTGCTGCCGTCGGAAGATGCACAAGAAGCGTGAGTAGAGGTGTCGGGGTGTTCCGAACGTATTTCGTGCATTCACTGAGTGGTCAGTGCCAAGCTTGAACTGAACTGCGAATTTGGACCGGCAGTTCGCAGATATTTTTGTACAGTATTGTACATGCCCGTTCGGACTGCCGACGTTGAGTCTCTCTATCGACAACAGATCCGGATCGGATGTGCCGATATTGTGATAGAGATTGTATAACCTCACCAATAACAGGTCAACATGCCACAAAGAGTAATCGCCCAACGGCCAAGCCAAGCCAAACAGCACAGCCTCCTAGCAACTGTGAGCTGCACTATGAATTTATGCCTGCACGTGAGAGAGTCCAAGACGGCTACTTTCGGCTGAATTAGCTCGATTGTGCAACGCTTTCCCACACCCACGATTCTTTTGTTCTTTTGCAATGGTGTCGAGACGGCGTCTCCGAACGGGGATACGCTCCCGAGTGGCATGTGCGAAAACTCCATGTCATGTCGACAAGAGATCACGGTGCTGAGGCTTTGCTATGTACCACCGAGAGCGTAGGGGTCAGCACGAGATGTCAGCATGGTCAGACGCAAGCAACTGCGTACCGCTCCATGCGCGTAAGTGTGTCCGCATTGCGTGTGATTTTTGTGCGGGATCAAGCTCGGCCAATTCTAACGGCGAAACTACAGTCTTCTATAAGTTATTCACGCGCTTGGGCCTCGGTGTCACAATTTTGGACGCTTGTGATAAATTTGGGTGTGTGCTTCTCGCTGGCCTCATTTCGCCGGGAACGTAGCTGAGCCCTGGTCACGATACTAAGCATTCTCGCCACCATCCCACTCTCCTCCCTCACCTCAGAGTCAAGACCAGCGCAGCGGCAAAAAGAAGGTCATGCTGTCGATTGACGCTAGCGCCCTAGCAAATTGGTCCTAGGCTCTCGTTCCTACTGAGGTCGCTGCACACCAATCGAGCTGGACCCGCTACGTAGCAGGGTATAGCTCAGCCTTACCGATACCCACGACGACGAAGCTTGCTGGTCAACATGGCCGGTCAGCAATCGGGCCAAGGTCCGGACGAGTTTGGCGCTCTCCCCGGCGCCGTCTCTGATCTGCGCTCCAGGTTTGAGCAGCTCTCCAAGTCCGAAAGCAGTCGGCCCACCTATAAGCATACTTCCTCTACGTCCAGTATACGACAGAAAGATCTCAACGCGACACACACTTTCGGTCAGCCGGAAAAGAAGCTTGTGATGAATCAGATTGCTACAGGCTCTCCTGCATCTGTGTCGAAACCCAAAAAGACTCGTGCAGTCGCATCGAGTTCGCATCCAGATGGCACATCTACATCATCGTCACCATCGTCATCAGCAACAACAGCAGCGCCTGCACCTGTCCCTCCGAATCTCTCTCAGACAGCTCCTGCTACTCTGGCCGGAAACGATCTTGCTACATCGTCCACGTCCGGAAGCTCAAATAGTTCCGTTACCGACATTATGAGAACAGCAAGCAAGGACAAGCATGTTACGCATTCCCACCAGGCTTCTGGCTCTGCAAAACCGCTAGCCGTATCAGCTAGCAAGTTTGGCCAACAGCCTCCTTCGCTGCTCACTCGAAAGTCCTACACCATCCGCGACACCTCTTCCAGCACGCCTGCTTCCACAGTCGCGTCTGCTTCCGCCTCAGATGCTGAAGGCCCCACAAAGGCCAAGATACCCCCTCCCAAGCCGCCCAAGCCGAGCTCTGCATCGCATGGCATCCAGATCTTGGATGATGCCGATCTCGAGCGCTTATCGCATTTGGGTTCCTCCTCACGCGTGACGTCTCTCGCCACCATGTTTGGACATAGGCCGAGTCAACACAAGTCGAATAGCACCAACGCCAATGCTACTTTGGCTCCCGGCCGTATCGCCACGGGAGGAAGCCACTTTCTCAAGTATTCTCGCTCTAATGAGCAGCTCTCTCCAACCGCTGCCGCCGAGGCCGAGTCGGATCCGTTCAAGGAAGCTCCGCCAATAGTCCCGCCACGTCCCATGAAGGCCGACAGCTCCTCAGAGAGCCTGGCCGGGTTGCCAGGATCGATTGCATCGGTAATGTTGGAGCCAGAGCCGGTAACCTCGCCTGCCATCCCTCCCAATCCATCCAGCGCAGCATTCATTACCCTTTCGCCGCCAGATGCGTCACTCGCCCTGTCGCCTCCAGGGGCATCGTCCAGCTTGTCGCCACCGCCGCTACCCTCGAGGGAAGCAGACTCCGCAACACCTGATGCAATGCAAAGAAGGCGACTCAGCGCCTCAAGAAGCACCGGAGACTTGCCGATCCTAAGCGGCGTCCTCGCCAGCGACAAGGCAGAGATCCCGCCATTGCCCGCCCGTAGGCCGGCAGGCAACGATTCGAGCTCAGCTCAGGACGGCGCAGCTATTATGCCACCTCCTCAGCGAAGCGCTCCACCTGCAGCCTCCGCGAGTACCCACCACAGAGCCAAAACAATCACGGCAGCGAGATCCAAACCGATCCCCGTGTCGTCTCCGGCGCCTAGACATTCGCATCATGCTCGCAGTCTGTCGCCTCAAGACGTCGATGCTTCAACGCCAGTCCTGCCTCCGCCCATCCGCAATGCCAGTGTCGCATCGAATGGGTCGATCGGTCGCAGCTTTGGCTCTTCCTTTTCCAGGCGACCTGGCACCGATAGCTCGGATGAAGACGACGACGTGGACGCTGCTTCCTCCTTCTCAACTTCGTTGTACAAGACACCTGTGGGTCTGCGCAGGGCCCACGCACCAGCCGATATGACACCCAATGGTCTGCCCGACACCTCACACGCCAATCGTCGCGCGCCAAAGTTCAGCCCCGACTGTTTCACGTCGGCAAAGCAAGGCTTCCAATCCTTCGCCGTCTGCGGCCACACTGTCGTCACAGGCAGCGGTGACAAGGTCAAAGTCTACCGCGTAGGCGAGTCGGCCTTAGGTGTGGGAGAGAAGCTCTGTACGGTCGGCGAACATCTATCCAAGGAAGTCAAGCTTACCGCGCTCGAGTTCCGACCGCCAAATCACAACATTTCTCCCGTGCCAGCCATTGGCAGACGGTCGCATGGCGAGACGGCAGACGAGGGGAGGTATCTGTGGTGCGGCACCAAAGACGGGCATATTTGGGAGCTCGACATTGCCGAAGCGCAGGTGGTGTTTTCGCGGCAGAATGTGCACACGGATCCGGTTCAGCTGCTCAAGAGGGTTGGAACCAAGATGCTGTGCTTGGACGAAGGAGGAAAGATCTCGATCTGGCTGCCCAGTGCAGACCCAGACCCGGCGCTGGCAGGTTTGCGCCTCTCAAACCAGCCCATCACCCAGCGCATCGCCATGGAGAAGGGTTCGCACGCCTGCATCGTTGGCCAGCAACTGTGGGTCGCCACCGGCCCGTCCGCACAGCGCAATGCAAAGGATTATGCGGGCAGCAAAGGCCCGCGCATCCGCATCTACAATCCCTTTGCCGACGATAAACCCTTCAACGCGCTCTCCAAAGCCATCACCATCCCTGCCGACCTCGCCGATGGCGTAGGCGTCGTCACTGGTGGCACCGTCATCCCTTCCCGCCCGAACTATGTGTATTTCGGGCACGACTCTGGCCATGTCTCGATCTGGTCGAGGCAGACGTACGAGTGCGTTGGTGTGCGCAAGCTGGGTCCGCATGGGCTTACGGCTGTGGCGGGAGTGGTCAAGTATCTGTGGGTCGCAACGAGGGCGGGGACAATTTCGGTGTTCGACACTGAAACGGCGCCGTGGCGGGCGCTGAAGATCTGGACGGCGCACAAGGAGCCCGTCACTGCGATCAAGGTGGATGAGCACGGCATCGAGAAGACGGGCCGGCTTCAGGTTGCGTCCGGTGGGCTGGATGCTGCGGTGCATTTGTGGGATGGGACGCTGTCATTCGACTGGATTCAGGTGGAGAAGAGCAAGCGCGAACACGAGTTTTGCACGTATCGTAGCATCAAGACGCTCAACGTGACGTTCAATATGGATGCCGCTTCGCCGTCCGATCTCGAAACCTCGGCTGAAAATATGGAAGTGTTCGCGTCCATGCTGCGCAACGCGTGCCAAATCGGATCGGATACACTCCCCGCCGAGCGGCCGCCCGACATTATCGTGTTCGGCTTCCAAGAATTGATCGATCTCGAGAGCAAAAAGCTCACCGCCAAATCGCTCCTCCTCGGAGGTGGAAAGAAAAAGGCCAACGACCTCGGCGACAGGGTGTCCCGCCAGTACCGCGCTTGGTACGATAAGCTCATCCAGATCGTACGCTATGCTATGCCGCCGACGTGTGGCTATCTGCTGGTGCAGTCCGAGTCGCTAGTGGGGTTGTTCACGTGCGTGTTTGTCAAGCAAGCCGAGTTCAAGAATGTGCGGGAGCTTGCGATAAGCACGGTGAAGACGGGGATGGGGGGTAGGTATGGGAATAAGGGTGCAGTCATTGCGAGGTTGGTCGTGCAGGATACGAGTATCGCGTTTGTCAATGCGCATCTCGCGGCGGGGCAGAAGCATGTCAAGCAGCGCAATGCAGACGTTGCTGACATTTTGGAGTATCCATCGGTGTTTTCGGATCCGCATGCGGATCCGGCGGCGTACGTGGGTGGGGGGGATGGAAGCATGGTTCTCGACCACGAGCTGTGCTTCTTTTCTGGTGACCTCAACTACCGCATCGATCATTCCCGCGAGACTGTCTTGTCTGCTATCGCAGCGAGAAAGATCGCGCCATTGCTAGAGCAGGATCAGCTCCGCAAAGAACTCAAATACAACCCCGCCTTCCGGTTAAAAGACTTCTGCGAACCCCCGATATCCTTCCTCCCCACCTACAAATATGATAGGGGCACCCACGACTGGGACAGCACAGAGAAGAACAGGATACCTGCCTGGTGCGATAGGGTCCTATTCAAATCGCACAACCCAGATAGAATCAGGTGTCTGGAGTACAGGAGATGGGAGTGCACAATAAGCGACCACAGACCAGTGACAGCGGTTTTCGAGGCAAAAATCAAGGCCGCAGACCACGAGAAGAGGCAGAAGGTGGTGGATGAGGTCGAGGAGGAGTGGAGGAGGTTAGAGCACAAGCTGCTGGTAACGGCGACAGTGTGGTATAGCGATCCACAGTAGGGTGGGGGGAGCGGTAGAGCGGTAATGGGGCGGTGTCAGTTGAAGCATTTACAGTACGTTGCAATTGCATGTTTCATCGTTTAGATGTGAGGACTGGCATGTGTATGAACAAGATCGAGCAAGAAGGGGGGGAGGGGGGCTCAGGTTAGAGTTTGGAATCGCGTTCTTGCGCATCGTTGGAGGGGGTGTCTGCGAGCACCACGCCGACTTGGAAGTCGCGCAGGGGGGCGAGGCCTCTGCGCACCGCACCGCGCACAGTCATGCCGCCGCCCAATTCGCGAGCTCGTGGTGACACGTAGAGTCGGTTCAACGGCTTCCCCTTCGACGCTGGCTGTCCTCCTGAAGACGAATGCGAACCCCCTCCCACCGCTGTTCGCTGTTCGTTCGTCCCCGGAAGTAAAAGCCCTTTCTTAGCACGCTCTTTCTGCGAAGGAGAAGCCTGCCAGTCCCCCGGCATGACCAGTGGGAACACAAAGCTGTCCTCCTTCTCCTCGCCACCTTTGTTCGGCAGGTTGCGGTTCTCAGCGATCTCTTTGCGGATATCGAGCATTGTACCGAGCTTAGGGAATGCGCGGGGCTCGACGGGGGTCACGGTGGGGTAGCGTGAGTTTGGGTCGGTCCCGAGCGGGCGGGTCTTGGAAAGAGGTGGGTTGGTGTCGGATACCCATGAGGTCAGAGGAGTGTTGGAGGGGGGAGAGGAGGGGTCTTTGCGATCCCAAGAGTAGTTTCGGTCGCCGAGGACACGACCTTCTTCTTCGACGGGGGTGACGCGGAATTCAGCGTCGGGGGTGGGGCGGTCGGTGGCGTGGGCAGGGTCAAAGATGAGCGGGATGATGGGGATCTGGCCGTCCGGGGTGGCCGCGCGGAAGGCTGCTTCGAGGTCGGCGAGGAGCTGTGAGGCGGAGCAAACAGAGTGGTGAACAAAGAAGAAAAATGTCAGTAAAGAATAGCAGACAGGGCTGACTATGGGCTTGTCAGAGATATATACTCTGCGATGAAGCTGTACTCACGTAGAATTGAGGTGGGAAGAGGGAGATCTGGTCAGTGATGCCAGCGTACATGATTTCACTAGGAGTCTGAAGGCGCAGCGAAAGCGTCTCAGCGCCATCAGCAGAGATCTGCAGCGACTTGTCTGATCCAAACACGTCAGGAGTATCGAGGATGGTGATGAAAAAGTGGGTATCGAATCGCTTTGCTGGACGCACCATGCTCCGAGGCGTGATCCAGTTGGCGTAATGAGTCATGGGTGCGAGCTCTGGCAGCGCTGCCTCTCCACTTCCAAGCCGGCCAGTCAAGCCGAGCTTGCTAGACACCTTGCGGAGGAATGGCACAAAGTCGATGGCGTTGTGGTGGACATCCTTGCGCGCATGAGTCCATTCCTCGGCCGACATACCCGCCTCTTGATGTCCCACTGCGAGGCTCTTGGGCAGTCCAGACGGGCTAGGCGTTGACGATGGCAAGAGGAGCAGGCCCGTCTCCTCGAACGTCTCGCGCAGAGCACACAGCTTGAGGGACTGCATGTACTTTTTCATGTCGGTGCCAGCCAGTGAAGCCGTTGATGCTGTTGTCGTAGATGCCAAGGCTGCTTCGACCTCGGCTTCGTCAACCAGGTCGAGTGCGCCTCCTGGGAAGACGACGGCGGAACGGAAGCTTGAGCCGTCCCTCGCAGATCTCTGGACCATCAGGATATCATATTGGAGCTTGCCGCCGGGGTCCTTTGCTGATCGTGGGCAGAGAACGATGAGTGATGCAGAAGGAATCGGTGTCATTGGCTCTCCCTTAGGGCCGGTTTTGTGATCGGATTCGCGCTGGACACCGCACGGCTTGGAGGGCTTCCAAGCCGATGCTGAGCTCTGAGACACCATTTCGATGCGCTGAATGTGGCTGTAGGAAAGCTCGCGCGTGATGCTACGCTGTCGAGGAGGCGTGGGAAAGCGATTTCTGCTAAAGCCAATCGAGACTGAAGACGAGCAAAGAAGCTTCGGAAGGTCCGCGTGTAAAAAGGTGCTGGATGGACGGAGCAAGGCAAGGGCCGTCCGAAGGGGCATGGTACGGATAAGAAGGGAGGCAGGCTGTTCGGATGTATGCCAAGGATACCTTTTTGAGAGGGACAGAGTGTGGCAGTGATATGAAAGCGAGCTCAAAACGCAGCCTCAGCCCACGTCCCCACAAGGCCACGTCTCCACGACAGGGTCTCATTTGCATTTCGAGACGTCGGCAATTCCGCACTACCGGTTAAGCGGACTGCACGCGTACTGTAGACTTGTCTCTGCAAGATATCACCTCCTTGAAGTTTTGACGAACATTCGGCGTCGCCGATGGCCACAACAGCCTCCTCGTTTCTCGTCTCCGCAGCCATCAAAGCTTCTTTCCATACGTGTGTGTGTGTGTGTGAATAACACGGAGATTGGGCGTCGCTGTGGCATAGTCACAGTGAATAGAAAACTTGCTCGTGTGAGAGAACAGCTTCGAGCTTGACACTATGGAAGTCTGCTTTATAGAGTCCTCTTCACAACCAAACGCTTCACCTCCTTCCTCCTCCGCAATGTCTGATTGGGCTTCATCTCTGGGCTACTCTGCGGCCGATATATTTCCTGACAGCGATGGCGAAGAGATCGGAGATAATTTGCTTGTGAAGCAGGTGAGAAGACCACTAAGCAAACCAAACTTGCTCTGTTCGGAAGGCAGACACTGACACTCAGCAATTTCAGAACCCTACCCTGGAATTGGTGGATGAGGAGCTGGTCCACTTCGTCGAAACGCCATTGTGAGCGGTGAAGACTAACATGTCTGCGCATGAGTATTGCTTCCTTGCTCATTTTGCTGACCTTGCATAATTGCCGAATGTTGACAGCACCATTGCGGCTCGCAACGCCCAATTGAAGAAAGGACGGCAGTCTTCGATTGCACGACAACCTACTACTACAGGCCATGCTTCAAGTTCGCCGCCCCAGCACTCCTCGCATAAATTGGCAGCGACGACATCTTTGGCTTTTTCAACAAAGCAAAGGTCACGGCCACCCTCGGTGCAAGTGACACCTCGAAACTTCCCTTCTGAAGTCATTGTCGTGTCTTCTGACAGCGAAGACGAGCAAGATGTCATCGTCAGCTCTTGCAAACGTAGAAGCAGTGATGCAGTGTCAGATGTCCAAACATACGCCGTGCAAAACGAACTTGCGCCAACAGAGAGCGAACAAACACTGCAGCAGCTGTTTGACGACAACAATGACTTTTACGAGAGCCTTGACCGCGAGGGGGCTGCGATACAACAGGCCAGATTGGGAACTGCCTCGTCGGTACAGATGGAGAGTCTCTTTCCGGACGGCAGCACTTCCTACGATACCTCGTCTTGGGCCCCCACTACTACGACTTATGCTTACCAGCCGCAGCACGAAGCACCTTACGCTTTTGCACCGGTCTATGCACCGACCGCATGTGATGCATACGGGCGGCCTTTCCAGTACCCACAATGTCCGCAAATGGGCCGTGTACAACAACCAGTACCAATGATGCACTTCCCTCCAGCCTATGCATATTCTCTTCCCGTGCCGAATGAGCAGATTAGCTGGCGCCCTAGCCACCACCAGCCTCCCTGCACCCTCACGCCAGTATCTCCGCAAGCATATGACGCTCAGTATCTCACCCACAACGAAGCAGGGCCAACCTCTTATGCGCAGGAGAAGACGCCACGACAGGTGCAAGCGGCCAAAGACAAGGCGGACAGTAAGCAGACCGGCTTCGTTCCCACAGTAAGAACTATGCACTCACCCGCCCTCGCCTCCGTTCCTGCAGTGGTCCTCAAAGCGTTGAAAGGGTCGAGCAAGCGAGCTCGAACAAAGCTGCAAGGTACGTTTCTTTCCAGTCGTCTCTTGCACCTATGACTCTGAACAGAAAGCTGACATGAATGCTTGAAACAAGAGCAGCTCTCTCATCGAGCAAACACGGCGAGGAAGATGAGTGGTCGACGCTGAAAGCCTCTCGTCAAGAACCCGATGGCACTTTGTCAGTGACAGCGGCACTGCGTCGACCACTACCAGCCACACGGCTTCCACAGGGCAGCAAGGGAGGCGCTCGTCTAGCTATGCCGCTGTATCGAACTGTCGGAAGCTCGGTAGAGGCAAGACGCCGTGCCGAGACTTTTCTGCTAGGAAGATCACCAAGACCGATTGCTGCCGAGAACCCCGAGCTTTCCTCCTCCGAACACCCAGCTAAGAAGCCGAAACCCTCGTCCCGGCTTTTCACACCATCACCCCTCCCCCAGCTCGGACAGAAAGGTGCGGGGAGATAGCCAAAACCAGCAGGACAGTCACGCTTCGGCGCGCCCGTACGGAGATGAGATGTGTAAAAAAGGTTCTGTGATTGATGTAGGCCGATAATGAACAGTAATGCGAAGAGAATGCGACGAGAGCAAACGGACCAAACGAAAGATCAAGAGAGGTCTTTGGATGAAGCAAAACAATTGATGAATGTACTTTGCTCATGCGAAGACGGCAACAGCGACGGCGGCGACAGCAAGGCCAGTGCTGACCATCGAGGCAGTGTCAGCACGGAAGCTGCTGGCGCCGCTCTTCTGGGTCGAGGCGCTCTGGTTCGAGGAGGCAGGAGCGGAGCTCGACGAGGGGCTCGAGCCAGTGGTGGAAGCGGAAGAGCTGGGGCTGGAACTGGAGCTGCCAGACGGGCTCGAGCTGCCAGACGGGCTCGAGCTGCCAGACGGGCTCGAGCTTCCAGACGGGCTCGAGCTGCCAGACGGGCTCGAGCTTCCGGACGAGCCCGAGCCGGTCGAGCCACCAATGGTGGGGTCAGAACCGGGAGCAGCAGCGCTTCCGTTGCTGTTGAGGCAGGTGGTGTCGGCGCCGGGAAGGACGGTGGCGGTACCACTGTAGTTGGTCACACCCGAATCATCCGAGATGGCGAGGGTGACCCCGGTATCAGCGTGGAGGTTGGGCACCCATAGGAGGCTGTTGACGCCAGCATCCTTAGGAGCGAAGGCGACCAAGGGTTTGGCCGAGGGCTGCTGGGCAGGGAGGATCGAGACGTAGCCTATTCATCATAAGATGGAAGAAAGAAGAGTCAGTCTCCATTGTCATTTCCGTCACACATGTGGTCTCTGAGTGAGAGGACTTACTCTTGCCCTGAGCACCCGACCAAGTGAGCCGAACAGGCTGGCACTGGGTGATCGAGGCGGGGGTGCTGATGGTAGCGGCCGAGACGGCGCTGGCGGCGGCAACGACGGCGGCGAGGAGGACGGCAAAGTTGTTCATCATGGTGAAAGAAGTTGTGTTTGTGGTGGATGGGATGATGGTGGAGAAGGAAACAGTGTCAAGCAACGAACGTAAACGGTACACACAGGTCTTATACGAGACACGCGGCTTGAGGTGGGCTTCCACAAGAAAAGGGGGACCACCACAGCAGACCTCATTGAAAAGCGTGTCTGCAGAGCTGCAGTGGTTTCTGCGGCGGCACGGCACACGGGTCGAGGCGTATGTGTTTTCAGGTTTCATTCCGGCCATTTGCACATGAGTAGGCTGGAATCGATCTTGCAAAATAGCAACTGGCAACGAAGAGTAGCAGAGTAGCTAAGGGCTGGCTTGTCGATTATAATAGGGGCGCGGCCGCACCATCTGCACGAGGGCTCGCACCCCTTTATTATGTCGCAGTGGGGCCAACACTACACCGAGCAAAGTCCTTGCAGCATTTGCTGTTTGAAAACTTTGCGCTGTTGACGCTGTGAGGCAATTGACGTTAGGAAGATCGCCGACGATGAAGACCACCAATTGCATACGTGTGTGTATACAGACACCAGCCCGCCGGCTTAGACCTGTTGACCTCTGCTAGCTAGTGTGAATGCAGTCACTCCGTTCGAACAGCCAGCGAACGAGACGAGAAATAAGCGAAGCGAACGGAAGGGTTTCGCTATGGAACGACAGGGTTCGTTCGAAGGGTGTCGGCATGTCAGCACGAGGCAAGGGCAAAAAGGATATGCGGCCTTTTTGGAGGTGCATGTGACGATCGCAAAGGGCCCAAACAGGGAAAATCACACAGACTTAGCGGCAGAGGGACACCCTACCGAACCTTGCTCGTCCGACGCAGGAAAAACGTGTCAACAAGAGCGAGCGTCGGAGATTCGGGGGACCCTCGCACAAATTACAGTAATTGACGCGCGGGATCGACACAGAGAGAGACCAACACACACTGATTGGCGCTGGCTGCTCGTTTGGGTACGCGCCCGCGCGCGTCTCTCTGCCGTCAGTACAGCGTCGGACTGCGAAAAGTCGTACGCAGAGAAATGGGCAATGCCGCGCGGCTTTGGCTCAAGCGACGAAAACGACCGACATCTCTCGGTTTCGCGGCTTGTAACGCCAGCACAATACACACACGCTCTCATCGTGGCGCACCAAAATTCGCCGTGTGGATCGGTCGGGGTCCCAATCTGCTCTTGCTGTCCATCTGTCGTCTCGATAGCCGTGCCAAACCTCATGCTGACACTTGTATGGGGCCCCCTTCGACGTCCCCGCACGTATCGTCTCACGGATACAGCGGTGAGCGTTTGATGATCAGGAGATCAGGCTTATACGATGTTTTTTGCCATGCACAAGGCTGGAAGTCATAGTCCAGCTGCAGTGAACCAGAGCTTGCGCCTCTCCTCTACAGAGCAGTGACAACCGAGTGCCTTGTTGCTGCTATCGGAGCTTGGATGTGTGAAGAGGCGATGGGAGGACAAGCAGAAGGAAGGCTGGAGTATTTCCGTTCAAGAGAACCTCATCACCGATCAAAACACACAGGCCTGCGAATCTTGTCGATTTGAAATCACTTCCTAATCACTTCGTAAAAAGTCGCGCTGTGTGTAACTGGTGCAGCGCCTCTTACAGAACTGCTGTGTGAAGACTGATAAATTGGCTTATGTTGTACCATAAATTACATCTGTGTGAACTATACATTGGCAGTGTAACACTGATGTGTGAATAATACAGAGCTGGTGTAGAGATCAAGCACAACTGTGAGATGGATACTACATGAGTAGTACAGTGGTGTTAGAGTGATGATTTATAAATTGCACAGGCACTGATACAGTGTGATGACTAAGCAGTTCTTAGCATTACTAAGCATGATGAGACTGTATATACATCTAGGTCAGTCAGCCTGGTATCACACACTCACAACCACACATGGTTAGCTCAGAATCTCATTGTATTGAGGCACCAAACTACATGAAGGAGTACAGACATGAGAGCGATGCAAATGAGAAGAGAGAGCAACAGAGCACTTGAGACAACACATGAGAACAGCTGTATGAGAGATGGTCAGCATGAGCTCTTGAGACCAGTAATGGGGCCAACAAGACTTACCTAGCATCATGGTTGAGAGATGCTACCTAGCAATGAGGTCTAGGGGTTGGAGTGTTGTGCTCAACAAATGCCACCTTGCAGGCATCAGAGCAGAAGTAGTACACCTTTCCATGATGCATGGTGTGCATGACCTTGCCAATGCACTGGTTGCAGCGCTGGCACTGTGAGGTCAGCTTGGTAAGTGGCCAGTTCTGAGGCATCATGTGTTGCAAGAGCTGATACACATTGTTGTTGTTGTGGTGGTGGTGGTGGTGTGGCAGTGGTGGTGGTGGTGGTGGTGGTGGTGCAGTGTGGCAGCAAAGGCAAAAGAGAACAAAAGCAGTGCAGCAAAGTCAGTGTCACATCCATCCACTCTGACAGACAGAAAGAGTACTCACCATTGCACTGCACCTGCGATGTACAGAGAGTTTGAGGCTCGAAGTGTGTGGTTTCCGCTCTTGCAGCACCAGTGGACTTGTGTGTGTCATTTGCCATGATCTCAGCAATGAAAAGAGGGCAAAATAAAGTAAAGTCAGTACTGTGCTGATGAACAGAGACAGGGAATGGGTGAAGAGCCATGCCATGTTAAAGACATGGCACCAGGATGAGATCAAAAGAGGACCATGTTGATAACAGTGGTGGTGGGTTGTGGTGGGGAGTGGGTGTGTGTGATGGATGAAAGGTGGTGTTGAGAAGAGACACAGGGAAGGGGAAGGGGAAGGGGGGAACATGCAAACTTACCCAAGATCACCCAAGGTTGCAGAACTCGAGTCTTGATGATGTGCAACATGAGGTGGCATGAACAGAGTCATAACCTGAGGTGTGCCAAGTGCAAAAGAGGTAGGCAAAGGTAATGAAGTCATGTCAGTACTGCTGCCTGAAACATCGCTGATCAAGCCCAAGTAACAACAAAACTTACCACATCTGATCTGAAGGATCAGGGCCAAGCCATGTGAATGATGTTGGGTGAAATGCAGTCAGTCACCAACAAAGTTGGGCAGGAGTGTTGATGGTGGTAACAGGAAGCAGAGGAAGCGGTGGCCAAGGTTGACAAAGACAGGCAAAGGGTGGATGGGTGGGGAACGTTGGTGTGGGAGAGGTGTGTGTGCAGGGTTGGGATCAGCAGTGGCAGTGTTGAGCAGTCCATTGGTGATGAGAGTGGATCATGGCAACAGTGGTATGACCACAAGCAGTGATGATCATGAGGTTGAGGTAAGAGAAAGCAAGTGATAGCAGTGTCAGTAATGTTGCTCACCACAATGTGTGCAGACACAGGGCAAGGGGAGCACAAACCAAGCAGCAACTTACCTTCATGTGCAAGTTAACCTAAACCTGATGGTATACCAGGTCTTATGCTCTGTGCATCACAAAGAGAAAATCAAAGAAGAAAGTATGATAGAGTTAGCCATGTTACAAGACTCTCAACTCTAACTGAGAAGCAAAGACTTACTGGTCTGGGTGCAGTTGGGCTGCAAAAGGTCCAGGTGGAATGGTGCAGATGGGTTGGAGTGTTCCACATGCTGTCAGAGTGTCTTGAGGCTTGGTGAGCATCATGTGGTGTTGACCCAGGAAAGGAAAGAGTGAAGACAAGTGAATGAGTTAGCCATGGAACAATGATGGTGCCAAACCAGAGAGCATCATGGGAAGGAACAGTTGAGTGTGACTTACTGAGGTTGAGACCATCAAGGAGCAGGTTGAAGTGCCCTGCAACCCACCTCAGAGCGAATCAGCCATGTATGTGATGCCATGTCTATGACAAGTGGCATGATCAGCAGTTAGGATGGTCATTCCTTTTGCTGCAACATGAGGGGACCACAGGGTTCATCACCTGCACCCAAATGTGTGGACTGTGCAGACTGTGCTGGATTGCAGGTACCAAAGGGGACATTGACATTGTGCCACCATAACAGGTTTGAGGTGGCATGTTCGTGTGCTGAGCCACCCAGACCCCTCCCAGACTGATCCGAAGAGTGGAGTCCAAGCTACTTACCAAGAAGTTCCATGCCCAACATCCTGGGGGTTTGTGCAAAAGGTTGTGTTCAAAAAGCCTCCATGTGGGAGCAAGGCCAATGGAGCCAGCAGGCGAAGTGAGGATCTGGCACTGAGTGGCAACAATGTTGAGGCAGCTGAGCATGTGTCCAGACCGAAGATGATGAAGGATGTGTGCCTTCTGCAGAGTGCAGCTGAGTGGATGTTTCTGAAAGCTAACAAGGCAAAAGAGAGTGTAGCATGCAATGTTGGTCAGTGCAAATCCCAACAGGTTGTGTGAGGGGACATCAGGTGAACTTATCCTGGGGTAATGGTGCTTGTGATGGTGAAGAGAGGTTGCTGATATGCTCGAGCATGCAACCAGAAAGAAAGGTAACATAGTTGGAAGTGGGAAAGGAAAAGACATGCTGAACCCACCAAGGTTTTATTTGATAGCTTCTAATTGACTCAGCCACGCTATGCGCACAGTCCTTGTGCCACTCAAGCCTCTCTCAGGTGCTAGAGCAGTGTCTCCCTTCTTTCCACAGCACTGCACACCACTCTGTACTGCTCTCATCATCATCTGAGTTCAATTCCAAGATGGTGGTAGTGGTCGCATCTCTCTAAAATCGGCCCAGCCTGAGCTCCTCAAGCAGTTTTGCTCAGATCCCATTTTCTCTGACTGAAATCGATTCACATTGCTTCAAACTGTGGTCAGACTTTATACAATGCTTGTGGTACTGCTGTGAGTGTGGTTTCGCACTGATATGAGCTGCAAAACACAGGAATCAATGGCTGCCACCATGTCTTTGCCATTGTTACACATCACACAATCCAGACCCTGAACAAGGCCATATGCTCCCTTCTCCACACATCTGAGCCTGCATCCTCCTCCTTCAGCAGGTCAGATGGCTTTCTAGCTTGCACAGACATCTATTCTGCTGCTTACTGGACCTACCAAGCTTGCTATTGGCAGTTTTGCTCAAACCAGCCACAAGGAAGCTGTTCTGCAGCATTCTCTTCGAGTCTCAGCATCCCATATCACTTGCCAACCTTGCTGCTGCTCACAGGCTTACTTCTTTCGCTCACAGTCTCTCAGATACTTGATCATGCTCTCATTGCAAACGCCTTGCCTTCCAGAGACAACATCTATAGCCTGTGATGACTGTGAAGGATCTGTGAGCAACTCATTCACAGCATTCCACTGTGGAAAGTCCCTTCCCTCGCAGTCACATCCAGTTTCTCCTGTTCCAACAAGCTTCATTCTGTACATGTAGTGCTGGCATTGCATGAAAACTATGTACAGGAAACAAAGAAGACTTCGATGGCAAGGCGAAAGTGTTACTGTGAACATTTGGAACTCCATGAGGAGTGGCAGATGCAAGCGCTGTCCGAGATCCTATCTGCACTGAAAGTCGCAAGGCAAAGTTAAACAGAGTCTGCTGGATCTTGAGAAAGAAGAGAATATAATCAGTGCCAGGCTCCTTAGTATGCAAATGCAGCATCTTGTGACTGGTGCAAATGCAACCAACCGCCATCTACCTCCAGACTCGCTTGTGGTCATTGTCTGAAAGCGCTTTAGAACGTTGCAAGTGGACTTACCTTGCATCACTGTGGCTCTTGGAGCAACCAGTGCTGGCAAGTATTGTTGGGAGCATGCAAGCAGAGGCTGTGAGTGAGAAGCAGGTCCACATTGTGACAAGAGAGTATGGTCAGCAAGAGTTTTGCCCAAGACAGAGTTATTGTCATCCATGTGTCTGAGCTGTAAGAAGCTCAGGCTGACTGGTGCAGAGTGACCTGTGAAATGTACCTTCAAAACATGACTGTGAGCCACCTTAAAGAGAGCATGTCATCTGAAATGCAGCTGCAACGGGTCCATGTTTGCCACTTGTGGATGATGATATTCGATCCTGTAAGCAAGCAAGCGAAAAGCAAAGGACAATGTTAGCATCATGACATCCTGTGCAAGACTTGTTGGTGCCATGATGCATAAGATGAAGGTATCCACCTTCATCATCACCATCCACTTACTGTCTGAGATTGTCCATGGACACCTTCACCAAGTCCTCAAGGTCCTCATTGGTGCACAAAGGTTCCACCTCCAAAAGCTGCCAAGCCCAAGTGCCATCACACTACTTCTCCATTTGTGCACACCCACAGACCACAGGCCACATGTGAGACTTGAATACATTGCTTCATATGCTTGAGCTGTACAGAATGGCAGGGCAAAGGGGAAAGGAACACAGCAAGGTCAGCTCAGCCCTTGGTTGGAAGGGCTAGTTAGCAAAGAGGATGGTGCAAAGTGAGTCAGCATGTGGTGGACATGCACACAGAAGAGGGGTACTTACATAGTGTTGCCAGGCTGGTGGGAACTGTAACTGTGCTGGAATGCGAGCGTGGGAATGATCAGAAAGGCATAGTGATGCATATGGTCAGTGTTGCGAACTTGTTGGGTGTTCCACCAAGAAACAAAGGCTCGACTCACCTGGATGGAAATGACTGGCAGCAAAGCAATCCAGGTTGTGGGCTGCTCATCACTCTTGCAGACTCCTTTGTGTATGAAGAGAAACAACTCGATTGCATGACCTAAAGTACAAGCGCTGTGGGAAAGATGAAGGGTGGTAGAAGTGCTGGAGGGGCAAAGAGGCAGGCGATGATGTTGTTGGGGCAGATGCAGATGTGTTGCAAAGTGGATGGATCCAAAGTTGGCAGTTGTGTGGTGCATTGAGAGTTGGAAGAAGTCCAAGAGCAGTGTGATCGAGAACAGATGAGCATGAATTTGGCAGATGAGATGTGCATCGAGTGTGAACGCAGCATGAGATAGGCAGATGAAACAGAAAGGCAAGGTTCCAGACATGTCAGCAGATCAGCACTGGACCAGAACTGACACAATGCTGATGCAGCACAACACTCAGCACACTCATCCATGGCATAGCAAGGGGACCAACTTACCTGACAACAGGCTGCTAAAGTGCTTGAGGACCATGTTGCTTGCAAGCATTGGTGCCTCAAGGCTAAGGAAAAGGGTGTGGGCAGTGGCAGAGAGTGTCAAAGGTGGCAGAGAGCAAAGCAGAAGAGTATAAGAAACAGTTAGCAACATGTACTCTACAGCATGAAGAAGCAATTGACCATGAGCTCCATCGACAATTGCTAGCAAGACCATGGCCCCAAAGCGGAAATCAGCCCCCAAGAGGGGTGGCACCACCAAGTCTAGAGCCAAGAAGTCGATGAACAGAACCAACCAGGCCATCACCAGCCAAAGTGAAGAGCAGGAGAGTCAACTTACCGATGCAGGGGACTCCAGGTCACAGTTGAGGCTGCTCTTTCATGGTGCTGAGCTGCTGGAGGAGGTTGCTGTGTTGGATGCCACCCAGAATGAGAATGAAGGAGGCAGTGATGCAGGCAATATTGTCAAGTGCCAGGAGTCAGAGATTGTGGGCAGGCAGGAGACCGACATGAATCGAAGTGTTGGTGCAATGTCAAGATCACAGGAGGATGTTGTTGAGACCCAGGGTGGCAGTGATGGGCAAGAAAGGGTGAGCATGGAAAGGGAAGTGGCAGAAAGAGATCCAAATATGGAGTCAGCATTGCAACTTTGGCAGCTTGCACAACGATGCCAAGAGTCACCACTTACTGAGGAGAATGAGATCCAACCAAGTGCTAGCCAGAGTGGCAAGCACACATCTGTTGCTGACACTCAGCCATTGTTGCACCTGTCTACAGAAGAATGTGAAGGTACATCAATGACTCTGCCTGGATCATTGCTCACCAAGCCAAAGAAGTGCTTGCACTTACCACAATCTGTCTTGTCATGGTGGTGCCAGCCATCCTGTCTATGCCAAAGAGATTTGAAGAGATGCAAAAGCAAATCGAACAGGAGGGAGAAAGGCACAGAGATGAAATGCAAAGGATATGGGACCAGATCAGAGCAGACAGTGAGAGGGTCAGCACACTGGCAGTCATGATCGACAACATCATGAACTTGCAGGCAAGTGTTGGGAGGGGGGATGAGGATGACTTACCCAGCGAGGATGCAGATGGAGTGCAACCATCCAACAGAGCAATGCAACCAGGATCATCTGGCAGCAGCAAACAGAAGCGATTCATAGCACTTACCAGACCATTTTCCAAAGAGCTGCACCATTGGATGGGGATGGAGGAGAAGCAGCCTCTCCCAGACTTTGTGCCATTGCATGAATGCCACCTGGTCAATGGACAGCCTGTGCTCCAGATTGACTGGGATCAGCTGTGGAACTGTCGAGAGAATCATGAGATGGTCAGCATCATTGTCTGAGACCTGACAACTGATCTGTGCTGCAAGTACTCATGATTAGTGGCCGAAACAGGCTTCGACAGCATCGTAAAGCACTGCCTTGATAGTGTGCATAACCTGTACTACTGTTGGAGGCAAGAGCAGAAGGGATACATGGAGGATCAGCAAGTAAAAGGAAGAAGGCATCAGCGAAAGTGCCAGAAACAACAGAAATGGGAGGATGAGCTGAGCAAACCATCCAATGCAGAGTTAGCCAGCTGATATGGTCTCATGAAGTGGAATGTACTGGTGGCCACCAGTGAGGATGAGATGGAGGAGGAGACAGGCGAAGAGGGCATGACAGCGGAAGGCTTGTGAGGGCAACCAAAAGGAAAGCTGATTCTGCCTGTGTGGCAATCACTGCAACTCGAAGAAATCATTTGAGAGACAGACCACCACAGGCAGAATTGAATGTGAACCCTTTCTCACCAGCTGCACCATCCAGGGGAGGTGCTGCTCCCAGCACCAGGCGAGTCACCACCACCAGTGCCATTGACAGTCTACTGGTGGATGGTCAGCCACATCTTCACTGAGCACTTCCCCTTCACCATCAGAATGGTGAGGTTGAATCTACTTACCGAACAGACTCCAAATGCGTTGGCCTGGGGCGATCCACCCCTGTATGTTGTCTGTGAGCCTGATGCTGGGACTCAGGTCGAAAGTGCTGTTGTGCAGAGTTGAGGTCTGGTGGCGCTGGGTGAAGATGTCGCTGGAGCTGCACATGCATCAGCTTCCAGGACTGCCAGGGAAAGCATGTCAATGCCTAGCCAGGCTGTGCAGGATCATGACGATGAAGATGGAGGCAAACTCGATCCAAGTGTGCTGGAAGAGTTGGATCGAGTCACACAGCAGTGAAGAAGGGGAATGGAGGGGATCCACCACAGGGTGTGGGTGGATGGATGTGGTTGGGAAGGAAGCATGAGCATGAAATGGGAAAGACTTTAAAATTTTGCAAAGACATGCTGACACTGGCGAAGTGCCTGGTCCTCTGTGCAAGACCTCTAGCTGAGCATCATGGATGGATTCGCACCTCTAACAGCACACCACATAACACTGCTCTAGTGCCTGGATGTTTTGCTGAGCTGTGTGCTCACCATTGATGGCTGATCTGGCCATCGCCACCAACTGGAATTGAGATGGTGGTAGTACTTCTCACTTAGGTTCCTTGACCTCATGCTATTGTATGTATTCTAGCTTTTCACAGGCGCTTTTCTTGGATGGCAACATACTCGCATTGAATCAAAGTGCTTTGAGACCATATACCTCACTCTGGACCTGGTAGTCTGTGTCGAAAGGAACCACAGCAAGCTGTGAGACAAAGTCAGAGAAGGGAAATACCATTTCCTCACCATCCTCGCTTTGTGAAGCGAAAGAAATCCTCATTCTGGCAAGGAGCTCCTTGCAAGGTATCTCGCTGCTGATAGCTTCCTCCATCATGACCACCTTGAGCTTCCTTACATGCATATATCTCTCCTGCACTGCTTCTGTACCTGGTCCATGCAATTGAATGACTTTTTCGAAGAGCCAAAGGATGTGAACCGGCTCTGTACTCCCACCTGGCATCCTCACAAGGGTGTATGTGTTGCCCAAGCTGCTGCCCCTGGCTGATGCAGCGCTTGTGACCCTTGTTTCGCTCGGATATGTCTCAATGAGAACAGTTTGAAGGTATTGTGCCATTGGGATCATACTGACATCACCTGAGGACCTTGCAGGGTTGTGTGTGACCACAAAGCAACCTGTGAAAGTCTTCCTTGGACCGTTTAGATGCTCCAAGAGCAAACGAAAAGTCTTGTATTCCATGTCAACCTTGTCCATGCATGTGGCGGTCGATCTTTGCTCCTGCTTGCTCCGACTCTGGACATGACCCAGCAGCTGTCTGTGAAGGAAGTTGTCTGCTGACTGGGCAAGCAAGTGATGCAGCTTGCGCTGCCAAACAACAGTCCTCATCATCATCTTCTCTAAGCTTCCTTGCTTGTGCCCACTGTTATTGATCTTGCCAAGTTTCCCATTGAAGCGCTCAAAGGGCAAGCAAGAGAAGTTGCATGCTGCTCCAAACCATCTGATTGCATCAGGAATGTGCTCAGCGATGTGAGTGTTGTACATCAACCACCCATTCCTGAGGAGGTCCTTGAGGAGGATGTTGAATCAGATGATGTAGCCTTGCAACTCCTGGATGCCATTCTTGTCAAGGTCCTCTTCCAGCAGCTCGATGATGCAGCAGAGGAGCATTCCAATCAGAAAGACTGCTGTTACCTGCTTGAATCCTTCCAGGACTGGCCTGTTCCTACTCTTCTTGGTTGGGTAAAAGGGTAGGTACTGGCCTCGGATGCTGACCAGCAAGCGATGCCACAAGCTCAACATGATGAATGGCAGGAGGCAGCGGTACATTGTGACCCACTGCTCTGCTGTCAGCGGTCCACCACCACAGTTGCCCATCCTGTTGTCTGGCTTCTTGATGCTGCTTGGAATCCTAGCATTGCTGATAACCTTCTGTGCATCCTTGAGCTGTCTGTGAATGTGCTCACATCCATCGATGAGAAAGTCCCACCAGAAGCGCTCACACATGCCTGAGTGGACAGCATGCATGGGATTGGGGGGGCTGTTGAGCACCTGATCGAAGTACTTGAGCTCCTTGATGACCATATTCCTGCCTCTGGCCACCATCTCTGTTGTCAGCAGCAGTGGTCTCGAGTCTCAAGGGCCTTCTTCCCACAGCTCACATGTTCTGAGGTTGCTGATCTGCTTGGGACAGTAAGGGCAGATTGGGTCCTTGTGGAAGATACCCACAAAGTCCACCATCTTTGCCCAAGCAGGACTGTTGGTGACCACCATGTTCAGGTGAACATGCACCTTCCTGCCTTCTGGATGCTTCGCTGTCAGGATCAGGCAGCTGTTCTTGTCCATATCCTTGAGCTCATCAACCACAAGCTTAATGTAATGCATGAAAGGTTTCATTGAGGCTTCCTTCAGGCCTGGGAGGAGACCAATTAGATGCATGCCCAAGCATCGATGGTTGAGGGTGCTGAAGCGCTCTGGGAGGTTGTCGATTCACATGAGCATGACACCAGTGGAATGCCAGCCAGAGTGACTTCCCTTGTGCAGCCCAAACCAGTCGATGTTGAGCGTGATCTTGAGATTGAGATCACCATCCTCCACAAACAGTGTATGGTTCTGGTGGCATGGCATCTTGCACTCGAACATGGTACAGTCCTGGCACCATGCCTCTCCGCTCCAGATGTGCCTGTATCAGCAGCCTTCCTCTGCTTGAGGAGCTCATGGATTCGCTTTCCATTCCTCAAGAGCACTCTCAATTCGTTCATCCTGCAATAGCAATGCCAGAGTTGTCCCAATACAGCAATGTGTGTACTCAAGGTGTGGTTTTCCATTGCAGAAGGTGATACCAGTACATGCTTGACAGTGCAACATGCTGTTGGCAGGTACCTTACCATCCCAAAGGTTGAGTTGGCTGCAACTGGAATTCAAGCAGACCAGGTATCATGTGAAGCTGTCCTTCAGACTGAGACTCCTCACCACCACAGCTGGAGTCAACAGTCTGTCCTTTCGCTGAATGGGGTCCGCTTGTGCCACCGCATCATGAGCACATTTGATCAAGGGTGCAAGCACAGTGAATATGAAGGATAAGAACAGCATTGCACATTCCTGGGAGAGACTCATGAATGCCATCATGAAGGCAATGAGCATGTACACTTTCCACACCCAGCTATCACAGCGATGTTGTTCCTGCATGAGGGTGAGTTCCATTTCTGCAGCAGCATCAGGCTGGAACTCCTCCTCGATGTCAAAGTCGAAGTTGCTCTCCCAAATGTGCTTGCCATCTTCTGTTCCTTCCTCCTCCAACACCGCTTCAATGCATTCCTCCTCCTCACCATCTGAACTTGCCTGTGCCACCTGTGGAAGCTCTTCTGCATCATCTTTGTCCAGCACATGGTTCTGAGTATGTGTATGGCTGGAAGACTCAAGATTGAGAGCTCACTGTGCCAAACCATGTCAGTTGAGCTGCTGCCAAGTACTTCGAAGGTGCTCCTGCTGCTCCAAGGTGGTCTCTTCTCTCCTGGCATGCTTTGGTACAGGCTGTGAAGGAGTAGGTGGTGCTGCATACCTCCGTTGGTGGGCAAACCACATCTCTTGCATGACTTGCCATCCAGCCTCACCACAATGAGGACAGTGGCACTCACACAATAGATTCTGCATGGTGGATGGTTGTATTGTGAAAACAGCTATGTACAAAAGCAATGGTGAAGGGAGCCTCATGTAATGGGAATGTGCTGGATACATGGCTAATATGGTGGTTACTGTATCGACTGCTACTGCACACCTGAGACAGCACCTCTGCATCACTCCAAGCTAATGCATGACTGACACAGAACTTGATGATTGCTTGCTTGTGTATGAGAGCTAATTCATTGCTAATGCAGTCTGTCTGCATCATGCATGCATGAGAAATCTGGATACATGGCCACTGTATTAGCCGGTGTAACATCTATAAATTGAAAGACTTTTTACGATGTGAATTATTGATTATGCATGTTAAGTTACAGACGTTGGCATTTGATGTAAGACTGTTATGTTTCACATCAGCAATATTTTCACGAAATGAACCGGCCTTTGGCAGAACTTCGAGAAGCAAAACTTGACTCAAAACGTCAGCTTGCTTACTAAACACAATCCCGACGTTAATGGTGAGCCATTCGCAGATACACAACCGACACTTTCCACTCAATCTGGATAGCATCGATGCGAGTGGCGGCAGGGGCATGTGTGGACCAAGCTCGTAAACGTTCAAGAATTCTCCCCACGAGAGTCAAGTTACTGAAAGATCTTGCTCGACAAGCCGCAGCACATGACCCACTGCTTCGGCTTCGGTGGGGAGTGAAAAAAGCCCACGAGTACCGCAAGGGTCAGTTGTTGCAGGTGTTGTCGTGAAGACGCAGCAATGCTGTCAGCATAAGGCAGCATGTCCAGATGATCGTTGGAAAGCGATGGACTGAGATGTGCTTACTGGTCGCTAGAAGGCGATTTCGTCACAACCGTACAGTATCCTCGCTGTCACAAAGTACCCGCGGAAGCCGACTCCGGATAGTCTAACTCTCGCTTAGACTGTGCGGGTGTCGCGTGTGTGGCCTTGCGCGACAGGGGGGAAAAAAAAAAAAGGGTGACTATGGAAGTCGAATCCCGCGGTAAATTAAAGAGGCCCGTCGCGGTGACCCCTCCAAGTTTCGGACGGTCAACAGCTGCCGGGACAGGCACCAAACCATTGTGATCTCGAATTATTGAACCGTGTAGAGTGGCGAAAAACAAAAAGAGGCCGTACTGAACTCGTGGCGTGGTTGAAGTCTAGAGATGGCCTCGAACAGCGTCCTCGGTCCCACTTATGGGCTGCATGCTAGAGTACCAAAGTCTTGGCAGGCGGTACGGACTTGAGAGTCAGATCTCAGCCACGGTTGCTGATTGAGAATGATGCCGTTTGGATAGAGTGTCGGAGCATGGCTGCGTCACAGGGTGCAAATAGCGCCATTGGAGGAGCGAGAGCGAATCGCAGACTATCGAAACAAGGCTTATTCTGCCGGCGATAGCTCCGCCGTTCGCAAACCATGACCTTTGATCCCTTACGCACTGGCTCATCAAATCGCCGTGAACCGTGACTCCATGTCACAGACCGGAGACAATCAGGCACGCCAGTCAAGACGGTTGCCATTGCAGGAAGCGAAGCGAACAAACTTTGAAGAAGCGAAATGCGCAAATTCACGACAGTGTCAAGGCGAAAGAGAGTGAGCGAGTGATGACGGATGACAAAATCTCCTCAACAGATGGAAGACGGTTTAAAAAAAAAAAAAAAAAAAAAAAGACTGCGAGCCTCGGTCACAAGGGTCAAAGAAAGGGTCAGCAAAACTAGATTGAGGTGATCTCCTGCCACGCTTTCTTTTCATCATCGTTGTGTGGAGTAGCAGTGAGTAATTTCGATCTTGCTTTGACGGAATTTGGCGCACTTGGACGCGGAAAGCGGAATAGATGAGCCCGTCTGTGTCGGTCAGCGACCGACCAAGCTTAGAGTAAAAGGCGCGAAGCCGCTGAAGTCACAACACGGCAAAAAACAGCCCAGCGTAAAAGACAGTAAGAGGTCCCGTGGAGGAGCGGCGAGAAAATAAAATAAAATAAAAAATAACCAGCAGTTGACCTGTATCCGGAGCCTAAAGTCCGTGACAAAACTTCGGAAAGCAACCGTAAAACATTAACTTTGCCTATCCTCGGTATTGGTGATGGATTGTGGCTTACTGTTCAAGGCGAGAGAGAGAGAGAGAGAGAGAAAGAGACTTCAAGGGACTGGTAATTTCTCCGCAGACGATCCAAATGTGCGTCAGTCGAGTCGAGAAAGGCGATCTCGGGCTCGGCCTCTCCGCTGCTCAGCATGGCTGGCATCCTTAGGCCCGACCGAACTTGTCGTCGAGTCGATTTGGAGCTGTGACGGACTGAGTGATTGTGCAGTAAGGGTTCTCTCAACCTTGACCTGTGCCTTTGAGCAAGCAAAGAACCAAGCAAGCAAGGAACCACGTTTGCAGCTCAACTCGACTCGACTCGACTCGACTGGCTCACACTCATCCACCCTTACTTTTGGTCTTATTCGGATCTTTGCTTCCATCCCTCCTTCTGCAATATCCACCATCTGCATGTTTCGACGAGCGCTTGCTTGATCCAGCCAGCCAGTTCAAACTACCCGGAACTCGCCTTCCAGACAGCAGCCCTGTCCTCAACGCTCCCCACGAAGCTTAACCCCATTTGCTGCAGCCATCGCCCTTCATTTAGCTGCACATCGAGTTGCCGCCGAGGTCGTTTGACACCCCACTACGCTTGCATCCACACTCGGCCCTTGCTTTTCACAGCAGCCACCTTGGCCGATCATCGTTCTTGGCAACCTCCGATCAGAGAGTCTCGACCATCGCTCGTGCCTGCTGCTGCCCCGGCATCGTTCGAGTGGTGGCCTGGAACTCAGACACACTCTTCGACCGCCCAGCAATAACCTAGACCCTCGACGTCTACCTCGAGGCGACCCGAGCTTGCATCGTCTTTGATCCAGCTTGCTGTCGTTATTGCATCACCCCGGATTCCCCACCCATTTGAGCTCTCCACTATTCTATATCTTTTCCCTGGAACTTTTCTAGTCTCCTTCTCCCTTCCGCCATCATGTCCTCTGAACCCAACGCCCTCCGCAAGACCCCCTCCAGGGCATCCAGCACCAGGTCCTCTCTGTTCAGTCGCGCATCAGAGTTCATGAAGGGCTCACGACGTTCTCACGCCGCCTCCGAGAGGCAGGCCAATGCCTCTTCTTCCTCCCACACCCGTCCATCTCCGTCCAACGCGGACGGAAAGACAGAGGACAAGAACAACAACAAGGCAGGCAACAACAAGACAGGCTATCCAGAGGGTGAAACGACGGACAGCGCCCACGATGACGGAGGCATACGCAAGTTTGATCACATCTTTCCTGTACCAGACAAGTCCGTCAAGCTTTCGCCCCCCGCACCTCTCTCCGATTCGCAGCAAGCCAAATATGACCAGATGCTCGAACACTTCAAGTCGATCAAAGAATTTCCAACCAGCCTCAAGCCCAACTCGCCCAAGAAGCCACTAGACGATTGGGAGAAACTGCGCAATCTCTCACGTGAATCCATGCTCCGCTACCTCCGCGCTACCAAGTGGGACGTCGCAGCCGCCAAGAAGCGTCTCACCGAGACCATTGCATGGAGGCGCGAATATGGCGTCGACAACCTCAAAGCTGAAGACCTCGAGCACGAGGCCAGGACCGGAAAGGAGACCATCCTTGGTTTCGACAACAGGGGACGTCCACTTCACTATATGCACCCTTCGCGGAACACCACCGAAGAGACGCCCACGCAAATGCAGTTTGCCGTCTGGATCCTCGAACGTGCCATCGACCTCATGCCTCCCGGCGTCGAAATGCTTGCGCTGCTCATCAACTTTGGCGGTAAGAAGCGCAACCCCACCTCCATCAGCAACGCCAAGCTCATGCTCTACATCCTCCAGAACCACTATGTCGAACGTCTAGGAATTGCGCTCTGCATCAACGTTCCCTGGATCTTCAAGGCGTTCTGGAACGCCATCTACCCCTTCATCGACCCTGTCACCAAGGGCAAGTGCAAATTTGACGAAGCCATCAAGGACGAAGTACCCGGACCCCAGCTTGCCACCGACTTCGGTGGTCTGCTTGAATTCCCTTATGAGCACGAAAAGTACTGGCCTCAGCTCTTGGAGCTCACAAGAAAGCGTCGAGAGGAGCAGCTCGAGCGCTTCCGCACTCAGTGCAACTCGGAGATTGGCGCTTCCGAATGGGTCATTCGCGGCGGTGACGAGCTCGATGGCGAGAAATCCGATAAGAAGCAAGAGTCGAGTTCGAAAGAAGGCGAGGCTGCCTCTTCTGACGACAAGATTGCGAGGGAGCAGGAAATCGAGGCTGGTGCCGCTGCTGCTGGCAAGCCGCAACGTGAAGATTCCTGCAAGACGGATGCGACAGCGGTGGACAGGTCGACACCTGCCTACGAGGGTGCTGAGGGCGATCTCGACCGATTCTACACTTCGCAAACCGAGCTCCCTCCGCAGCTTGAGCGCCAGCTCGAAGGCAGGGATGCGTTAGACTGGGAAAACCAGACCGTGGTCAATGACCATGATGCCGACGCATCCTCCTCCAAGTCGCAACAGAAACAACACCCGCACAAGCATGGCGACGCAAACGTATTTGCCGCCATGGTGAACGGTATCTCTCACGGCCTGCATCTCGGTAAAGGCGCCCATGGTAAGGCAGAAGAGTCAAACAAGGCGGCGGGCCACGAGTCGGAGCTGCACGAAAAGCGCAACCACATCAACCACACCAAGGCTCTTTCTGGTCGCACCTCGGACTCGGATCCTCGACCTGCGCCTCCTCTCTCTATCGCTGCAATTTAAAAAATGCGTGGCCGTTGAGTCCGCATTTGTAACAACTGCCTTGCCTTCTTATCGCCTGCCCAATTATAACCCCTACACACCCACACACGGAATACACCAGCATGGATACCACACACACGCACAAGCACCCCCGCATACCTCCTTTTGAATAATCTACCTGTATCTTGCTCTGTAGTCTCGCTCTCCTGTTCTTCTGTTCGGAACCAGATCAGTTCGCATGGATTTGTCAAGGGCAGTGCCATGGTGATCGTGCTTGTGCATGGGGCGTGAATAAGAAGACGATCTTTGAATTTGAGAGAGGGGGGATGTGTGGGGGAATTTGTGCAAGTTGGTGTGCGATACGTCAGTCCATGCAGGGTCGCGCCTTTGCTGACGCTGGAGTAAGCAGTAACAAACCGTTCCGAAGGGAAAGTGGGGGTGTGCCGATCCCACGCTACCTCATTACACATGGCGCACTTCCCACCTTCTATTGCTTGCTCAAACTAGGACCTTGGGCCGGGAAGGGGGTGGAAGCAAGACCGCATTTGCTCTGGCTTGTACAGTACTGTGCTATACTACTACCGCATTGTTCGTGTCCAAGTCGGATTGAAAGCTGGCTAGAGCTGACCGGGATGCTCGCCATGCAACCAAGCGTTGAACATGGCCAGCGCGGCTTGCGGCTTGTCGTGTGGTACAAAGTGACCGGCCTCGTCCACGATGGCGTACGTCAGATTGCCATGATTTTTAAATTCCCCACCTTTGATCTCGTTCTGGTGGCCCAAGTACCAAGGCGAGAGAGGCTGTCTGTTGTATTCTTCCTTGCCGTCCCACTCGAGCGCTTCTGACCATGCACGGTTGCCGACATAGTTGCAGATGAAATCCCTCCTGCCCGAGTAGGTCAGCACACGCACGTTGTTCTTCAACACATTTGCCACGGCCCACGTTGAATCCCTCGCGCCATCACCCGTCTTGGCAAAGCCAGCGTAGACATCGTCGGAACATCCGACAAACACACCATCGTGTTTATCGCCCGGTCCCTTGCCGTCGACACCGAGGGCGTGTTTGGTGGAGGCGTCGTTGAGGAACGCGGCAACCCAGTCTTCTTCGACGTACTTGGGATCGTGTTGCCAGTCGTAGGGCGAGCGGTTGAGTTTGTCGTAGGGGGAGGAGAGGGAGCCTTCGCAGTAGTCGGAAGCGGTTTGGCATGCGAGCGTGTCGTATGTCTTTCCGTGCTTGTCCTTGCGATTGCACTTCTCGACGAGCGTGAGGCAGATGGGGATGCTCTCGCGCATCTTGTTGCACGTCTCTTTCGGCAGCAGGGGCTTGTCTGCACCAGAAGCATTGGTGCAGGTGTACTTGACGTAGGCAGGGAACTGGTGCTGCGGGCTAGTGATGCCGTTACCGATAAGTACACTGGTGAGAGGCAGCGGCCTGATGTTGATCTCGGGATGCTTGGCAATCTTGTTGTTATCCTCTACAATCTGGTTCGCCAGCAGCGGAATGTATCGTCCGGCATAGCTCTCTCCCGCAATGTGGAACGAGGGGAATGTCTGGCCATCCCCCTTGAAGATCTCCTTGCCCATATGCATAGCGAGCAGATGGAGGAAGGCAGATGCATCCTTGGCTGCTGACTCTGCTGAAAACACCCTCCTGGGTGGCTTGTCCGTCCTGGACTTGTTGGCCCAGTCCACATACGAGAACCCCACGCCTACGGGCTGATCCAAAAAGATTATAGTCGCATTGTTGTTCCAGGCCCACGGGTTCCTCTCCGTTCCGGGCTTGCCACCCCTCCTCACGGGGTCCTCGGCATTGCACGGACCGAGCTCCATCAACAGACCCGTGAAAGAAGAGCAGCCCGGTCCGCCATTCAGCCACAGTACCACGGGGTCGGTTTTGGGATTATTGCGAGACTCGAACGCCCAAAAGTAAAAGTGCTCGATGGCACCTTTGGTGCGGCCGTCCTTCTCGTGCTTGGTGGTGGAGAGATGGGAGAAGGGGTCATGTTGGGAGAGTTGGTCGACGTCGACGTCGAGGTAGCCAGAGTACGACTTGACGGTGGGGTCACAGAGGGAGGATGGCGGCGAGACGACGCGAAGGCTGTGCGCCGGGAGGTTGGGGTGCTCAAGTACTTTAACAGGTTCCGAGGAAGATCGCTGCAGCGAAAAGGGAATCTGAGCGGCGTCGGCTACCGCAGCAGCGATGGCAGCGACAACAACAACTGTGCTATACACTCGCATGATGTCGTCGACGACTTGTACAGATGGTGGAAGATGGTCTCAAGCAGGAAGAAAGAACGGTATACAAGATTGCCCAAGCGTTATCTTGGTCTGTTCCTGTCTCCTAACAAAATGTCAGAGCTCTCTCCGCTTATCCCGACTCTTTTCGCCTCGAGACCTTGAGGGCAATGCCAAAGTCAAGCTAAGCTGCGAGCGAGCAGCGTCTGGTGCATACCAACGACGACACTCGGCATGCGACCGCAAAGCTAAAGGACTGCTTACATGTTGCTGAGTAAACTGCAGAACAAACGAGTCATGTAGATTTTTTTTTGACTTGTTGACATGTTAGACTGGAAAGGAATCAGGATTTTGATGAGAAGAAGTAGTCCAAATCATAGAGTCATATGTACTTGAAATACTGTATTTTTGAGCTGATGGCTGGTGAGCGCAGGCTTGATAGCCGTGATATTTCTCCAAGCCCACAGCAAACGGCGGTTGTTTCATTCCAAGTTGCACAACTCTGCTGGTCATCTCTTTCCTCTCGACCAACATCTTCTTTCCTACATCGAATACCATTCACCTTGGTATTCACTACTGCATACTTTGAAATGCAGCAGCTCACCACCCCAGTGCTTCCGCTCTTGGACGCCGCGGGCGTCAAGGACAGCGTTCTCCTCACCGCCGTAGCTCGCATCGCTCCTGTTCTCGTGCCTCAGGATCTTATCTCTTTGCTTCCCGCCAACGTCGCCTACCTCGTTCTCGCCGAGCCATCACTCTCCTACGACGCCGCAGCAGACCTGCTCGACGCCGGCGCAGAGGCCATTGTGACTGCCGACACACAGCTCATCCAGCAGTTCGATGCCGCTGTCTCGTCGACCCGATTCATCTACCTCTCGGCTTCGGGCGCCGCTCCTGTCCCCCAAGTGCTCAGGTCCGTAGCGGGTGCCGTTATTACGCTTCCTGCTGCTTCCACCCTCGCATCATCGTCACAGCTCATCCAGACAACAGCCCAGTCGCTCCAGACCAAGACGTCGGGCAAGTCGCTCTTTGTCCTCGCTGCCTCTGGCGTTCCCTCTGTGCAGGATGTCAAGGCGGTAGCACAGCTCTCTGCCAGCCTCATCGCCCCTTCCTCTGTGCTTTCCGTTGCTGATGAGGGTCAGCAACAGCCAGGCAAGCTTGACATTGTTGACGCCTTTCTCGCTCCTCTCACTTCCGACCGCGCCGACGGCCTTTTCGCTACCACTGTCGTTTCGTCTGCCTGCTCCACCTCGCTCGGCCTCGTCTACTCGTCACCGCTCTCGATCCGCAAGTCGATCGTCACCGGCTCCGCCCACTACCAGTCGCGCAACCGCGGTCTTTGGCACAAGGGTGAGTCGAGCGGTGCCACCCAGCAGGTCGTGAGCATCCGTCAGGACTGCGACTCGGACGCTATCCAGTTTGCCGTCCGTCAATCCCGGGGTACTTCTGCCTCTGGTTTCTGCCACCTCGAGAACCGCGAAGGCTGCTTCTCCTCCGCTACTGGACTCGCTAAACTCGAAGCCACCTTGAAGGAGCGCAAGCAATCCGCTCCTGCTGGCAGCTACACCGCGCGCCTCTTTAACGGCCCTTCCCTGCTCGGCGCCAAGCTTCGCGAGGAGGCTGCTGAACTGGCTGACGCCAAGAACGAGGACAAGAAGCACGTCGCTTTCGAGGCGGCTGACCTGCTCTACTTTGCCCTCACCAAGTGCGTCTCCGCCGGTATCGGGCTGGAGGAGATCGAGGCTTCGCTCGATGCCAAGTCCAAGAAGGTTTCGCGTCGCAAGGGCGACGCCAAGCCTGCGTTCGCTGCTCAGCAGAAGGCTGCTGAGTCCAAGACCACCACCACCCCTGCTGCTCCCGCCCCAGCCGCTGCGCTGAAGGACGCCAGTGCGCCGATCAAGATTCAGTCCTACCGCTACGAGGACCTTTCCGCCACCCAGAAGAAGGAGCTGCTAAAGCGCCCTGCGCTGCGCACCGAGCAGGTCATGGAAATCTGCCGCCCCATCCTCCGCTCCGTCAAGGAACGCGGTGATGCCGCCTTGCTGGAACTCACCGAGAAGTTCGACAAGGCCAAGCTGTCCACCCCCGTCAAGCTCCCGCCCTTTGTTGACGATGCGGTCATGGCCAAGATCAAGCCCGAGGTCAAAACCGCCATCGACATTGCGTACAACAACATCTGGAAGTTCCACAAGGCGCAAAAGACCACCTTCGGAAACAAGAAGGCTGAGCAGACGGGAGTGCAGGGGGCTGTGGACGGATTGGAGGGTCCCGAGGATGGCATTTTGGAAGTGGAGACGATGCCGGGTGTGGTGTGCAGGAGGTTCGCTAGGCCGATCGAGTCGGTTGGATTGTACGTGCCTGGTGGTTCGGCTGTGCTACCTTCGACAGCGTTGATGCTGGGTGTTCCGGCACAGGTCGCACGCTGCCCGACGGTGGTTATTGCCACTCCCCCTCGCCCCGATGGGTCTATCTCGCCAGAAGTGCTGTACTGCGCATCGAAGGTCAACGCTACTGCAATCCTTTGCGCCGGTGGAGCCCAGGCGGTGGCCGGTCTCGCATACGGCACCGAATCCTGCCCCAAGGTCGACAAGATTGTTGGTCCCGGCAACCAGTTCGTCACCGCCGCCAAGATGCTCGTCCAGAACGAAACCGACGCTATCGTCTCGATCGACATGCCCGCCGGTCCCTCCGAGGTGCTTGTCATTGCAGATGCCAGCGCTGACCCGGCGTTTGTCGCAAGCGATCTGCTGAGCCAGGCTGAGCACGGTCCCGACTCGCAGGTAGTCCTTGTTGGTATCGCGCTCACCGATGCCCAGCTGCAAGCCATCGAAGACGAAGTCGACCGCCAAGCCCGCGCCCTCCCCCGCGTCGACGTCGTCCGTCAAGCAATCGACAAATCTGTAACCATCATCGTCCCCGACCGCACCACAGCACTCGAATGGTCCAACGCCTACGCTCCCGAACACCTCATCCTCCAAACCGAATCGCCCGAATCCCTCGTCAAGTCGGTCAAGAACGCAGGTTCCGTATTCGTAGGCTCCTGGTCCCCCGAATCCTGCGGCGATTACATGTCTGGCACAAACCACTCCCTCCCCACAGCGGCGTACGCTAAGAGCTACTCAGGCGTCAATGTGGGCACGTTCGAAAAATGCATCACCAGCCAGAACCTCACAATGCAAGGTCTTAAGGGTTTCGGCCACAATGTGATAGATCTAGCCATGTGCGAAGGGCTGCAGGCCCACGCAATGGCGGTTAAAATCAGACTCGACAAGATGGCCACTCTCTGAAAAATCACCCCCACCTCCTTCCTTTTCCTCCAAAACGCAAGTCCTACATGTAACGTTACATACACAGCCTACCCCCTTTTGCAAGCGTGTGTGTGAAAAAAAAGTGTGCATTCGGGTATTTCTTTCAATGACGTGAAACACGTACCCCGACCAAACCAAAGACGAGGGAGCCTGCCCGAACGAAAGCGATCAAAAAGAGCGTGTGCGTGCTGTGAAAGACAGTCGTGATGCTATTGAGGGGGGAGGGGGGAGGGGGGATTATGAATGAAGAGCGTACTTTTCGTCAAACTCTGCTTCTCCTCTGCCCAGTGGTGGTGGTGGTGGTGGTCTGCTTAACGGGTTATCCTGCGCCGACGATGCTGGGCAAGACGAGAAGTGGTACTGATGCAACGCTTGCTGCTCGTTTAACGCCGCCGCTGGCGAGGCTCCGTTGTAGGTGAACTGTTGTGAGAGCGGCGATTTAGGGCTGAGCTGGTTACCTTGTGGAACAGCAAGGTGTGAATCCTTCTCGCTGTACCGCTCGACGCCAAACACTGCCGACGAAGCTGATGGTGACCCAGCCCTCGCTTCAGAAGGGATCGGTGTTAACCTGCCCCCGTTCTCCACCCCCGCACTGCCCGGCGGGATGGCGGCGGTTTCCGAGAGAGGCTGATCCTGCAACGTATGTGTCATGGATGAGATCTGGGATGTTCTGTCCTGCTCCCCGCCTGCGCCTGCGCCCGCGCCCGCACTTGTACCCGCACCTGTCGCTGTTGTTGCACCCGCAGAAGCAGCAGCAGCAGGGGTATTCCCCCTCGCCCCGCGGAAGTACGACTTTCTCCTCTGCTTCAGATGGTCAAAGGGCAAAAAGTGCTCCTCCATCTGCCTCATTTCTGGCGGCAGCGCATCAAAGTCGGCATTTCCGTTCCTCTTTTTCGCCTTCAAGGGGTTATCCTCTAGCAAGAGCTCCTCGAGCTCGTGCGTCGCATCAAAGTTAGCCTTTTTCGAATCCGGCTCAAACGGCGGTGTGACACGCTTGGCCTCCATGGCGGGCCAATCAATGTCAGCAAACCATGGGTGGGCTTTGAACTCGTCGATGCCGCTGCGACAGCCGAGCCGCTTGCGCGGGTCGCGCTCGAGGAGGCTCTTGATGCAACCGACGGTTTCGCGCGAGACAATGGTCTCGACGTTTTCCGGGAAAGTGCAGCGATCGTTGAGGATGGAATGGGTGAGTGCAGAGTTGGTCTTGCCCCTGAAGGGACGACGGCCAAAGAGGAGCTCGTAGGCGACGACGCCGAGAGACCACCAGTCCACTGAAGAAAGGTAGCCGCGCTTGGTGAGAACTTCGGGCGCCATGTACGCCATCGAGCCTGCAATGCTGGTGAGCGGACGGCGCGGGGAGAAGTGCACGGCGATGTTGAAGTCGGTCAAATGCGCATGGCCCTTTTCGTCCAAGAGGACGTTGTCTGGTTTGAGATCGCGATGCACAATCTGTAGACGGTGAAGATAATCGAGACCAAGTGCGAGCTCTGCGACATAGAAGCGAACCACTTGTTCGCTCATGTTGCCTGTTCGGTCGAGATGGAATCGCAAATCGCCACCAAGCATGAGATCGAGCACCATAAACATGTTTTCGTCGTCTTGGAAGGCGTAGCGCAAGTTGCAGACAAAGGGCGAGTCGATCTCCTCGAGCAGCCTGCGTTCCTGAATGATGTTGGAGACGGCGCGCATCTTGATGCACTTGGCCTTGTTGATGTATTTAAGCGCATAGAGATCCTTGGTCTGCTTGTGCTGGACTACGCGGACTTTGCCGAATGCACCTTTGCCGACAGCACGGAGGAGGTAGAAGTGGTAGAGGTCGACGGGCCCGTCAAAGTCGATGACTTCAGGCTTGCAGCAGACGGCACCCATGACGGCAAGACAGCTCTAGGGAGAGCGGGGTATGCTTGTGAAGGAAGATGGAAGAGATAGAGTCTATGCAGGTAAAAGTGGCCATGGAAAGAGGAAGCTGGATGCTGCGTTTGTGCTGTTAAGATGATATGCTGCTTCAGAAGGCTAGTCGAAAGCGTGCGGAGAGGACCAAATGGTGCGTGGATGAGATCCAAAGGCGGGGTATCTGAAAGCTAAGCCTGGATGGTAAAGGAGAACAACCGGAAGAGTCAAGGGGATGCAACGTGGGAAAGTGCTTGGAAAGCGGTCAACCGAGCAAAGGTCTGATGCGAGATGCTGAGCGGGCAAGTTCCGAGGTGGTGGTGGAGAGGACGTGATTGGGTGCGACTCGCTTGTAGGGGTTGCTAGAGTACCACCGATGGAACTTGTCGGAAGAGAAGCGATCAGGAGGTCGAGCGAAGTGGACGCTGCTTCGGGCAAGCCGGCAAAGAGTGGCGGCTTGGCAGTGACGGTAAGAGTGATGCAGTGTCGGGACCAACGCCGAGCAGGATGCAATCGTGATGATGATGATGATGAGGTATGGTTCGCGGACGAGCCGATGCCAAAGATGGCTAGACGGCGTATTGGGGTTGCTTGCCCAAAGGTTGAAGGTGGTTGGCGAAGGAGGAAAAAGTCAAGAGCAGCTGGAGCGAAGGAGTGAGCAGGTGTGCGAAGTGCCAGTATTCAAGGCGGCGGTCGTTGGCGGCGGCAGCAACAGTGACAAAGTTACGCGAATGGAAGCGCTTGCAGGGGCTTTCGCTTGGTTCTGCCTTTGCTGCTGCTGCTCTCCACGCAGTTGGCATCCTTGCTCAAACGCTGTGTCTCAACCCGACTCTATGTAATTTTAGGCTTTGATTTTTATTTTGATTTTTGATTTTTCTTTTCGAATAATAGGCCACAAACCGACAAGGGCTGACTGGCGAAAAAGGGGGATTTGCAGTGCACTCACTGCACTGCATTGCACTTTTTCCACGCAGCTTGTGACGAGGAAAATCAAAAAGAGGACATGTGGCACACCGGACTACAGTTCTCAATTCTGAGGAGCTCACAGCGTGGCGTTCGACCGTGCTCGAAATTCCACCCTGGCTCGCCGTTTTTTGTTTTTTGTTTTTTGTTTTTGGAGAATTACAATACATGCTGTACTGTACTGTACTGTACTGTACTGTACTGTACTGTACTGTACTGTACTGTACTGTACTGTACTGTACTGTAAAATACAGTAAAATGAAAAAAGATCGGCGAAAATTCATTCCCTCGCTTGCTGCTGCTGCTGCTGCTGCTGCTGCTGTTGCTGCTGTCGTTGTTGCCGAAAACTCTAAACCCCACCAACAACCTAGCCTGGAACGAGTCAACCGCCGACTGTGCGAATGTCTTGTTGCTGCGACAGCCTTGGGCAGTTCGAGCTATCCGAATGCAACAAGGTTCGAGGGAAGGAACAAAACATCCTAGGTGTCCGACGCTCGGACGCTATCGAGGAGCTTGCACACCCACGATGGACCCAGAGACTCACAGTGTGGACTGCGGGGAAGACAACAACAGCATCGATGCATTCAAGCACGAACCAGAGTGAGAAGCGGGGTGGTACGGGTGGAGAGGGATCTGCAAGGTGCGCACATCTTTCTATGGAACACTATCGCAAACGGCAAGGGCTTTTCTGAGCTGCAAGCCTGACACGGGCTGAGCCTGACACGGGCTGTCCAGCCAACCGTTGAGTCTCGGGCGGGTGCAAGCCACTGTTCATTTCAGGCCTCTTCTGTGTAGCACTGGTACGGTTCAACAACCGTTCCAGCGTGCTTGACTTACAGCCCATCTGCTGATGAACGTCAACCTTGATCTTCGCAGCATTCGGTCCCTTTGTTTCAAATCAAGAGACGCTTACGACGTGCATCTCTCGCAGCACAAAGCGTTGTTTGGTGTTCACGAGGCGCTCGGTGCAGCCTCACGCCCACGCCTGGCGTTTACACTCGCCTTGCCTGCCACAGACATGTCAAGAGCCTCGAGCTTTACCTCGCAGCACATGATCAACGTGATCGATACCTTGCTTTGTACATTGACTGAACATAGCTGCATGAGCTCACCCTTTCTTGTGCGTTTCGTACCCACATGTGCCGCAAAAGCTCTTGCATGGCGAGTACATGCAGATGCAGCAAGACAAGCTCATCATCAGCCAACCCCTGAAAAGGAATTAGCACGTGACGGGAATCAGTCAAATCGGGGCCCTTGAGCTGGAAATTGAGAACAAGCAGACGAGCATGGCTGCAAAGATCGGAAGAAAACGCCAAAAAAGTTGCTTTGCCAGCTTGAAACGTTCCTTCAAGGCCAGCCAACCAGCCAACAGCAGCTCATACTGGTTGCACCTTGTCACTCGACCTCGTCACCATCTCACATCCATCCCTCTTCACCCATCCTCTCGACATTGCACGCTATCTTGGCTTTGCTCCTGCCAAGATGATCAGCGCACCATCCTCCCAAGCTCTGCTCGCTCGCGCAGCTTTTCGAGGCGCCACCACCGCCGCTTCCAGGGTCGCTGCAGCCAAGCCCGCTCGCATCGCCTCCGCCTTTGTCGTCTCCACCAGCGCTTCCCAGATCAGCAGCAGAAGCTTCACCGTCTCGCTCATCTCTCGACAGGACGTCGATGCGCAGACCCCGGCTGCCTCTGTTCCTGTCCCCGCCCTTTCGCAGCCCTCCGTTCCCACCTCGGGCAGGAAAAAGCGCGGCAAACCCACGACTGAAGCTCACAAAGCCAAGCTCCTCCTCAAATGGGGCTGGTTCGAGTCAGGTGCACCCGAGCTCGAGCAACTTGCCACCGCTCTTCAGCAAGGCTCCAACTTTCCCGACTGGCTCAAGCGCACGTACGATCAGGTCAAGAGCTTCCGCTCCGCACGTGCACGTCTTTGGACACCCTCAGAAGAGGAGATCCGCACTCTCGTCGGTTCCGACACTACCATCACCGATCCGCACCAGTGGCTTGACCAGCAGGTCAAGTCGTACCGAGAGAAGCTCGAGGCCGCCGACAAGACAGCAGGTGCTGCTGTCAGCGAAGATCCAGACTACATTTCGGAAGTCGAGCTATGGGACATGATGGACTACGAGCAGCAAATCGACTTTGCACTGCGTTCCGTGTGGAAGAGCATGTCTGAAGAACAGCGAGCAGCTGCTCTCCTCCGCACCCGATACGACAGCATCCGCAAGCTCGGCTGGAGGCAAGGCTATTCCTCAGGCTACCCGCGCCCCGAGGGTGAGAGCTCGCACCTCCCTGCTAAACTCGGTATTAGTGGAAAAGAAGGCTGGGCTGCCTTCCGCGAGCTCCAAAAGGCTGAAGAGCACGACGCATGGGCTGTCTGGCAGCAACTGTCGCCCGAAGAGCGCGTTGCCGAAGAGAAGGCCGCCTGGAAGCTGCGAGACCGATCGCACGTCTACATCGACGACTCGGACGACTGCCTCATCCTCGGCTCGCCCTCCCCACGCTGGTATCCCGTCCCCGAACGCGCAGGCCAACTCACCTTCCTGCCCAACACCATCGTCAAGCTCGTCAAAAATTACACACCAGAGGGCCAGGAGTACGACGCCTTCAAAGCCACCTTCCGCGTCCCCCTCTCCATGCACAAGCACGCCCTTCGTTCCTACCTCCTCTCCATCTACGGCCTCAAGACCACCTGGGCTCGCTCTTCGATCTATCGTTCCGAAATCACCCGCGACCACCGCACGGGTAAGAAGATTACCGGTAGCGGCAGGACGTACAAGAAGGTCGAAGTCGGGTTGCTCGAACCGTTTCTGTTCCCCGAAATCTCTCCCGACTTCCAGAAGCAGCACTTGCACACCTCCGAGCTTGACTACGAGAGGAGCAGAGTGTATCTCAAGATGACCAAGACAACGCGATGGAGAGGCAAGAAGAGCACCGAACAGTACGAACAGGAGATCGCCAACCGCAACGCAGCCAGCTACCACCAACTTGACCCGCTCTCCTCGGAAGGACTCAAGGACAGTGACAAGGAAGAGGCAGAGAGGTTCCCGAGGTTTATCGTCAAGACCAAGGGTCTGCCCTCGGCCAAGCATGGCAAGATCTTGGAGCTGCTCGGTAAGGAGAGGAAGGAGAAGGAGGAGAGGGTCGAGGCGCTGGTGCAGCAGTTCAAGCGCGATGCTGCTGCAGCTGCAGGCCAGGCTTGGTCGTCTTCGTGATCAATAGCCGAATTGGTTGTTGACGTGGTTGTATCACAAATTCAATATCACTTGGATAGAGCATTATGAGGGTGGTCTGAGAGCGCGAAAGGCGCCCTACTGTTGAGGGTCCGAGTATATTGTGTGTATTGTCTCATCCCTGGCGATACTGTAGAAATGTATTGACATGATGCGCTGCTTAGATCCAGAGGCCTTCAGATCACCCCCTTGACCCGCAACTGTCCCACCACATCCCTCACAATATCCTCCGTACTCGTCTCCCTCTCCACCCGCGTTACCACCACTCCAAGCTCTTTCCCCTCTTCCGGCCTCTGCAACGTATTCAACTGTGAATACAGCATGTCGAACTTCATAAAATGCCCTTTCCTATTCGCCATCCTCTCCTCCAACAACTCCCTGCTGAGATCGAGGTACACGTGCACCACCTTCAAATCCTTTGGTACCTCTGCCTCGGATTCTGGTGTGCTTGCTGCTGGATCGGCGAGTGAGGAGATGGTTCCGCGTAGCAGGCGACGGTAGATGAGTTTGAGCGATGAGCACGTCATGACGGCTAGATGCTTGCTAGAGCCTTGCACTTCTTGGTCCTCCCGCGCACCTGTGTTGTTAACATTGTGTTGGTGGTAATGCGCAGCGACATCCGTGGAAGTGGTGGTCTGGTGAGAAGTCTCGTAGACCTCAGCTAGCTTCCTCACCTCGCTACTTGCCGCCTTGTCTCCATTCGACTTCGACTGCGACAGTGTTGGGGCTGTTTGGGTCGTGGCGAGCTCCAACCCAGTCTTCCTGATCTCGGCAAGCCACGGTTCTCGATCGCTATCATCCAAAGGCTGCCCATGGGACATCTTTTCCACATTCGAAGCGGGGTGCAGGTCGTCCCCGTCGACAAAAGGACACTCGAGAGCGCGCGCGAGTGCAGCACCCACAGTCGACTTGCCCGATCCGGAGGTGCCCATCACAATGAGCAGCGTGGGTGGCTTTGTGGTGCTCGACATGATTCGGTGTGCGCGTTCGATGTTGGGGGTTGGGTTTGAGATAGTGGTGTGGAGGAGAGTGTTATGAAGGAAGAAACGGGCGGGGGAGAGCAGCTGCGGCTGGGCAACGTTTGCGGTATTAAGTTGGGGCCGAAAGGTTGGGGCGTTGGACTTTGGAAGAATTCAGAATGAGAGGCAGGCAGACACGGCTCGTGTGCACAGAGACAAAGCCGGTCCGGTGGATCCGATTCTGGCGCGTTTGTGAGGTGTGCGACAAAAACGGCAAACAGCACAATGCTTTCGCAGCTTTTTAACAGCACTTCGTATTCTTGATTCACATCATCGCACAGCCATTCACACTCGTACCACCGCACCAGACTCTGCTCAACACAGCGGCTGTCATCGCTGCAATGGCGCCCATGAACGATTCAAGGCCAAAACAACGTGTGGATAATGATGAGGGGTATCATTGCAAAATCTAATAGGACCACGATTCAATGCTTCGGGCTCGAGTTCAGAGACAACTGTGCTTAAGAATCAGCATCATCATCGCTCACGAGCCCGCTCTGCCTCCCATCTCCCGTGTGCTCGTCGACAAGATGCTGCTGTCCCACGCCGCACTTTGTCAGGCTTGGCGCCAACACTCTAGCCAGCGCCTTTGCCTGCGCGTAGAGCGCAGACCAGAGTTTGGCCTCCCATACCTCCTCTTCCGCTGCTGCAGCTGTCTGAGATTGTGCGGCTGTGCCTTCAGCGTCGCTGCCCGGTAGAGGGGAGGATGACGAATGGGGTGCGCCAGGCGTGACAGGAAAGTGGTCTGAGACGGGCGAGCGAGAGGGCGTTGCAGTGTTGTCCGAGCGGGTGGACGTTGGGGTAGTCCTGCCGGAGCGAAGTCTTGCGCGGGCTAGGTTGGTCGCAGACAGGGTAGCCGTAGAGGACGCAAGGGCTGGGCTCGACGTGGCGTTGGGAGTGGAAGGGCTTTTCGGGAGGTTTGCGGGTGGACCATCGGATGGAGCGTTGAGGGTGAGGAGCATAAATGGTTTTTGGTTCTCCAAAAACGAAGACTGTGGGTCGTTGTTCGACTCATCCATCGCCGCCAGTTCGGTTCTCGACGGGCTGAATGCCGGTGCTGATGGCACAATGGGCATGACTAGCATCCTGCCCAAATCGCTCTCGAGCAACAAGGGCACGAGTTCGCGAGTGAACGCCTTCTTCCCCGACGCACCTGTCATGCCGGTCACTGCATGCTTGGCGACAGACACCAAAGTTCCAGGCATGACCACCTTGCCTGCTGCTCCCTCCTTGCCCGCCTTCCTCCCCTCTGTCGATTGGCGCCACGCGGTGACCGCGATCGCAGACAAGCATGCCGCACGTTCATCTAGCGTCAGTGGTGCCGGTCGTCCGTTGGCGTTGTACGCCGGCGGAGCTGTTCCCGCAGCTGCCGCCGTGCTGGCAAGAAGCGAAGCTACGGCAGACCTACTCGGTGGAGCGTCTACCAGCCTCGTTGCGACGGCATAGAGCTCTGACGAGTCGAGGAGGGTGAGGAGAGCTGTATGTGGACGTACCGCAGCTGCGTTACCGTTGTTGGTTTCGTTGATCAGCTGCGAGAGCAGCGCTGTGATTCCTGCTGGTTGTAGCATCGCCGTAGATCCTCGCAGCCCAGTCACAGCACGCTAGGATTGCTGACGAGGTAGTTCGGGATGCGTGCGTGAGCTATGGTGGTGGGATGTGGTGCCTCGAGATCAAGTGGGGGAAGATACAGTGCTAAGCACGAGTTTATCGGAAGTCGGCTGTGCACCACTGAAGATCGGCTGGGGCACGAAAAGGCGACTGTGAAAAAAAAAAAAAAAAAAAAAACAAAGTGGGAAAGTAATTCCTTTTATTTTCGTGGGGTCGTGCGCCGTAGCTCTACTGCAGCTGCTGCTTTTTCTGCAACAAATGTGGAGGATTTTCGCGCAACAACTGTTGGGTCAGTCAGTCAGCCAAGCTCGCTGTACTGTAATTACCCATTTTGCAATTTCCGTCTTCACAGTTGAGTTAGAGTGGTGCTGAAGCTGCTTTCTGCTTCAACTTTACTCGTTCCGAGATAATTACTTTGCTCGGCCCCAAAATCCCGTGGTGCAGCTGAACCAGGGTCGTGTTGCTGTACCTTTTTTTTTTAACCGTGGGAGACCGAGAGCGAGCGCTGGCTGGCTGGCTGGCTGGCTGGCTCAACTGCAGCAGGAGCAGCAGGCAACGACGACATAGCGTGTTGGGCTGTCGTTCAAGTCTGGTTGTGGTAACCGAATCTGCCAAGCATCATCATCGGGTCGATGCTATCCCTTGCTTGACCCTCGCTCCTCCTCTTCTCCTTTCCGTTCCTTCCTTAAGTTACTCGCTGCTGTTTTGGATTCTTTGCTATTGCGCTTCTGTCGCGGTGATCACAAATCTGTCGGCACTTCCGATACCAAGGGTCTGGCTGGTATTGCGTCCGTGCGTCGTCGGGCACTCGACATCACACATTGGTCGTTGCATCGCAACAGTCGCTGTTCTCCCGCCATGAAGCGGTGAATCCGAGACAGCCTCTATACCACCTCACATCGATAGCAAGAGGTGGAAACAGCAGAGGAGTGACCGACCGACATTGGAAACCGCTCATCCTGCCAGCAAGCCATCATGAACTCGATTAGCTACCTCGATTCGGTGCTCAGCCGCTCCTTCGCTACAGGTTCGGATCGACCTCCATCACGGCCTTCCTCGTCGAGCAAGCGTTCACGCTCCCATTCTTCCCTCCCGGGCAGCCGTAGAGCCTCAGGCACATCCTCCTCCACTCCCCCAGGATCCTCTTCCCTGCGCAGATGGTCGCAAGAGCAAGATGATCCCGCTCGCTCCATGTACAACAACGCGCTTCGCCGCACTGGCAGCACTCCCGCTGGCATCTATCCTTCGCAGGCCCTCGATACCGATGACAGCGATTCAGATCAGCGCAGCACGCGCGGAGCAAGGTGGAGTGCACTCTGGGGGCTGACAGGCTGGATCGATGAGGCTATACATCCTGGTTCGCGCAATCGTTCACGCAAGAATAGCGATTCAGAGGTATTCTCTCTTCATCGCTCTAAGCGTGTGCCTAGTCTCGACGACTTGCTCATGTCTTCGACAGCACCTCGTCGTGATCAGGCTCGACGTACCGCTTCCTCAGGCTCGGGTCACATTTCCTCACGACGTCACCACCCAGTCTCCAGTGGCACCGACGATTCGCAATCAGAGGCGAGGCGCAGACCTAAGCGCCAGTCTCGCTTCGGTCAAGCTGCGCTTGCCCTCACCACCGCTGAAAGCCAAGATAAGACACACAACACCTGGCCGAGTCAACAAGAAACCATACACAGACACCACGATCCAGATCTCATGACAGAAAAGGAGCGAGAGGATATTGTCGAATTTGATGGCGGCGACTTTGCCCCCGAGGAAATCGACAGGCCACGCGAGAGGACCATCTCGCAAAGCAGCGCCGACAGCAGCTGGGGCGACGGCTCTTCACTTTCGCACGAAGCTACCGCGACATTGGCATCAGCTCCAGACTCTGCATCCGTCATCGGGGAGAAGCAGGAGGATCAAGATGCTGCTCTCTTGCAAGACCAGCACGACGAGAAGAGCGTCGACTCGGAGACTCTGCTCGAAGCAGCCAAGGGAGAGCCGGAGGCGATCGAGGCTGTCGCTCACGAGGATCCTACCTCTTCAGTCGTCGATCCCGCAGCTGCGTCAACACCGAAGAAAGAGCCAACAATCGCTTCGAAAGACGAGCCTGGTGCACCTTCAGACGCTGACAACACACCCACCAGCAATCGCAAGGGGCTCAAGCGGTCCGAACCTTGCGCTTCAGCATTGACTACACCTTCAGCCTCGAGAAGAGGTTCGCTGCGTCGCAAACGAGAAGCATCCTCAGCTGTCGACTCCTTAGCCTCGTCTTCCAACTCTTCTCTTGCGTTCACCGACTCGGAACAGGCCATCGACCGTAGCTTCACTCCGTCCAAAGCGAGAAAGCGTCGCTCTACCCGGGCCTCTACAAGCTCTTCTACCAAAGCGTCAGAAACCGAAGAGCCGCGTGCATGGCTCGCCCCGCGCAATGGTACTCTCCTCAACAACGGCGACACTGTCCCAGCATCCAAGAATGGTGCGCCTCACAGGAGACGAAGCTCGTCGACAAAGCGCGCAATCCGCAGGACACTGCTTGCGCTCCGAGACCTCCTCCTGGCCGTACTTTTGTGTCCAGTCAACTGTGTCCGCTACTTGCGCAGGCGCCGCGCCATCCGCGCCGAAGAAGCGGTTGAAGCCGTCTATGAACGAGCCCAAGTGTCCATTCTTGAGAAGAACGCCACCTCTTACGACGAAGCCTCTCCTCGTCAGGACCGCTCGCTATCGCTTCGTGTTACGACCAAGGCCGACCTCAAACGTGACATGGCCGAAAAACGTAACAGCACAGCAGGCCGTCCACACACGCCCAATCCGGACGAGAAGGATGTCTCTGGCAACAGCGATTTCGGACAAGAGCCTGTCACTGAAGATCAGGCAGCGGAGCTGGGCACGGTGTGGAAAGCGATGGCGTCGGGGCAGAGGACGCCGTCTCGACTACTGCCGAATCCGCAGATGGTGGATCCGATGTTGGCGCACAACAGCAAAGCCGAGCTCATCGATGTGGCCATGGCGGAGAAGGAAGCCGTCATGGAAGCCGAGCGCCAGTCTAGGATCGCCAAGGGCAGGGCTGCAAGACGAGCTGCTGCAAATGGAAATGCTTCGGATAGCCGCTCTTCCCCTCCACCTTCCACTTTGTTGCCGACTAAAGTTCCCCGCGCGCCGACAAGCTCGATCATCCACCACTCGCCCAAGATCCTCGTGCTTGACCTCGACGAGACGCTCATCCACTCCACCTCGCGCTCGCCTTCCCACTACGCCTCCTCCTCGGGCGGCCGCACCACCACCTCTGGCTTCCTCGGCCTCGAAACTGCTGGCGCATTCCTCGGTCTCCGCGCAAACGATAACCCACGCCGCATCCGGCCGCACATGGTCGAAGTAGTGCTCGACGGCCGCTCCGTCCTCTACCATGTCTACAAACGCCCCTGGACCGACTACTTTCTTCGCAAAGTAGCCTCCTGGTACACTGTCGTCATCTTCACCGCCTCCGTCCAAGAATACGCTGACCCCGTCATCGACTGGCTCGATCAGGGAAGAGGGTTGATCTCGCACAGGTTGTTCAGGGAGAGTTGCAGTTTTAAGGGCGGGAGTTACGTCAAGAATTTGGCGGTGGTGGATGAGGATTTGAGCAAGGTTTGTTTGGTGGATAATAGCCCAGCGAGTTATAGGGTTAATAAGGCTAATGGGATTCCGATTGAGGGGTGGACGCATGATCCGAACGATGAGGCGCTGCTGGATTTGCTGCCGATGTTGGATAGTTTACGCTTTGCGAGCGATGTGAGGCATATTCTGGGTATTAGAGGGTGGTAGCATGTCTCCTATCGACGACAGCGAGATCGAGGCGATGACGAGACTCGGTCGGAAGCGTTCAGCTTGCATGGTCTTTCGTAACTTGACACATCGATGTTTTAATCATTTGCGCAGACAAAGACAACAACGTTCACTGTGCTGCAATGCAACGCTCCCAACTCTCTCCCGCTTTGGTGGTTCAAACACCACGCCCGCTGTGGAGACTCGCCAATGTGTTCAATCCTTGACCTCGAACCCGATCACATACCAAAAAAGTGTACGCACCAGCTTCACCTCGCGAACCTCTCACATGCAGCCACACCCATTCCACCCTAAGTTAATCATAATGCGAAGAAAGGGAGGGGGGAGGGAGGCTGAGATTGACCATCGCTACCACGTGCAGCGCTGATGGCTGAGGCTTACTTTTTGAAAGAGAAAGGGTTCTTCAGCCGCTTCTTCTCCTTTGACCGCTGGCTCAACTCGGACGTTTGGCTAGGCGAGGGGCTGCTGCTCCTCCCATACCCGTTGCGAGCTCCTGCAGCTGCGTCAGCAGCGACATGCAGTGGGATTGTCGACTTTTGCACCACCTCCTGTTGTGGCTGCACTGGCTGTGCTGCGGCAGCGGTTTGGAACCTTCGATCGTACACGGATTGATCTACAGGCTGCGGCTGTGCGTAGCCAGAGTGGTGGTGGAAGCCGTCAGCACCGTTGGAGTTGTTGGGAAACGCGCCGTGTTGGAGCGAAGTGCTGCGAATGGCGCTGCGATCGTTCAGTGGTTTGACGAGCTTACTTGCTCCGGCGGGCAGACGGTCGGATTGACTGTCGCCCATGGGTGGGCGCGTTTGGTGTCCCTTCCCACCCGCATGCACCCCTTGCTGCTGTGGCTGCTGCTGCGGAAGGGGTTGGGTGCGATCCGAATGGTGTCCCGTTCTATGTGCAGCCTCTCTGGAACTGGCTTTGCCAAAGTGCTTCAGCACCTCTACAAACGATTGCGGCGTAAAGGTATGCGAAGACCCGATATAGCAGTCCTTGCCCAGCCTCTCGCTGATCTGATACGCCCCCCGCATCTCCGAGTACGTCATACCTCCCGCCACGAACAGCAACACGCGCTGCCTGTTGTCCACGCGCTCCACTGCAACACTGCTGGCCCCTCGGCTCCCCTTCTGGTGCCACGTCGGCTTAGCACTGCGCAGACTGCTTGGCTGTCGCTGTGCCGCCGGTGGCACCGCATTGCTGCTACTGCTACTGCCCAGCCCCACTCGCGCCAAAGCGGATGTTTGCACGGGTAACGAAAGTCCCCCCGTCGCCGTCTCGGGCGGTGCATCGCGCACGTACGGGAACGTTGCTTGTTCCAATTTGCCCGCGAAGTGGTCTTCCACCATTAGCTTGACTAGCGGCTGGTATCGGCTGAGCTCGAACTCATTCTCCCCCGGCTGCTGCTTCCTCTTGCCCTTCTTGAAAAACACGTCCCACCCCGAACTCGGGTCCTTCACCACCTGCGTCCCAAGATGCACCAGGTTGTCGACAGCTTCCATCTCGTATCGTCCTAGCCTTGCATGCTGGAAGAGCCGCTTGCGGTCCTCGTCCGGCACGCCGTCGCAGTACATAATGTAGAGCGCAATGATGCGCACCTTGTCCGTGTTCGAGACACTGCGGTCGTCCAACAAGGGCACCATCTCTTCGACGAGCGTTTTTGGCTTCTGTCCCTCGGGGGTGAGACGAGTAGCGCAGTTTTGTTCGACCATGGCTTGGGCGGGGAGTTTGGACTTTTCGAATCGGTTCATGCAGTCTTGGGCCATGGTGAGGTGAAGGGAGAGCTTCTCTTTCATGTCTTGCATATGTGGCAGCGAGGCGAGCATGTCGCGCATGTCGTTGAGCGACGAGTTGGGGTCGGCAAAGGCGCCTTGCGCTCCCGCGTGCTGCTTGAAATCCTTGGTGAGCTTGTCGATGGCTTCGGCAATGTGGAGGTGACGGATACCGGTCCAGACGTTGTCCTCGTCGGAGAGAACGGCGTCTTTCTCCTGGCGCTCGCCATCGGAGGTGTAAAAGGAATAATGGTAACGCGTACCGTCTTCGATAGCAAGGAGGTCGTTACACATGGCTTGATAAGAGAACTCGTGCAGGAAAGGTGCGACAGTGTCCATCGACCTGTCCGTGATGAACAGTACACCGCGTGGACGGCTGGTCTCGATCTTGGGCTCGTTGTCGCGAATGTACTGGTCGATGGCGGCTTGAACGCGGAAAGCGAGCTTTTTGGTAAAGTGCTCGCCGGCGACAGGACCGTCCGACCCTGCGCCAGGGATGGTAGCTTCATTATTGTTGCCCCGCAGCCGTGCCATGCGAGCGCTGCCCTGGTACATGTTGGCAGCAGCGGTTTGCGACTTGAGGGCATCTTTGGGCGGCTGGAGGGGCCCGAGTGGTGGGTGGGAGGGATTGTAGTATCGGATCATAGGGAACTCGTTGAGGGTGACGCACACGTTGAGGATGGCCTGCGTGCTGAATTGAAGCTCTTCCTCAATGTTTCGCAGCGCCTCGATTGGATCTGGGCCATACAGACCTCCAATAGGTTGGTAAAGATTGATGAAGCTCTGGGGCGACTTGAGCGAAAAGGCTTGGGCTTCCACGGGCCAAAAGTTGGTATAGAGCTCGATGAGCTGCCTGAGCTTGGGCTCCGCTGGCGAAGAAGTGAGCTTGTGCACGAGAGCATCCGAGAGGCTGTCTACGAAGAAGATGTGACCTGCAGCGTAGGTGGGCTGCCTTGCAGGCTCGGAGGGAGCGAGGTCACGGATGATGCGATCGACATTCTGACTGGTGGGAGTGAGGAGGTAGCATGCTTCTAGGGTGGACTGCAGAGCACGAGAGAGCTCAATATTGTCGACCTGGGCTACATTCTCTTGAAGAATGTCGTACATTTTGAGAACAGAGTTGAGGAGCTCCTTGGTAAAGGAGTCGACTACGAGGACCTTCCATCTTGATGGCGGCTGGACGGAGCGGATAGTATTAAGGTAACGATCACGCAGCGTTGTGATTAAAGATTTGGGGGGCATCTTGATTTCGAGAAAGCGCCCTTAGACGGGCACGCTATGGCGGCGTTCCAAGGCTCGGAGATCCACGACTGATCGTGTGTGCGAGTGGTGCTAGTGATTGCAACCTCGGCCGTAGAGCAGATTGTCACGCTCAAGTAGGCGATCGATAGTGATCGTGTGTGGGGGAGGAAGGCGTGACAAGGTGACTGTGTGACGGAAGGAGCGAATGGGATTGTGAGTGTAGAAGGAGCGAATAATGGAGGAGTCAAGCGTCGCATTCAAAGCCTTCTGGTGGTGGGTGTTGCGAGTGTGTGTGAATGTGTGCTTGTGCGTGCGACTAAGCGTGGGGTTGGCGTATCGGGGCAAGGTGTTGCTGGTCAAGAAACTGCGTTGTGCTGTGCTGTGCTGTGCTGTGCTGTGCTGTTGTGCTGGAAGCAGAGATGGTTGGTTGGTTGACTTGGGCTGCACCTGCGTCACCACACTGCAGCAAACATGCAGCAACACACTAGGCTTGCCTCTGGCTCTCACACTCGACAGGATCTGGGTGATTCCACTGAATCCGCCTCGGCGACACCTCCACACTTTGCGAGAACATTTTTCTGTTAGACCGTGTACGCAACAAGTCGATGGCTGAATTCGCGTGTGGTTTGATCTGGATGAGGCGCTGCAGCAGTGGCCCAATCGATCACAAAATCACGGAGCTGCAGAGCGCGGCACGTGACTTGGTCAGATCCGACGGTTGCGGACCAACTGTCTGAGCGCGAGTTCTCTGGAGGCTCAGATCGCCGTTCTCGTGATTCCTTGGCTCTCTCCACTCCCACAATCACCATCTGCAGCAAGCTCTGTGCACTACCACTTCTTCATCGGGACACAGCTTGGTTCACACTCTCTCCACGACGTCTGCCGCCCAACAGGGCTTTCTCAGCACTATGTCGTTCTTCGGCTTTGACACATCGCTGCCTGGCGACAAGCGCGGCGCTCGCGGCGGCAACTCTTCGCAAAACGATTTTGATCCTACTTTCGACAATGAAGAGTCCCTCGATGCCAAAATCAAGGCACTCGCTGCTGGCGCTCATGAGGATGTCGAAATCTACACTTGGGGTCAGGAGGGCTACGATGGCCTAGGTGACAAGCTCGACGAATCGGGTGATGACTTGAACGAGGATACCTTTGGTGACATTGGAGTTGACGTCGGCAAGGATTTCGACTTTGGTCATACCCCCTTCGTATCCGCTCCCCAACAGTTCAGCTACAACCAGCACGCTCAGCAGCCGCCCAAGAGCAAATTTGATCCCTCCAACAAGTTCGCTGCCAGCCTCGATGACTTCCTTGTCGACCCGGTCCCACGCTTCGGCGCTGCTCGTGGCGTTCAGCAGCTCCCTTCCCAGCAACAACAACAACAACAGCAGCAGCAGCAGCCCCGAGTTCAGCCAAAGACGCTTGAGGAAGTGGAAGCAGAGATGCTCGCCATGCGTGGCAAGCAGCCCCCACTTCCGGCTTCCCAGCAGCCTAGCGACAGGAAGCCCATGACGGTCGAAGAGGTGGAAGCTGAGCTCCGTGCTCGACGTGCAGCTGGTGCTCCTTCCCAACAGCAGCCTCCCATGCAAGCAGGCCCACCTGCTCAGCCCCAGCAACCCATGGCCCCCCCTGCCATGGCAGCCCTCATGCAGTCCCACCAGCGCTCTGACTCTCGCGATGCTCAGCACCTCCCTCCTCCTACCGGAATGGCCCCCATGGGCCCCATTCCCCCTCCCCTCGGCCCCAACGCTGACTCTGCCGCCATCCAGGCCGCGCAGCAGCAAGCCCAAGCCGCTCATTTTGCCCGCATGCGCGCCCTCCTCGATGCCATGCCACCCCTCGTTCAGCAATCTATCCTCTCCCTCCCACCGCCCATGCAGTTCGACTCGCTCGAAAGCGTCGCCCAGAACTTCCCCAACCTCCTTGACCCCAGCCAGCGCGAGCGTGCCCCTTCCGCCGAGCAGGACGCTGTCCGCTTCATGATGGAAAAGGCTCAGGCCCAGATCGCCGAATTCGAGCGCGTCGAGGCCAAGCGCAAGCGCAGGATGGACAAGATCAATGCAATGGCCAAGTACAATGGTCTCATGTCGGGCTCGGACAAGGATTTTATCACGCGCATTCAGATTTCGCAGCTCATCACTGCCGATCCGTACGCAGACGACTTTTATGCCCACATCTACTTTGCGCTGCGCGGAGGGCCCAGGAGGCCAGGAATGCCACCTCTGCCTCCTCCCGCCGCTGCGGATGGCAATGCCAACGGAGGTCAGAAGCAGGGCAAGGGCAAGCAGAAGCTCAACAAGCAGCAGAACGCCATGCTTCGCATGCAGCAGCAGGTCGAGAGGATCGTGCAGAGCCGCAAGGAGAGGATGCAAAAGAGCAGCTCGGGTGCAGCACTCGAAGGCGCGCTTGGAAGGGTCAGTCTCAGCTCAACCAAGAACCCAAGACAGATGCTCCAGATCTCGGCTGATGCGGCCAAGGCTAACAGCAAGGAGCGCAGCTCTTCGGGCGACGCCACCCCTGACGCAGGACATGCGAGGGATGCAGTGAGACAAGCCCTTGAAGGCGCCTCCCTTGGCGGCAACGGCAATGCTGGTCTCCGCCGTGACCCGCTCACCAAGCACGAGGTGCTGCGCATTCTGGAAAAGCTCTACGATCTCGTGCTCCAGCTCGAACAGCTCCGTCGTAACGCCCCACCCGCTCCTCCTGCTGATATCAACCCGGAAGACGACGCCGCCGCCGCAGCCAAGGACAGCTTTGATGCGCACCAAGCCGAGCAAGCAGCGGTGACCAACGCACTCTGGACCGAGCTGCGCGTACTCGAGCCGCTCGAGATCTCGGACCCACACCCCTTCGTCTCACTCCTCTCTTCTGCCAAGGGCAAGCGACTCCTACCCCGTGCGCTCCGCCATCTCTCCTCCGAGCAGACGCTCACCGCGCTCACCATGGTGGTAGCGTCGTTTGAGTCGCTCGACGTGGTCAAGAACGGGCCTTTACTCGACGATCTCAGCGACGACCCTAGCAAGATCGAGGCGAGGAGGGATGCAGAGAGGCAATCCGAAACGTTCGCTACGACGATCGTGCCGAGTATGATGCAGATGGCTAGCACGGCGCCCATGCGGATCGTGTCTGGTATGCTTGCGCTGTTTGTTGAGCGCAATGATCCTGTCCGCGTTACACAGACCAGGCCGGGTGTGGCGTTCCTTACCATCTTCCTCTCGCGCGCCGAAACCCTTCGACAGCAGGGCGATGTGCCGGCAGACGAGCTCGAGCAGTTCAAGCAGATCTTTGCGCTCCTCTTCTCACGCCTTACCGCCCATGGCAAACTCGTAACACTCTTCCCGTCGACGCGAACCAAGCTCTCGCTCCCCTTCGGCGTGTCCTACTACATGGGCAGTGGTCTTGGCCAACAGCTCTCAGCGCAAACCGTGGGTGGGAAGTATAGGAATGTGGATTTGGAGGATGAACCGAGCTGGAATTTGATGGCGGCGCTAGCGATTGGGGCGACGATGGAGCAGCAGCAGGTGCTGGTGCAGGAGTTGAAGGAGAAGATTTTGGAGAATGTGATCTCGGCGAAGGAGTGGCAGAAGAGAAATCCGGGCGTGGTGCAGGATGATATTAACCCGGATATTAGGATTAGGAACGTTAACTTGTTGCTGCATGCGCTTAACTTGGATGCCGCCCAGATTAGCGTTTGACCCAACCCCCATACGGTGGAGTGCTCATCAAGGGTTGGTTGGCTTGGAAAGAGTAAAATTTATCTGTTTCACCACCAGCACGCATGGGCACGGTCGTGCTTGTGCTCAGTATCGTTTCTTGTCAATCGAAAACTTTCTTGCTCCCATAGATGGGCTTGCAGCAGCGTGGTTGAGGGTGACTGGGATAGCTGACATTGCCTACGATCAAGTGACTTGGTTAACTTACCGCTAACGTTGGTTCATGGCATGGCGTGTGGGTTTAGTAGACGTTCCAAAACTTCGGATGCGCTCCTTCGTTCCACACCACCCCTTCTTCGATTGCGTAATCGTCCCAATCCATCTTCCTATCGTCCAAAAGCGGTCCCTTCACAGCAAGACGCGCAAGCCTCCCCGTTCCCTTGCCATCGCCTTGAAAATACTCGACAGCAGTCACTACACCGATAAAGTACATCACTCCTGGAATCTTGTTGATCGGGTCTAGAGCGAGTTCCTTATACAGGACGCCCATGCCGGGGAGCATGTAGTCCCACAAAAGCGGAGATGCCTCGAAAGTTGCCATCCTCGCGATGGACCATGGCTTGTATCCTTTGTGAATCTTCCCCCATGTAGCGGCCGGGTCGATAGGGCCACCTTTCGGGTACTTTGGAAGGGGGAAGTACAGATTGGACTCGTCTGTTTCGCTGGCACAGCGGGGTGCCTCGCTCGACTTGGGAGATGGAGTTGTGCGGACAGTGGGGGGAGGAGGCGACGAGCTGACAAGTATAGGGTGGTCCTCGAGCAGCCCGACTTTGACTCTTTTGCGAGGCGCTCCTTCATCCACGTCCTCCCTTGGCTCATCCTCGTCTGGACGACCATAGTCGAGATGCACGACATCCTGCGCGCTGTGCTCTTCGTCTCCTCCGTGGCTCGTTTGGCGCTGCTTGCCCTTTTGCCTGCCTTTCCCTCGCCGACGAGTGTCGCGTGGACTGTCCTCTTCGAGCTCTTCGTCGGCACGGTGCGAAAACTCTTCTTCCAGCCTGGCCAATTCTTGATCGTAGTAGGCCTGGCAGTCGATGTGACGGATCGACATGCCAGCAGGGATGTCTCCGCCATACGGCGCGCTACCTGCCTGCATGTCTTCCATCCTTGGAGCTGATCTGTGTGCAGAGCTATCCTCGTTTACCGTTGCTGTCACATCCTCGCGCTTCCTCTTCACGCCCCTGCTGCCTTCGCCTGCGGAGCTTGATGTGGCCTTGGGGACGACAGTGGATGGTACTGCGAGATCCAAGCTTCCACCACCAGGAGGCAAGCGGCTGCCAATGCTTGGCGACGATAGGATGTCAATTGAGCCACTACTAGCGGCGACCCCAATTCCTTTGATCTGGTACATCGGCGTCCGATCTTCGACCCAAGCCGCGTCCCGTGCGCGAAAGTCGTCATCGCGGACCGGTTCACCGCGTTCTCGTCGCGCTGCTCTTTCCTGCGCCTCGTGAAAGTTTTGCAGGTTCTCTGCGTCGCGAAGAAGCTTCAGCTTCTTCCTCCTCAGCTGGTTGCGACGCTTGGTCCGGTTGGTTCCTTGTCCCGGAGGGATGAAATCCGGTGAGTCTGACTTGTCGCTAGATTCATCTCCGAGCACCTTGACTCCATCGCGACGTCGGTCCGAATAGGTGCGTTCTTCGGATGGCGCCGAGGCAGTAGAACTAGAGCTGTCGGAAGTGTCCGAATCCGAGTCAGAGTCCGAATCTGAGCTGCTCGAGTATGAGTCACCGGAGGAAGAGTCGTCACTGGACGAAGAGTCGGACTCGGAGCTAGAGTTAGAAGTGCTGCTTGCGGAATCGGACGAGTCTGAGCTCGACGATGAGGATGACGCTTGCGTGCCCTTCTTGGCATCCTTTGAGCTTGTTGATCGAGACGAGCTCGCACCTTGTTCAAGCTTACGCAGCATCGCTGCGATTGAGGCGCTACTGGCTGGATCGGAGCTCCGGGATGGTAGCTGCATCTGCCTCCTCTTTGCGTCAAAAGCCGCCATTGCTGCGGCTGCGCCACCGGCAGAACGCAACGACATGGTCGGAAGTGGCGGAGGAAGGGGCGCTTTCGAAGTTGATGGTTTTTGCGATGTCAACTTGGTGGATTTTAGTGCTTGGTGACGTTCGAGGGACAAGGATGTTGGCATGCGTGGAAAATCATCGGGCGATGCACGCCGCGCAGGAAGATCCACAGTACCATCATCGTCTGTAGTGTTGTGGATGCCAGCTCTGAGCAAGGCAGCTATGCGCGTAGCCTGCAGAACGGCGTCCCGCTCCTCGGCATCACGAGCATCGTGCTCGAAGGAGACTGAGTCCTCTTTCTCTTCTTCGTCAGAGTAGTAGTAGTAGTTGTTGTTGTTGTCGTCGTCATCGCCAGAGTCGTTTTGGCTCACAAACGCCTCTTCGTCCAAATCAGAATCTTGATCCTCAACATTTTGAGCCGATACTATCGCCGCTTGTTCGTCGAGGTGAACTTCGATCGTGTCTCCATCTCGAAGGATTTCCGGATCATCAAAAGGCACCTCAAAGTTGTCGATCTGAAACCGCAGAGCCTCTGGGCCGATGGAATCCAGGACCTTGCTGTGGTTCGAGCGCCTTGAACGTGCTACGATGTACGAGTGAACGAAGCGTTGGAGCCTCTGGAAGCATTCCAGATCATCGTGGTCGAATGGCGCCAGAAAGTGAAGCTCGGGCAAAGGATGCCTGCTGACGGCCCTGAGGCGGATCTTTCGGCGGGATCGGCCACGTGAAGCTAGCGACTCGGTGGCCATGCTCGATCGAGCGGTGACCGGAGTGATCCCACGAAAGCTGCTTTCAGACATGTTGATGTGCGTAGACGGTGAAGGTGTAGTTGCGTTCAGAGCTCCGTCAGAGCGGGCCGAGTGGAGCTGAGCCGACCGCGAGCAGCGTTTGGACAGGTGTGCTAGGCGACAGCTCAGTCGAGGTGATTGACACGAGCGGCAGCTCCTATGCTCATACGCAACTGAGTCATCCGGGAGAGGGGATGATGGAAAGCTAAGGGCGAAGAGAGGCTCTCTTTTGGAAGTGTCAAAAGTATCTTCCGCGCCTTGTCTTGATGGACCCTGAAAGGTTTACTGTAAAAGCGAAGTATGAATCTTGAAATACTCGGCTCAGTCCTCCACTTTGCCTCTCCAGGAAGAGAAGTTTGAGGCAGCGCAGCGCAGTGTGGGAAGGAGCCTCACGCGTTTCCGCTACTTTCGCCTTTGCCCGCGGAACAGTCGTGGGAAGGGCCGAATATGCGTTCGGCAGGCCCGTGGCCCCCAGGCTTACGTCAATTCACGTTCAGTCTTCTCGACAGCAAGCCAGTAACTTAAGGCCCAAGTCAGATCAACATCCCCCACACTATTCATTCACCCTTCAAACTTGACTCCTTCGTCTTCATTACACTTGACTAGGCCTTCGGTGTGGACCCGACAGGCACTTCCACTTTGCGTCTGTTTCTGCTCAGCCTTGCACCGAGACTACGCCCGATCGAACTAGATAACGGGGATCTCAGACTGGGCACAGGACAGGCAACAGCAGCTCAGCGGTAGATCAGGCGAGCTTCCACAATGTCGACTAACGGCTCACATGCTTCGTCTTCGGGCGCAACGTCACTGATGGCGTCGCACCAACCACCACCAGAATGGATCTCTTCGATCGATGCTGTGTATAGCCTCTTTGAGGACCCTCGAGCTGCGCAGCAGTATCCGGACTTGTCACAAAAGGTCAAGAACGCGGTCAAGCTCTGCGAGGAGGTCATCCTTGATGTCGGTCAGCAACATTGCGCTCTCAGCTTCAATGGCGGGAAAGACTGCACTGTTCTCGTCCACATACTGTCTGCCGTGTTGCGCAGGCTCAACAACCTAGATGGCAAAGGCTCTTCGGCTTCCACTCCCACCTCAGCATCTGCAAGTACTCCTTCGCACCAATCCGCCCTCCCATCGATACCCTCTCTCTACATCACTTGCCCATCACCTTTTCCCACGGTCGAAAAGTTCATCCGCTACTGCGCCTCGCCTGTTCACGGCTACAACCTCGAAGTAATCTCGGTCTCGGGCGGCATGAAGCAAGGCATTCGCACCTACCTCGATGGTGGAGGACGGCAGCGGGTTGGGATCCCCGATGAAACCACCTCAGACTCAAGCACATCTGGTAATGGGGATGTCAAACCACGGGACGTCCGAGCAATGTTTGTCGGCACACGCCGAGACGACCCTCATGGCCCGCAGCTCTCCGCTCGCTCCTGGACAGATAAAGACTGGCCGCGCGTCGAACGTATCCACCCTATTCTCGACTGGACCTATCAAGACGTCTGGCACTTCCTACGCTGTCCACACCTCGCTTCTTCAGAAGCTGCACTCGGCATGCCACGCGATAAGCTCGCGGAAGAGTTTGGCACAGCGGGTGGAGGCGACCAGGGCGTTCCGTACTGTCTGCTCTATGATCAGGGCTACACCTCGCTAGGGTCGACGTACAACACTCTGCCCAACCCCGAGCTGCGCATTGATGATGAAGAAGGAAAGCGGGAAGCAGGGGAGGATGCTCAGCAGGTGGTCGTGGGCGATGGAACCGCAAAGGGAAGGTGGAGGCCTGCCTACATGCTCAAAGATGGCAGCTTGGAACGTGCCGGTCGTGTCGAAAACTCGTCGGCTTCCTCACAGCAGCAACAACCAAAGCAGCATAACGCACAACAGCAATAGACACTCCGCCCTCATGTATACACACACAGCAAAAACAATCAAATCCGTCACCGCCAAAGCGTGTGTGCATTTTGCAAAGACCGTGACTCTTTCCCACCTCTTACAACATATCAACCTGGCTGGACGCTGCGCGCTTCGCCACGTCCCAGTACCCCTGCATCGCTGGTCCCAACGCATCTCTCGCCGCTTGGTCCGTTGGCGCTGCTACGGCTCTAAAACCGCGCCCTTCCCAATTGCGCTCCCTGATCGGGCCTTCGAAGATGAGTTCGCAGGTGTTGGTGGTCCAGTCCACGTCGTCTTCGCTTGTAGTGAGGGTTCTAAATCCGCCCAGAGGGACATTGTTCGTATTCGCGTTGCCCGTATCATTCCTCTCTTCGTCCTCTTCAGACTCGTTCTGCTTCGGCTCGCCTGGATCGGTCCAGTCGATACGCACCGTCATCAACCGCTTATACGCCTTGCACGCCTTCCCACTCCCCTCCACCACCACCACCGCCATCGCCGGATTGAATATACACACGCCGGTCATTCCATGATCCTGTGCATTCCGCCTCACCTTGAACTTGTGGCGTGGGCTTACCAGATGCTTGACCCTGTACACCTGGCAGAATAAGCCCTTCTTCTCGTCGGCCTCCTTCTTTTTCTCCACTTTCTCTCTGCGCTGTTCATCAGTGAGCTTGCGCTCGGCGTTCTGGCGCTCGTGCGTTTCTTTGCGAGCAGCAATCTCGCGGCGGACCCGCGCCTCGATCTTGGTCGGGTCGGAGACAGCTTCCGAGGTGAGCACGCGCATCAGGTTGGAGAGTTTCACTTTGGGCGGCTCGGGGGGGAGGAGGCCCATTTTGATGCGATCCCGTTTGTCGGCTTGTTCGGCGGCACGGCGTTGGCGGCGGAGTTTGCGTTGTTCTTTCTTGGTGAGCATGAGGCCGCGCGGCCGGGCTTCGAGCTTGTCAGTGGGGGCGGGAATGGGGATGGGATGTTGAATGTAGTGATCGATGGGGCTGTCTTTGCCATAGAGTAGAAGGCCGCTGTTGGGAGACTTGCTTTGTTCGAGTATCGCACTGATGGGAGTCGCTGGGTCGGGGACGGAGTCGTAGGAGCGGTGGGAGAGGAGGTTGACGTCCCACCACTCGACGTCGGGAGGTGGCTGACGGAGTAAGCGTTTCTCGTCCCCGCTCAGGCCATCCTGCATACCGACCTTGCGTGCGCTTTCTTCGATGCGCTTCTTGAGCTCTTCCATCTGCTGTTCTCTCCTCAGCTCCTCTGCCTCCCTCACATGCCGACCGGGCTTGTGGAACTGAAACCCTTTGTGCATCGATCTTTGCTTGGGTCCCTCTGCATTCTCAGCAGCCGATTCGCGACTTGCTTGCAAGTAGGGATTGAGTTCGGGAGGCACATTGTTCCGTCCCTTGACATACGATGAGGAGGTTGAGCTGGAGGCGTGGTCGGGCAGCTTGGGTTTATAAGGAAGATTGTTGGAGAGGAGGAGCGGGTGGATGCCTGTGGGAGCTTTTGAGGATGAAGACTGTGTTGTGGTGAGGGTCGAGCTGCTACTGCTGGATGAGGAGGCGGTAGCGGTTGATGCAGTCGTCGCTGCTGCAGGAGATTTGTTCTTTGCGTTGAGGGCGGCCATTTGGGCCTGTACTTTGGCTCGTGCTGCTTCGAGCTGGGCTTGAATGCTGGTACTTGCACCGGGAGCCGCTTTAGCCGCAGCACCGGCAGCAGGCGCTGCTGGAGCTCCTGTCACCCGTCCATTGCTTGCACTATCCACGTGAGCAAGTCTCGAAGGCGCACTAGCAGAAGAAGCAAAAGGCGCCGAAGCACCCCCGCCAGAAGGAGCGGAACCTTTGTTCTGTAAAGCGCTCATCAGAGCCTGCGCTCTCGCCTTCGCCGCCGCAACCTGCGCTTGGATGCTGTTGTCCCCGCCTGCATTCTGTACTGCCGCCGAAGTAGGTGCATGTTGTGCTTGTGGTGGAGGAGCGATGCCGGCGCGGTAGATGGCAGACCGCGAAGAGTCAGGTCTGGGCCTCTTGGGCGGCGTTCCATTCTGCGTATTGTCCGCAGAGGATGGGCCATCGTCGTCGTCGTTGCCAAAGATGTTGCGGATGGGACGTTTCGGCGGCATCTCGTCGCCTCTACCCTTGGATTCCAACGAAGAAGGTGAACCGGGAAGTGTGACACAGGATGAGTGCTGAGTGTTGGTCAAGTAGAGAGTACTGCGAATGTCAAAAAGCTAAGGTTGGGCGTCGTAGGAATTTCGGAAGTCGGGCGGCGAATCTCCACAAGCGCACCCTCAGATGTCAAACAGCGAGCCTGACTTCAAAGATTCCCGAGTGGCACGTCAACACAAAGCAAGGCAGGCATGCCCAGGCCCTTGACTTGATTCGTGCAAGACACGGATCAGGTTGACTTTGAACGACTGGATCAATTCAATGTAGAATATACACTTTGCGATTGGCGTCGATGATGATGGCAACGTCTTGGGAGACGCCTTTTTAGATAGATGGACGTCTTTTTATGCCCCGTCTAAGTGGGCCTCATTCTTGATGGCCAGCCTCGACTTGCCCAACGGCGTCGCGGCCCCACTATGATAGTCCAGCGACACCTGGCACCATCTGTCCTGCAGCCACGTCACACTCCACGTGCCCTCTACCGCGGCCCAAATACTATACTTCTTCTCTAGGATCCCACTGACCGTGTTCGTCTCCAATACCTTCGGCCTGGCGTGAGTGTCCACTGGCTCGGTCCTCTGGTATGTAAACGAGAACGGCGGTACGCCTTTGAAGTTGAAGATAATTTCAGCTTGGTTGCCCTCTCGCAAATCTTCAACAAAGTGGTTGCCCTCCGAGATGCGGACTGTAGGCAAATCGTGGATGGTTTTGACCATGTCTTGCGAGATGCGTGCGTCAATGTCGCGGCGACATTGATTTTGCTGGTGAGCGACGCTCTTGATCGTCAACACGCCTGGCTTCTCTGCGACACGAGAGAACTCGGCTGTAGTGACGGCAGCGTGAGCCGACTTGCCGTTGAAGTCGTACGAGACAGTCCAGGGCGGACTGCCCTGCAGCGCAAACTCAACCATCTCACCGATGCAATAATCCTCGCGCGTCGACACTGCTGCAATGTCAGCCGTCTCTGCGACTTCGATGACCATCGCTTTATCATCCTGCCCAGCGCGCTTGCTGTCATGAGTCGGTGCGAACTGGCAGTTGTTCGCGTCGGTAACCTGAACGACTCGGATGGACCAGAGCCCCTTGCTGCTGAACGCGAACTCGTCCTTGCTGAGACCGAGCTTGTATTCATGCGACTTGATGCCGCTGCGGGTGAAGCGGTACACGCCCGCTCCCGGATTAGAAGCGGACGAGCTCGAAACCGAGACCACCTCGAACGTGACCGTGAACGGCGCCTGACCCTGAAGCTTGAGCACTGGCAAGCTGCTGAGCCGGTCGAGACTGTCGCCAACACAAAGCGAGGGCTTGTGATGCCTCGACGAAGTGCTTGCGAACGACGCACCCGGCAGTGGCAAGACCATCTGCTCCAGTCGTCTGGGTGACTCGATCGAGAAATCTTGCAAGCGGGACGGCGCATACACTGCATCGCCGACAGCGTTGATGATGTAAGTGTGCCATCCTGGCAGTGCCGTCGAGAGCTCGAGGTTGGTGGTGCCGAGGGCGGAAGTGAAGGCCGTCTTGCGTCGCTTGCCCTGCATAGCCACCTCGTGGGCTGCAGAGGCCAGAGGGGCAGCAGCTTCCGGCTCGCTGCTTGCACTCCATGACGGTGCGATGTGTTCGTACTCCACATCGACGGGGAACTGGCCCGACATGACAATGTCCACTGAATCGGGTTGTCCGCGGCAGACTGGGGCGCGGACGAGACTGCCGTTGCGAGCAGCCACACCGGCGTCAGATGCGAACTGCACGTGCGGCTGAGGTCGCACGCTGACGCGAAAGTCTTCTTGCCCTTCGAGAACCACACCGGGGCAGTAGTTGTCCCGGATGCGCTTGATCTTGTACAGGCCTGGACGCTCGGCCAACAGTTCAGCATCGACGTTGTCGAACGAGGCGACAAGATCAACTTCATCGGCTGACTCATTTTCCCTATACGAGTAGTCGATGTGCCAAGGGCCCTGACCGCTGAGGCGCATAGGAAGGCGAGCTGCTTTGCCTGAAAGCACCTCGAGGTGGCGACCCTTGTCCGCCTTGATGGGCAGGAAGCCGACACTAGGTTGAACCCGACGGACTTCGACGTTGAGATCGCGTGTGGCGAGCGACTTCTCGCAGCCCCTCGCATCGCGGATTTTGACCAGACTCACGGTGACAAGGCCGCCAGAGGCGGCGACAGATTTGGGAATGTCGATCTTGAGCTTGTGCGGCGACTGCGTGATGCCCTCCACCACCTTGGTCTCGATCCCGTCGCCTGTTCGCACCGCATACGTGAGATCCCAAGGCCCGGCACCGCTGAATTTGACATCAGCCTCAGCCTGCTTTCCGCTGCAGCTCTGCATGACTGCGCGGTCATCATGCGCACGGATCGGTGCGGTGAACTCGGCGCTGGACAGCGGGTGGAAGACTTGCGTGAACGAAGGCCCGTCCAGAGTAATTCCGCGGTAGTTGCTGTCATGGAGCTTGACAAACTTGTATGTCACAGCACCATCTACGTCTGGTCGGAAGTCGAGCTCGTCACGAGTCTGATCGAAGATGGTCCTGACCTTGCGCTCGGGATGGCGTCCTTGCTTGGTGACCTCATACTCGAGCTGGAAGGGCGGCGTGCCTGTGAGCACCGACATGGCCTTGACGCCGACGGGACCGGCACAGCGATCCTCGATGCTGCTAAAGTTGATCTGGGCCGTGGGAGGAGGCACATCGACCACTTCGCAAGTCCAGGGAGATCCAACTTCGCCGGAGCAGAAGGGACCGACGATGTCGTCGATCCGGTAGGTACCTGGCTTTTCGACGGGGAACGGCACACGAGAGCTGTGCGCAGGCAAGATCAGTTGCATGGTGGAGGCAGATGCGGCGTCTCGCGCCCAGAGACCCTTGGAGGCAGCGCTGTTATCGGGCTGGAAGGAGACGTTGACACTCCAGTCGCCGCTCTGTTCAGGGTCCAGAGTGGATTGCACGGTGAGATCGATGGCCTTGACGTTTCTCAAAAGCGGAAGTGGATGGCCAGGACGACACTGCTTTGGGTCGAAGGCGACAGAGCGGCGCGAATGAACGACAACGGACTGCTGGAAAGTCGCAGTCGACTCGCGGTCGCCCTTGATCTTCTTGCGCGCCTTTTGGGTGAGCGAAAGACCGGCGTGGCGATCCGCATGTACATCGACACGGTTTCCGCAAGCATCGGTCACGGCCTCAAGAGCATACGTGTAGTTGCCGGGATGTTCCAGGTCGATGCTGCTCAGCGGCATGTCGACATCGACTGAGACTGCCCAGGAGAAATCTTCGGATCCTGCGTCATTGCGGCGGGAGGCGGCACGGGTGCGCTCCCGTGCAAGAGCCAGTCGTTCTGTCGGTGACAGAAGCGCTTCGGCCTCGGGCAAGAGCAGAGGTGTGGTGTGGTGAGGCGGTGAGATGCGCGAGATCTTGCGCCTGTGTTCCTGGCGCGACGAGTCTCTAAGGCGGTTGGATGTGCCGGCAGGTGACAAGGGGTCGAAAATGCGACGGTACTCGAGCTCGAGGGGAGCGACACCGCTGACCTGTGCAGCAAAGTCGGCTCTGTCTCCAGGGCACTTGTGTTGCGTTTGCAGTGGATCCGATATTCTAAGTGCGGCCGAGGAAGGGGCGATGAGCTTGGTGGACGGACACTGGACTACAAGCGCTTCAGAGGTGGAGATGCGGGCGTCATTGCGGGACTTGTCGAGGACACGCTCGAGCCGGATGCGACCAGGCTGGGTGATCGGGAGATGCCAAAGCAGCTGCTGGCCATGGCGGTTAGGCGGGAGCCGCTTAGATTTAGGAGTATCCAGGCTGGCGGAACGCTTCCCAAGTGACTGCGCTCGACGCTCTGCGCGAATCCTGGCGCGCTCTGCATAAGACACACCACGGAGCAGGGAAGTCGGGTCATCTAGCGCATCCTCGTCGTCGAGCAGTTCGTTCTCGCGATTTGACTTTTTGCTCGAATGCGACCTTGCTGCAGCCGAGATTGCGTTGAGTTCATCACTTTCGCGATCGGCATGTGATGTGCCAAAGGGAATGAGGTTGTCGACGCTGACATTGTAGTAGGCGGACTGGCCAGAAGCAAAGTCGGTGATCGAGTACTGCAGAAGGTCTGGTTGTGCGTTGCTGAAGAGCACGGGCACGGTGACTTGGGGTGAGTCGGGACCAACACAGTAGCATGCACTTGATGGCGAGAGCTTTGCTGTGCTGTGAGGAAGAATGTGGATCGTGTGCTGACCCAAGATGTGGCTCTTTGGCTGGATGAGATCGCGGATGCGGACATGTCGCTCTGTGATGGAGAGCTGACGGCTGAGCAGATCAGGAAAGAGACTGGCCGTAGGCACATTGAGTCCAATGGCGGATGTGACGAGCTGAAGGACGCTGAGCAGGCTATTGAGGATCAAGACTAGCGGGTTGACGGATGCGTTGCCGACCAGTGTCGCATCAGTGAAGGAGAGCGCGACGAAGATGACAAAGTAGTGCGCATATGTGAGACCAGAAGTCTTTGCTGGCTGCAGCACTGACTTTTGAGCGCCATTGCCGAATGATGGTGCAGGCTTTGTAGGGGCCAAGCGTGGATCGAGCAATGGAATGCCGAGGCGGGAGAGCACGAAGAGGACGGCAAAGTTGAGGAACACGGCTGTTGAGAGCGAAATCCCGGTCGTACTAGTCTGCAACGCTATTGATGATGCTGTTGATGAGGATGAGAGCAGCTGGCGGATGATCTTTGAGTACTTCCATGCCTGTATGAGGACTGCGATGCCGACGGCGTAGAAGCGTTGAGAGGGCGCATCGATTGCGGAGAAGGAGATCAATGGTTGGATGCCAGCAGATGGCACCATCGGCACAGCTCGCGACTGAGCGGGGGCCGCAGGCTTGCGGTCGTCCGACATGTCGAGCTGCTCTTCTTGCAGGCGCGTCCGGGATCGTTGTGGTTGTGATAAAGTTAGGCGTTCATAGGAAGCACAGGCTGTGACATGAATCCAGCGATGTCACGCGCAAAGCGATCGGACGCGATCCAACTTCAGGGGAACTTGAGATGTTGGGCTGTGTCGGATGAGAGTCGACGTGGGGACGTGTGAGGGGTGATGAGCTGTGGAAGGATGAGCAGTGTGCTTCCACGTCCAGAATCCTTGTCCATGATCCACAGTTCTCCTTCCTGTCGCGTCCGACTTCCGAGGAGTTGTCGACCCCAAAAACGAACAAAGAAAAACTGCCACAAAAATGACGAGAAAATCGAGATGAAAAGGCCAAACGGCCAAACCCTTGTGAACTCGGATAGAGCAGCAAAGGAATGCCGACATCCCGTACCTCCTTGTGAGAAATCACAGCTCGCTGGCTGACTTTGCCTTGTGCTGTAAAGTCACAGAAGTAAAGCTAACAGTGATTTGTAGAGGCAAAAGTCGCTTTGGCGCATGCGATACTGTCCCGCCAAGATTAGCATTCACCAGCGTGCTAAGAGTGTGATGGCAGAAGTGACACACGACGATGCACTCTGATTCACAGAACCTCGGAAGGTCGATTGAGCTCAGCACCGCTTCCGTAGCTGTGTTGCAAACCGGCTCGCTAGTATAAGCGAAGCCCCCGGTTCTCGCATCTTTCTGCTCGCAATTGCCTTTACCACTCGATTCCACCCACTTTTTCTTACCTGATCTCTTCATTCACAGAAGAAAGTGGGCTGTCTGGACAGGGGCCAAGAAGGGTTATGTTAATGGAGCCAGTCACTTGGCGTAACAGAGGCTGGATCATCCGGAAGCACTCAATGCTGAAGCTGCGAAGTGGGCGAGCATCGTGTGATTTTTGGCTTTGCAACTTTTGGACCTCGAGGGTGTCGTTGCGCGCCAAAAAAAAAGGGAAAGAGAGAGAGAGAGACGTCAGTCACTCTTGCTCATGCAGGTGTGCGCACTTTGCATAGGGTGCATGGACCCTGTCCCTCCCGTCCAAAAACCTAAAATCGAGAGATGAGCTAGAGAAAAGAATGCGCACGGCAGAGCCACACTTCCAGCAGCAGCAGCAGCAGCAGCAGCAGCAAGAGAAGGGGGCGGAGAGCTACCGATCTGGGCTTTTGCATACGAGCTCGCCTTTGCGCCGACACTTGCTGCGATTGAGTCTCTGTGATTTTATTATGTGACTTTGCAGAGGGAGTCAGAGACGTTGTTGCATTGCACAAAAAAAAACTAGTCCCGACGGCCCGCAAAGGTCCTCCTCTCCTTTGACAATCATCGCCTTGTCTTGCACTGGCTTGCGGTGAGTGCGCCTCTCTGGCCCATCCGCACCTCGCCTCGCTTTGTGAGTGTTCACTTTCACTCCGAGACTCCTTTCCCCGTCTCCCTCCCCTTTGTCTCGTCTGGAGAGTGGAAGCTGAGCGTCACTGCGAGTGTCTAGGAGTCTCTCTGCCTGCTCTTAACTAGCCGCCGTCAGCTGATCTGCTTCAGCGCGCCTCTACAGCTTGCCATCTCTTGTCTATTGGCCACCATCCTTCGTATCCTCTTAACTAACACAACATTAGTTCGCCACACCGCACACCCAACAGCAGCAGCCCAGCTTTAACCTACAGAAAAACGTTCAGGGTCAGGCCCTCGTATCGGGCAGCTAGGTTCTTTTTGCATCCTCTTGGGCCTGATCCATTCTGCAAGGCCAGCGGGATCGTCAAGTTGCAGCTCGGTGTTGAACCATCTGCCTTACTAAACCCGAGTCCACGGCTGAGGCTAGGTCGATACGCGAATCCACTCTTGACTGAGTTGTTATTCTTCTGGGTGCAGCCACGCAGATCCATACTGCTGTCATGGAACATCTTGCCCTTCTCGACGCTCTCGGCCATACCTCGCGAGATTCGGCAAACATGCCAGCTGCTGAGCTCTCTCACCCTTCTTCGTATCGCAGGGACAAGGGCAAGTCAAGAGCTCGCGATTTCTGCCAAGATGATATTCGTCTGCCTCTTCTCTCAGCAGCCGGGCCAAGCCGTGCCACCCAAAATCTACCAGAGCACAGCGACCACGAATTTGACTTGACCAGCCGGTCCGATAGGAAAGGCAAGGCAAGAGAACAGGATCCCATTGACACTCCTTGCGACAAGACCTGTCAGGACTCTTACACTGACGACGCATCAAGCACATCAGCGTCACGGTGCTCCCACCGATTTCGAAGACCTGTGACTGGGACAGCTGGTGAAAGCGGCCAGACTGATTGTGGCTCGACATTGTCCATGTCTTTTACTGATGATGCCTCGCTCAAACGACCAATCCGTGAGCTAGGTTCGTCACCTTCCGCTTCACCGCATCAGCACACGGCATCACTGCCTAGCGTACGGACGGAGAGCTCAACAACGCAAGTTTGCACGCAAGAAACTAGCAGCGGCGCTTCGACGAGCTGGTCCCTTCCGCCACCCTCTCATGCAGTCTATGCACGGCCCAGTATTGCGAACAAGAAGAGATGCTCTGATCGTGTCAATGTCAATGATGCGGCATCAGATCAAGCTACGAGCAGGCAACGCCATGCCAGCCGACCTTTGAGTGCGGGAGCCTTTGGCGAAACTCCACCACAAAGCGCCGGCGCAAGCACATCTCGTCTCGCTGGCACTCTGCTTCCGGGCAACCGCGAGTCACCTTCCAGGACCAGGTCCCACGCCCGTCGTGCTTCGTTGCTCGTCAACAGTAGCACCAGCAGCACTCGTTCGCCTGATCACAACCGCTCCTTTTGTATGTCTCCGGAACCTTTGCGTGGCTCACCACCCCTCAACGACGCGCGACCGGAGCACGCAGAGCGTCGATCTTCTCTCATCGATGACACCAGAGTGCAACGCGCAGTCGGCACCATGCGTCGTCGCGGAGGCTTCTATCACCGAGATGCTGACCCCTTGCACAGCGAAGCTGCTGAAGAGGCTATTACTCAAGCACAACGTCCCAATAGTGCAGCTTCCGACACCTTCATGTCTGAATTTGCACGTGCAGTCGACCTAAGGCTTAGTGCTCGCACGGAGAGCATGCAGAGCAGCGATTCCCCGTTGAGCGCTGCTTTTGCTTCTCGCGGTGACCACCAACAACCGTCAACGGTTGCGCCTTCGCAACGTAGCGCTCCCCAATTGCCATATGTGCGGGTCGCATCCCCTCTGACCGTACCTTTCACAGCTGCTGAGCACCAGGACACCAGCGAAGAGTTGCCGCGAAACGTTCCTTCAGCACACCTACGCAGGCGTGCGAATGCCCATTCGTCAGAACACGATCAGTCCCATGAACGCAGCAGCTACCTTGGTGTTCCGCCGAGAAGGAATCTATACAACCCCGACTTTTGGCCCTCGGTGGCCCCGCATCTGTCTAACACATCGAGCAGCACAGCTGAAGTGAACCATCCTCACTTGAATCGTTCCCCCTCGCTTCGTAGAGACGATACTGCGAGACGAGAAGTTACAGGCAGCCGTCTTGCTTCTGCGACTGTCACTACAACACCGACGCTTTCTGAAAATCCTGACCTTTGGAGCTTCGAATATGGCCAGCGCAGTCAGCAGTCCATGCGAAGTCGAAGCGCTCTTGAAGTTGCGAGAAGTGAGCTTGCCGTAGATAACAACCGCTTCGCGCAACAAGGCACCAGAGATACGCAGCGTTCTCACAGGCCCCGGTTCGACGACGGCCCAGAATCTGGGGCTTCCTCATTTGCAGCGACGCGTGAGCTGCAGAACATGGGCTCGCCTCGGGTGGCAGATCGTACACCTCGTCGGCAAGGGGACGAACGACAAGACCAGCGCGATTTCCTGCCATGGAGAAGGACGCACTTTGGGCTTCGAACTCCTGCGCACCATCAAGAGCGACACGCTGCCGCTGCTTCACAAGCGCGCTTTGAGCCATTTTCCGAAGCGACTAGCTTTCATCCTGGACGCCCGTCCGGTTATACAAGCTCGAGAGGATCCTTGTTAGAGACATCGTATCGCGAAAGGAACGCAAACGAAACGGCGCTCGAATATCTGGGCCGCTTGATGAGCCGCGACAGTGAGCTGGACGATTGGATCGCTGGCGAAGTTCATGGTCCTCTGTTACGCATGGCGATCGAGTCTGAAGTGTTGGTGTCCAACCCGCATCTTCGTCATCTGGGCTTCCAACCCGCTTCCACCTCGACAGTCATGGGGCATACACCACAGTTGGCGTTCGATGCACGCAACTTTATCGCGGACGAAGACTGGGCTGAGCTCAATTCGTACGAAGGGCTTATGCAGCTGAGCGAGCGGCTAGGCGCTGCCGAGGTTTGCGTCCCACAGAGCCTGATTGATAGCCTGCCCACGTGCGAGTATGCCCAATGGGACGGCGGATCGTGCAAGCAGCGTGACGAGTCGAGCCCCTCGCCCCCCCTTAGCAAGGGTAAAGGAAAGCAGAAGGTGGTGCCGCCACCAACGACACGAGACACCATGTGTCCCATTTGCCGCGAAGACTATCTCGACTCGGACGTGCTCATGAGCGTCAGCAAATGTTGTCATGCGTTCCATGCTGATTGCATCAAGGTGAGTCGCCTACATACCAAATCGTCCTCTTCCACAAAGAAAAACCAAACTGTACTGACCACGCCTGTACATCTCTGCTTGGTGGTGTAGACCTGGTTCAAGACGGCCAAAACTTGTCCGCTGTGTCGTGCAGATGCTTTCGACGAGATCAAGCTTCCTGCTCTTTCGTTCCAGTCGACATCTAGGCTAGGTTCTGCGATCCACCATCCGTGGAACCTCAGTTTCTGAAATCGTCAGACACTTTCAAACCTTAAGTTATCAGGCAGAGACAGGAGTGACACAGACAAGTTCTCCAGGCAGCATTGCGATGTGATGCAGTCGGAGCCGACCCTACGACAATTGCATGATAACGTTATGGTGCGGGGTGTAAGTTGGGCGGGAATGGCGATCCTACCAAGCCTCAACCTTGTTCTTGAACTGAGCAAAATCGTGTTGGTCGATCCCCAGCTCGGACCATCTTGTCTTTGCTCCGTCGTCTGCGTCCAGGGGTTCGGCCTCGAGTTGTTTGAGCAGAGCAGTGAGGAGGGACTGTGTTTTTGGGTCGAGAGCTTGGGTGGGGGTGGGGGGGAGTTTGGCTGTGAAGGTGAGGATGGCAGTGGTGGCTTTTTCGGCAAAGTCGAGGTCGGTGTGCGCGTCGGTGTCGCCGTTGGGGCCTGAGGGTGGGGGGAGGTCGGGCTCGGATACTCCTGGTGTGGTCGGGGGAGGAGGGAGGTGAGGAGGGTGGTGAGGATGCCGGAGGTGAGGAGGGCGCGGGCGACGTTGGGGTGCGGGATGGTGGTTTGGTGCGTTGCGGGCGGTTGTTCGAGGGGTGCAGCTGGAGCAGAGGAGTTGGGGATGGGGGCGATGGCTGTTGCGTTGCTCGTCGGGGTTGTGGTTGTGGGTGGGGTAGGGGTAGCGGGGGTGGAGTTGAACGAGTTCGGGTCTTGGAACAGCAGCGCGTTGATCAGGAAAGCCGTCTTCCTCCTCAACCCAATATTCGGATCGATCAGCGCCAAACGCAGCGTCTTCCACCCATCCATCTTATCAAACTGATCCATCGCCACCGGATTATGCTTCAACACGCCACTCAACGCATACATCGCCTTTGCCCTCACCTCTTCCCTCCCGTTCCCCACCAACGCCACCAAAGCCTCCAGCGTGTCGTACTCAAGCACAGCCATCTGTGCCTTATCATTGTTCTGCACCGCTGTGCCCAAAATCCACGCTGCTGCTGTCTGGATCTCCGCTTCGTCTGAGTGGAGGAGATCAATGAGTGGCGACCACATATTCATGCTGGTGATATTGTTGGCGTTGTCGATCTGCTCGATAAGCATTTCAAAGTTGTCGAGTGCCGTGCAGCGGTCTTCAACGGTGCGTGTGGTGTCAACGGCGACAGAGAGCTCTTCTCGCATCATTTGGGCTTCAGACTTGCCCATGATGGCATCGTACAGGTCGGGATCGGCGAGGTCGGGACGTCGACCCGCTTCGATGTCGGCGGAGATCTGTTCGACCGAGGGGCCGGAGGTGACAGCGGTGGAGTTGGCAAGACCCCACTTGAGCAGCTCTTGGGCGTTCTTGTCGTTTGACATTGTTGCGGGATTGCTCAACACAGAGTGGTTTTGGATATGTGTGAATGTGCGAGAGATGGAAGATGTGGAGGGAGGGTTGATAAAGGGTTGATGTGGCTCTCTTGGGTGTTGGCGAGGGATGGGGATGTGGATGTGGATGTGATGTGCAGGAAGGCTGTTGAACGTTGTCGAAGTTGCCACATTTTGGCGTCGAATCAAATTTCACTCGCCTCTTTCCCTTTGCCCATAGCTCGGAAGTCGGGAACGGCGCGTCGGGAAGTGGAGGAAGCCCATCGAATCGGGGCTTCCCTCTCTAACTGCTGTTCCGATTTCAGGGTCCCCCCCAACTCCCTCAAACCCCTTCTTCCAACTGCTCCTCACCCTCGCCCTCGCCTTCCTCTCCTCTCCTCTCTCTCCCCCATAGTTGCCGCACAGTGCCCTGTCCCAACCTCCACCATGACACCACCCCGCATCGCCCAGCCACTCATCGGAGCCGCAAGAGACCATCTGACAACTCTCGAGAAACAATGGGCTGGTTCGGTGCACCTTTGCATGCTCTCCACGCCCCTCCGCAAATGTATCGTCACATCCAAAATCCTCCCTACCGCGCTCATGCTCCAGCTCAAACCCGTCACCCTCCACCCTCCCTCTCCACCTCTTCCCAAATCCCAGTTGCAACAGAATGCGAAGAGCGGGCGAGTGGTGATGTTGCCAGATCGGATCCTGCATCCGCAGTTCGCGCCTAGAAAGGCGGGCAAAGGCGTTTGGGTCACTCTTGACCCGCGCATATATGCACATCTCGAGAAGCGCGCGGGCTACAAGATGTTGAATCCGAGAGCAGCGTTGGTGGGCGGAATGGACGCATTGGTGTGCACGCAGTTGGGAGAGCGGGTGGTGCAGGAGGCAGAATTGTTAGCAGACAGGTTCGAGGGCAGGAAGAAACTCGACTTGGTTCACAGCTGGCCTCTAGCAGCAACAGAGGGCGCATGGTCCAACGAGACAATCGCAGTGGGCTTTACAATAGATCTCAACAGCAACAACAGTGGAGGCGAACGAGTTGTTTTGGGCCCAAACCCAATCTTTGCACCAAAGTTCAACTCCGACAGCCAAACCGAACGCTTTACCACTGCAATCCGATCGCTTGTCTCGCCAGAAGCAGGGCATCCAAGCGAGGCAAGCGAGTACAGGGTGAAAAAGTCGAGCGTGACAGCACCACTAGGCGTCGCTTTGTACAGGTTGCAGCTCTGGTCTCGCTCAATACCGGCAACACCATCGAAACCCGAAGCGAAGGCCAAAGAATCCAAAGCATAGATGCGAAACAATCCTAACATTAACTCTACTCGTGTATATGTGTGTGGCGGCTCAACTCTCGACTTGGGCAAAGTGAGGAAAGTGAAAGCAAAGCAGAACAAGAGAAGTATGAATTGTACAAGCCCGCGCAAGTGAGGCTGATGATGCTAGATCCCTACAAAGTGGTTTTTTCTGTTCGCTGAGCAGTGCATCTTTTTACTCGATGTTGTGCTGCTCAATCACATCGTCGATCTTAAGCACTGCCCGGACGAGCTGTGTCGCCAGCAACAACTGCTGCCTCTTGGACACGAGTGGGTCGAACACGCGGCAGTTCTTCATATCATTGTCACCCGCTCCCATGCAATCAATGCCTAGCTTGGGGTTCTTTTCCGTCACCTGGCGCGACTTGACCTCTGCCAACGTCTCGATGGGCGAGTATCCCGAGTTCTCAGCCAACGCCAACGGGATCGCATCAAGCGCCGAAGCATACGCTCGCATGGCATACTGTTCCAACGAAGCGATCTCATCGGCGGCTTTCGAGATAGCGACGGAAGCGCAGATCTCGGCGGCACCACCACCGTAGACGACGCGGTTGTCCACGACAAGGTTGCGCACAACACAGATAGCGTCGTGGAGTGCACGCTTTGCTTCGTCGATGATCATCTTGTTGGAGCCGCGCACAAAGACGGTGACGGCGCGCGTGTTGGCGCACTCCTCGATGATGAGCATGCGATCGCGGGTAGTGCCGAAGCCAACTTCGCGCACAATACCGGCAGTTCCAAGCTTTTCAGCCGAAAGGTCTTCGAACCGGGGTACGATGCGGCCGTTGGTAGCAATGGCGATGAGCTCGAGTTCGGGACCACCCACCCATCGGACGGCGGGGAGTTCATGCTGGAGGAGGAGATGGTTGGCTTCGTCGTCGAATCCCCACTGGCAGACGACCAGGTTGGCGCCGCAGTCCTTGACGCGCTTGATCATTTCTTCAAACTTTTGGCGCTCGTACTCCTGCAGCTTGCGGTATTCTTCCACCGAGGTGATGTCGAGCTTGTGCTTGGTCTTGGGACGCGGTGGTTCAAAGGGGCATGTGAGGATGGCGATCTTGGCGTCCTTGACGACGCGTGGCATTTGAGGATGCGACATGTCCTTGTCAATCACGACGCCCTGTACGAGCTGTGTGTCTTCCAAACTACCACCGACCTTGCCGTCGACCTTGATGAGCTCAAAGTCGACATCGCGTCGCTTAAGATCCGCTACCGAGAGCACCGAGTCGACTGCGATCTTTGCAAACTTGTCCGACGCTTTCGAAACAATTTTGGAGCCCAGACAAGTCTTGGCCACCTTCATAAGCTCGTCGATACTGTCCCTATCAAACTCGACGACATCGGCCACCTTTTCGAGCTCCTGAACGGCCAGATTGCATGCACGCTCAAAACCATCCGCAATACGAATCGGATGAATACCTCGATCGAGCAACGACTCGGACTGCTCCAACAAAGCACCCGCAAGCACCACAACACCGGTGGTACCATCCCCAATCTCATCATCCTGACTCTTGCTAAGCTCGACCAGAAGCTTTGCCACTTGATGGTCGAGCTCCATATTGTTCATGATGGTGGCGCCATCGTTGGTGACCTGGATATCGCCGTCGGGACTGATGAGGATCTTGTCGAGACCGCGTGGGCCGAGCGATGTTTTGAGGATGTTGGCCACCGTCTTGGCCGCCGAGATGTGGTTCTTGATCGCCTGGATACCGTTGGCACGAGTCTTTTTGCCTTGCTCACGCACGACGATGAAGGGCCGACCGTACTCGTCTTGAGCATATGCGATCTGTGGTTCCGCCATGTTGTGTGTGTGTGGAGTGCGACGGCTGCTATTCGACCGGCGAAGAGGCGAGATGGTAGATGGCGTTGCTAGCAAAGGAAGCGACAGCAATCAAAATCCGAAAGTGGCTGAACTGTGCGTGTGGCTGTTCTTCTCGAAATGCGCAGACCCGCAACGCTTTCCACTCCTCACACAGGCTCTCTCTCTCTCTCTTTCTCGCTCTGCGCCTATAACACACACAAAAGTGACAGACTCGACGACTCGCACGCAACACCAACCGACGCGCTCTCTCCCTCTTTGTCTGCTGTGCTGCGAGGGAAAAAAAGCGTTGCTCAGCTGCACTGCGCGCTGCTCCTTCTTCGATCTTCCACGGTCCGAGTCGCGCTATCAAGAATGTTAGGCCGCGCCTTGCCAGAATTACGCCAATCACAATTAGGTAAGCATGACACGCGTTTACCTCATCATCGCTTTCTGGCTCCCGATGGACAGGATTGGACGAGGAGCAAATCGCGATAGAGACGCTGTTAACCCGTTCGATGCCAACGCGGCGATTGGAGAGCCCGGTGGAGCTGCTTGTGTTGCTCAGCATATGGTCAAGAAGAGCGCACAGCAATGAGTGTCGAACGAAAATGTTACTTGCACCGCACGGTTGATCACGGCGGTTTGAAATCCGGCGTATCGCGGGTGGGCGCGTCAAAAGCTGCAAACAGTTCAAACCAAGGCCCGGCAGCAGTCTGACCCATCAACGAAACGTTCGGGATGCATCTACTGTATGCTGGCCAGATTCCAACGTGTCTTTCTTCGTTACAGAGGATCGACAATGCGCCTCAACCATCCAAAGCCGAAACACGTACCTTCAAAGTACTGTAGTTGCATTCAACTCGCCCTCGCACCGCAGTTGAACTGAGGAATAGTTCCATCGCGTTAGCCATGCAGTGCGACCCGGCACCGTTCCCGCAACATCGCGCCGAGAGGCCCAAAGAATCAATCGACGAGTTGCAGGCCGAAAAGGATGCTTGCTCAACCCAAGGGCGAGAGGGGAAGAATGGGCAATGTCGCTTCCGGATTCAATTTCTTTTTTTTTTTTTTTTTTTTTTTTTTTGCGAGTGTGCTTGCTCTCGGCTAAGTTAACCAAATGAACTCTCGGACAGGTCCAACACTTTTTTTTTTTCGGTCCTACGGGTTGGTGCAAGCGCGTGCCTGTGGGTTTTTTTGGGTCTGGCTGCTGGTGATCTTCCGAGCGGTCACACGCTTTTGGTTACATTGCCTCGCCGACACTTGTTGTCGTCGTCACAGCTGACCATGCTGGGGGTTCAGAATCCTGCAGTGAAACAGCGCAGTGGAGCCAGTTTGTTGTTCGCAAAGCACGCGCAAGATCCGAACCATGGGTTTGCTTCGCTTGCTCGTTGAAATCAATTCCCAAGAGCAAGCCAGATGCAAACACACAAATTGAAGAAGAGCAGCGATTCGCAGTGCAGCATTCCAAACCTGGCGTCTGTCGTTTCGCCGCCCTCTCGCTCTCGTTCTCGCCCTCATTCTATCCTTCTGTTCAGAGTACTGTACTGTATATGCTACGCCTGCGCTTGCTCGGCATATCTAATTGTTTTTTTCCCACAGCCTGATGAGCGAGGCGCTTTTTTTCCGCTGTTTTGATGCGTTTGCTTACTTGTCTCGGACAGCAGCAAAGCAAAAACGCGTCTGGCTAGTGTATCTCTATGCGTGTGTGTTGGTCTGTCTGTCCATCTTTGCCTCCCAACCGGCCAAAAAAGAGTGGATTGCAAAATGTCGCGTCAGAATTGCACTCTCGTCATCGACAAGAGTGGGCATTATTCCCGACCCCTCCCTCGACCCTGACCGACTCGGTGTTCCTAGTCCGCATCGCAATCCCTCTCCAGCTTTCCTTCTCACCATCATCTCTCCGGTTTCTTCCCAAAAATCAACCATACTCTGATACTCAAGATGGTATCGAGCCTTGTTTACGATGCCGTCGTGGCGGCGATTCCACAACATATCAAGGACCAAACGCCCGTCCATCTCCTCGCATGGGTGCCTGGCAAATCGCCCATCTCGACCGTCCCTGCCTTGGTCGCCGCGGTCATCACCTACCTCGCCGTCATCTTTGGTGGTCGCGAACTCATGAAGAACCGCGCTCCTTTTACTACCAGCATCAAGCTCCCCTTTTTGATCCACAACCTGGCACTCACCTTCGGCTCGGGTCTCCTCCTTGTGCTCATGCTCGAGGAGATTATCCCCATCGTCCGACGCAACGGCTTCTACTACGGTATCTGCGGCGACGGCGCTTGGACTATGAAGCTCGAGACGTACTACATGATCAATTACTACTTCAAGTATTGGGAGCTTATCGATACGGTTTTCCTCGTCCTCAAGAAGAAGCCGCTTGCTTTCTTACACGTATACCACCACTCGGCAACCGCCGTACTCTGCTTCTCGCAGCTTCACGGAAAGACGTCGGTCTCGTGGGTCGTCATTTGTCTCAACCTTGCCGTGCATGTGCTTATGTACTTCTACTATGCACTCACATCGCTCAAGATCCCTTGCCCGTGGAAAAAGTCGGTTACAACCGCACAGATCACTCAGTTCGTCATCGATCTGTTCGTCGTCTACTTTGCTTCGTACAATTACTTTTCGTACACCTACTTCCCGAAACTCCCACACTACGGCACGTGTGCAGGTAAGGAGCATGCAGCCTTTTCGGGTATCATCTGCCTCACTAGCTACCTCTTTTTGTTTATCGCATTCTATCAGAAGACGTATGCGAAGGATAAGGCGCGCAAGCGAGCCGCCAAGCAGAATGGTGGAATGGCCAATGCTAAGTCGCAGTAAGCAGCGAAACTGTGCGCATAGTGGGTTAGTTGAGGGAATCACGGCAGTACGGGCATAGGCTAGCTCGGGATGCTGTCAGAGGAGCTGCTCTGCAAAACTGGCATGTTTCGGACTGCCCAGCTCAGCCTTAACCGCCTGGCAAATCGGAACAACCCCCCAAAAAATGTCATCCTTTCTCACACCACACACACACACACACACACACACTAAGGACCCCATCCAAACTCTGTACATACTTGCATCTCCACACTCTTTTGCCTCCTTCTTCTACCACTTCTTCTTTGCATCCGATCAGCACCAATGCTGTCGGTTCCACGGCGGTTTTTGTATAGCTCCATCTCTTTACTGAGATAAACGATGGGCGTTGCTATAAGTTAATAAACATACACGTTCGATTGGATACCTTCACCTGCTGCTGGTCCCCGGCATGGAGCGCACACCGTCACTGTCCTTGCAGCAACACCCCACCAAGTTAAAGGGCACACCTTGCGTGAAGCGCTTCCCCTCATCCAAGAGCAAACACCTGCACCAGCCATGTCCCCCCAACTAACTCAACCCATCTCAAGTTATGCGGTTTCTAGCTCGCGCACACACTCAACACAGCCCCTCAACCAAGTCTGATATCTGTCTGAACCACCTGCGATTGACTTGTGCGCGACTCGGCTGCCTATAAAACTGCCACCGTTAACACCTCCTCCATTCTCTCCCCTCCCTACTCCGTTGATGCTCCAACCAAGACTACAGATTTCTTTTTTTTGAAAATTTACAAAAAGTAATCCGGCACTCTCCTCGACACGAGCGGCTCGCCTGCCCTCGGTGCTGGATCGAACTGCAAAAACGTATACTTGAGGTTTTCGTCAATCTCCATGATAGCCGCCTGGTTGCCGCACCTATAGCAGTAGTTTGGTGCCGAAAAGATGGTGACGACGTTCCGTTCTTGCGACCAATTGAAGCCGTCCATGACGAGCTGATGCGCACGAGCGACGAGCGTGAGGCCGTTGTTGTGGTTAAACGCTTCCGAAATGTCTTGGCCGAACGTGTAACCGGCACCGCGTGGCGAGATGCCCCAGCCGCACCGGTCGTCTGGGTCGGACCAGAGGAGATCGCACATGGGGCCCTCGTGCGGCACTTCTTGGATACGGTCGATGGAGCGGATGTGGTCGAGCGTATCGATTGAGGGCGAGAGACCGCCGTGCAGACAGAAGATCTGGAATTCAATGAAACAAGAATTCAGCGACAAACAAGAGTCAGTACATTGAACCATGCAAGTGTGCCATCCGTCCGTTCGATTGTCTTGGGTTGGCAAGCTCAGCTTCCGGACAAGGGCGCAGCTTATAACATACCTGGTCGTCGATCAGAGCGGTCAAGGGCAGGTAGTCGAAAAGGTCGGTAAAGTACTTCCACACGTTGGCGTTTCCGTACTTCCTGAGACACTCGTCGTAGAAACCGTACACCTGGGTGATCTGTCGGGACTCGTGATTACCACGCAAGATGGTGACGCGGTCGCGGTATCGAACCTTGAGAGCTACGAGCAGCGTGACGGTCTCGACCGAGTAGTAACCTCGGTCCACATAGTCACCCATAAAGAGGTAATTAGTGTCAGGCGAGTTGCCTCCGATGCGGAAAAGCTCTGAAAGGTCATGGAACTGGCCATGAATATCACCGCAGACCGTGACAGGGCAGCGGACGGGCTGAACATTGGATTCGCCCAGGAGAATCTCTCGCGCCTTGTCACAGAGCCGCTTGATATCGTTTTCCGAGAGCTGCTTGCACTCGCTAAGATGCGCAATCCACGCATCCTGCTCCGTGATATCAACCATTATGCCAGAAACCGTCTACTATGTGCGAAGCAAAGTGATAAAGAACTGCTCGGAGGCTCGAGGTGTGAAAAAAGATGGGGTTCCTTTGATGCTCGTATGTGTGCGCACTCGACAAGGGTATAAGTGCACGAAGCTGCAACGTTGTCAACTCTGCGCAAGCAGATGGTCGTATGCTGATACGATGGGTCGGATCGATGCTGATTTGCGGGCTAAGTCGATGTGCACTTCTGCACAACCCGATCTATGCAGGCGAAAGATAAGACTAGCGATCAAACAAGAGGGGTCGAAACAAGACTGCCAGCCGGGTACTGCTTTTGGATGGTGTGCTCGAGAAAGTAATGACGGATGTGAAGGACAAGACGAAAGTTTTGGGGTGCGGTTGAGGAGTCACAACAAGGTGATGGTCGATGGGAACGGAGAAAAGCGTGGAGATGGCGAAGGGCAGTCGCGGGCACGGATATGGCGTTAGACGGAGGCGAGTCTCGTTTTGCCAGGCAGCCAGTCAGTGCAGAGTGAGAGATACAAAAGGGCAAAGCCACCGCGGTCAGTTTCGAGTGCGAATTCAAACATCGGACCAAAAAGAGACAAGCGCAGCAAAACCAAAGCAAAACCAAAACCAAAACCAAAACCAAAACCAAAAGCAGAGCTCAGCCTGCGCCACTTTGACCCGTCTCCGTTTGGACGCACAAGTGGCGAGTGCAGAGTGCAGAATAACTTAACCCTGCACCTCCTCGATTCACACCTCGCGTCGCTTGCTACAGAATTTGTATACAATTTCTCAACAAGCAATACACCCTTAGCAAGCTCGACTTTCAAAATTATATCACCAAAAACCGAAAAACCAACCACACGAAAACATCCAAGAGGACCCCTCCCCTCCCGATTCAAGGCATCTGCAAATCAAGAGCCCAACCATGGTCTAAGCGCGACTACATTCTTCTCAGCCAACAGACAGAGAGAGAGCACCGCTTTCAGTCTGTCGATCACCACGCTCTGACAAAGGGTCCGGAATCTGAGCTCCGTCTTGCTTCCCCGCTCACTACCGCAAACCTAACATCATTGTGATTCAAATTCCCAATTCTCGCACATCGAGGTCGCAGCTGCCAGTTCGGGCACCATCGCATCGTATCCCCAACTTCGAAGCCTTCTCCACCTTATCGTCCCATCAACCTCACCCGCCCCCCCTCCTACCATCGCGTGCACACGACCATGTCCCTGCTACGAACGGCTGTAGCCGGCGCATCCCGCTCAAGCGCTGCGCTCCTCTCCACCTCGACCCCTCTGGTTCGACCCCTCTCCACCTCGAGAGTCAACTTCAAAGACCCCCAGCTAGGTGACTACCCCGACCTCCCCTTTGTCAGCCGCCAGCAACGCAAATACTCGCCCAAATGGTGGGACCCACAAGAAAAAGCCAACTTTGGCGAGACCGTAAGCAATCCCCCCCCCCCAACGCACACATACACTATGCCTCTGGGATGATAGAATCGCTGATGTTGATTTGGTTTTCTTGTACAGCCTCATGAGCAAGATGATGTGCTTTCGGTGTGGGCGCCTGATGTGCATGATGTGCCTGCTTCGTCTGCGCTCCGCCAGTTTCTTGTTGCTGTCGGCGTTGTGGTGCTTTTCGGGTTGACGGTTTACGCCGCTACTCCTGAGAAGCCTGCAGTTCCAAGGGTACGTTTCGTCTCACTCACCCCTCACAACCTGTTGGGCCATCCCATGGCCGCTCGACGACAACATCGCTAACACTCCTCACTCCTCACTCCTCACTCCTCGCATCTCGATCCGGTGCAGACCTACCCCCGAAATGGCCTCGCCGCCGAACTCGGAGGCGAGCAAGTAGCTGTAAGTTCGCCCCCCTTTCATCGGCAAACATTGTTCTCAACCCCCCCACTCTCGTACTGATACTCTCTGCATTGTATCAAAAACAGGCTCCCAAAGAAGGTGCTTTCAGCGCAGACGCCGACGCCGATGACGACGATGACGAGTAGTTACCCATCCGCAACATCACATACATCACCTTGACTCAGCCGCGCAATCGACATCCTATCCACTCTCTCTCATCTGCTTGCAGTATCGTGAGGCAAAAAGGCTACACGCGTTTTGAGCGAGCGCATGCGAATCCACTTGCATCCCTAACAACGCTCGCTGTCCGACATGCCAGATGTTTTGTACCAACCCCTTCAGTTCTGTCCCGACGCTTTTTCGTTGGCAATGCCCCAGCTCGTCTTCGTACAGAGAGATGCAAGATGGAAGTTCGTCGGTTCTATCGTCGAGCCGCGTAAATGGTCGCCACCAACAGACGGAGAGAGCGTAGATAGGGGGTGGGGAGCGACGGTAGAGGCAGAGAAAGTCACGCGCATTGTGGACCTGCACATGTACTGTACGGCAATGCTGGCCCGCTTGGGCTGTCGAGAGTCGAGGCGTTGATAAGCACGCACTCATTGCCATCGTCACCTTGACCGAGAAGCCAATCCTCATCGCAATGTGTTTGACAGCTTGGCCTACGAAGCTACCGCAACCACTGCTGCTGCTGCTGCTGCTGCTGCTGCCATTACGGCTTCGAGCAATCTGAAGGATGCAGAGATCTTTGCGCTGTCTAACGAGCTAAAGACATGTACTGTACAAGGGTTGCAAGCAACTCAAGAAATCAAAGTCGAGTATTCGAGTATTCGAGTATGAGGCGAGTGAGTGTCCACATAAGCTCGTGGAGTCTTGAATGGTGTGAATGTAAGAGGTCCATCTCTCGATCAAGTGGAAGCAGCGATGCGGCGGCGAGCGGATTCTTGGTTCCTCTTGACGTTGACGCTCAGTGCCTGCAGGCGGCATAGATGAATCTTGGCTTTAGCTCAGCACTGCCCGCACTTGTTGCAATTCGAGACTCGAGAAACTTACGTGATACAAGACGATGAGAATCATGGTGAGGCTGCCAAGCCAGTTGGCTAGTGCGGATAGTGTCACGTCGCTGATCATTCTTGCGCTGGCTTGATGACGATGGACAGAGTGCAAGGGGAGAGGGGGGGATGAAGCGAGCAAGGGAGGAAAGAAGGATTGCAGGTGGGGATATGGTCAGTGCAGTTGCAGTGCAGTGCAGTAGAGCGTGGGCGCATGAGGTGGAACTCGGGAATTCGCAGCAGAGCACCATTTCGGCCGTGAAGAATTGCATGCATGGACCCTTAGATGATCAATTGGCTTTACATTGACTCACCTGTCCACGAACCCATCCTCCCAATCTTCTTTCCTCGCCATCATCCAACATCCACACACATCGAAAGCACGCCTTGCGCAGAAATAGCTACAATGGAGAGGCGGCGCAGCTCGCTCCACCCGCGCTCCCGTCTCCAAGCTCGCAGGCTCGCCGCCCAACCCACCTCTTTCATCCTCAAGCACTATCCCCTCCTCACCTCGCTCACTCGCTACACCGTCGACCACCCCACCTCTCTCCCCCCATCCCCCACACAAGCAGCCAGAGATAGAGCGCGCAAACTCGCCCGCCTGAAGGAACGATACCCACTCGGCGCAATTTGGTCGTACACATGGCCTTTGCCCTTCGCTCAGCTGCCTGCGTACTCGCAGGATGCAAGCGATCTCGTCGACGAGCTAGTGGAGCGCGTGGTGAAGGAGACGTTTGATGCTGAATATGCAAAGTTCCGCTCGACAGAGTGGGGCAAGGAGCACAGGATCACGTCGGAGCATAGGGAGAGGATCATCGTCGATCCGAAAGAGGTGGCTGAAAGTGCAGACGCCGCCAAGGCGTTGGTCAAGACAGCGTTGAGCAGGTTCATCGCTGCAGCCAAGAAAGGCACGATTGGCAAGCAAACCTCACAGATCACACCTGAGCCAACAGAACCCCCGAACCAACCCCACATTACAGCTTCGGAGCAGCAAGAGCGGGAGACTCCTGGCGCCGCCGCTGCCACCAATGCTAATGCTAATGCGGATGCTGATGCGGATCTGGACGCCAGTCTGGAGAAGGAACGCTGGCAAGATGATAGGCCGGCATTGGATTGGAAGCAGCTGTTGCACTTTTTCCAGTCGACAGCAGGAAGGTCGAAGACAGCCCAGTGGAGGAATTGGCATCTGCTCGGCGCGATTGCCAAGACCAGGCAGCGGTGCGAGCAACTGTGTACCCAAGAAGAGACATGAGCCTTCATTCATATGCTCTGGTAGCATGCGGTTGTGATCCTCATCATCTGTACTTATAATGTAATTCAAGCCCCCCCCCCCCTAATCATAGCATTGTGTATCGAAGACCAAGCGATAGAATGGGATGTTGTGCTTGGTTCATTTACGCGACCCGCGCTGCCGAGACCAACACCTCCGCTTGGCTGAGATTAACTTACCTCTAGAATCTGTTGTTCTTGCGCTCTCTTCCCCTTTCCTCATCTTTCAATAGACACCAATAAGCATCATCCGAAAGTACCGCACACCATTGCGACTGCAAGCCGAGGTGTTAGACGTCGGCCTGTACAGCGTGGATGCAACCATGGCAGTCTCAAGCAAGCGCCGAGTGGCAGATTCGTCGGCGAGTAGCGACTTTTCCCCCTCTCCCTCTCCTCCTCCCCCTCCAAGACCTGCCAAGAAAGCGGCTCGCTCAAAAGTATCGTCGTCATCCAAGTTCTCGCACATTTTCGACGCATCCTCAACCTCTTCCCAAAATGCAGCACCGGCAGCCCTACCCACACGAACGCATGCGCCGTCGTACCACCGGCCGCTCCTCCTAACCCAACCCGCTGATGTCCTCTCGCTCCTCCAATGGTTCCAGCGCGTCTCTTCCAAACGAGACATGCCATGGCGTGCACCCTTCCTCAACCCATCCGACTACGCCTCCGCGAGCGAGTTACGAGTTGCGAGGAAGAAGCGAGCGTATCAGGTGTGGATCTCGGAGATCATGCTGCAGCAAACGCGCGTTGAGACGGTCAAGTCGTACTGGCTCAAGTGGATGGCCAAGTGGCCCACCATCGAAGCGCTCGCCTCTGCACCCGAACAAGACGTGCTTGCCGCCTGGCGCGGGTTGGGCTACTACAGCCGTGCAACGCGCATCCACACCGCGGCTAAGAAAGTCGTCGACGATCCAACCCTTTCCGGCCTCCTCCCCTCCACCCCGGCCGAACTCGAGAAAACCGTGCCCGGTGTCGGGCCATACACCGCCGGCGCCATCTCGAGCATCGTTTTCGGCCACCCAGTCCCGATTCTCGACGGAAACGTCGCAAGAGTGCTGTCAAGACAACTGGCGTTGTATGCCAATCCAAAAGCCAAAGCGACGACGGATTTGCTGTGGGAAGCGGCGGATGTGCTGGTCAAGAAAGCGTACGAGGTTGCGGGGGGGAAGGGGTGCGTTCCGGGTGAATGGAACCAGGCGTTGATGGAGTTGGGAAGTACAGTGTGCACACCGCTCAAGCCGGGGTGTGGGAGTTGTCCGATCAGGCAGAGCTGCATGGCGTATCAGGAGGCTGAAACAGACACGATCAAGGGCAAGGGCAAGGGCAAGGGCAAGGGCAAGAAGAGGGAACATGTCTCGATTGCAGATATGGAAGATCTGTGCACACTATGCGAGCCATTCCCGTTCGAAGAAGATGCGCAAGTCGGGATCAAGCACGCGGAACAGGAGGAGGAGGAGAAGGCAAAGCAGCAGCAAGCAGTCAAGAAGCTACGCCAAGCAACCCTCTCATTCAGCACGCCACCATCTGTGCGCACGAACAACGTCAAAACGGAAAAAGCTACTGGAACCAAGACGCAAGAAGAGATGCAAGCAGTGGAAAGACACATCCGCAAGTACCCTATGAAGCACGAAAAGCACAGAATCAGGCAGGAAGAGTGTCTGGTCTGCATCATCCACCGCTCAGTCGACGGCACATTCCTGCTCGAACAGCGACCTCCCTCCGGCCTGTTAGCAAGCATGTGGCAATTCCCCACCCTCACCCTCTCCACCACCACCCCCTCCTCTTCCAACCCCACCCACCTCTTTCCAACCACCCCCCTCCCCCTCCTCCTCTCCACATTCCTCGCCTCTCTCACCAACGTCGACCTCCCAACAGCCGCCCGAGCTGCGCAGGAAAACATCGGCAGCATCACACACATGTTTTCGCACCTCAACCTCACGATGCACGTCTACAAGCTCACCCTCCCTGCCGCTGCTGATGTCTGTAGCAACGAGAGCAAGAATGGAGCTAGGAACAAGGAGGATGAGAAACATATGGTGGAGGGGGAGGGGGAGGAGGAGGGGGTGGGCAAGAACAAGAATTTTGGAAGCAAGCTGGGCGACAAAGCGTCGCGGAGATGGGCAACTGCAGCCTCTGTGGAAGCCGAAACCATGGGAACTGGCATGCGCAACTGCTGGACCGCACTGCAAAAGCACGCTCACCTATCAACCCAGCCAATCCAGACCGCCTCAGCAACAGCGAGCAAGCGCGCACACAACAAAGCCTAAAACTCTTCCCAACACTTGCTCTCTAATCACGAATCCTCCTCATGACGGCTTCTCCCTCTCTCGGGAGTCGAATTGAACATTGACCTGTTTGCGTACAAGTACATGTTTGCGTCACGACATCGCCATGCTTGTTTGTTGTGCCTTTCCGTGTGGGGACCAACCCAACCGACTCTAGCGGGCTATGGTGACACTATGCCCGACTTGCTGGCATTGCTTTGCTCTGCCTGAGCTCTTCCGGCACTGGACTTGGAAACCCGTCCTGTAGCAGCTCTGGCAGGATCCAGCTTTCAAAAAAAATCGACGCCTCCATCGCGCCCTTCTGATGCCACACCGCTCCCACCACCGCCTCCACCGCTACGCCCCTAACCTTAAACAGCCCTGTCTCTCTCGGCCCCAGCTGGCCATCCGTAACCGCCGGAGTCCACCGCATAACCTTTTCCAACCCGAGCTGCCTCCCCACCTTATCCCCCAACCTGTGTGTTGCCAAGATCGAGTCTACCGCCGTGGGCGATTCGAGCAAGCGCCTTACATAACCATGCGCCGCATCGCTTTTCGAGAGCGTCTGCAGGTGCGAGTGCAGGAACAGCGTGGTGAAAAGCTTGAGCGATCTGCGACCCACAAACGCAAGCCGGCGGTTGTGACCCTCGCGCGCATTGAGGTACGATTCGTGTGTCACTGCTCTCAGCGCCAACTCTGCGTTAGAGCCGAGAAGATCCGAGCATGTGGAGGAGAAGGGAGGCGATGCAAAGTGCGAGAGGACACTCTCGCCGGTGATGTTGCGACCGAGAGCAGGGGATGAGCGGTACTCCCCATCTCGCCTCGTGACAGAAGACGGCGTTGCTGCAGACGACGCTGTCGTAGATGCGGCCGAAACGAACGATCGCGCTGGTGAGCACCATGCCGACGACGAGCGAGATGCAGTCGGTGCTAACACGACACGGGTGCAAGAGCTTCCGTTGACGCTGCTGCTGCGCATACCGCGAGCCAACCCCCTCATCGGCGCTTGCACAAGTCGAGCTGCCATATCGCTGCGTCCAACCAGTCGGCAAACGATGCGATAAACGACACAGTTAGGAGCACGACTACTACTCTAGTAGCCCTGGACAAATCAGCTGATGTTGTGGCTGCGCTGTTGAACGCAGTCTGCGAGATAGGAGTCAAGAGCCAGAGGTGGTCGAGTTAGGATGGATGAACAGAAGAGCGTTCGGATAGGTCCCCAGAGTTGATGTTGGATTTTTTATTTTTATTTTTTTTTGAGGCACTTTTGCACTTTCTTCTGAGCCTTTCGGGTCCGAGTCCATCCCGGCCGGCTTGGCTCGTACGGAAAGAAATTTCAACGACACGCCCAAGTGGGAAGAAAGGAAAAAATTGCCAAAACTGCACAAAACACACACACACACTGCAACGCTCGCTTCGCATTCTGATTTACAGACGCAACGCGCACTACTTTGACTCGCCACGCTTCACACTCACTCAGTGATTGCTTTTGCTCGACTGGCTGCGCGCTCAAAAACGACAGCTATCCTCTATCAGCCAGCCAGCCAGTCAGTCAGCCAGTCAGCCAGTCAGCCAGTCAGCCAGTCAGCCAGTCAGCCAGTCAGCCAGTCAGTCCAGCCAACTAAACTAGCTGCGGTCAGACTGAGCCCTTTCAAGCAACGGACAATTCCTAGCTCAGCTTCCTACTCCATCTTTGATACTCTCCACCATCCTTCCAGACCTCGCACGTATCGCGGTCTACATCCACTCACCCATTGCAGATTCGAACAGCTCGATCCTCGCCCCAGTCGACACAGGGATAGCACCCACCCGTTTCGACTACAAAGTCGCATTCACATATATCGTCCGCCATGGCTCCTGTTGCGGCACCTTCCACTAGCCAGCCTGCTGGCGCCAAGCCCATGAACTGGGCCGATGAGTTTGACGAGGATGACGCTCCCCGCATCGAGGAGCATGACGAGGGCAACGGTGTCAAGGTTATCATTGAATACCGAACCAATCCAGATGGCAAAAAGGTCAAGGTACGTACACTTTGCCATTGGCTACACCTTTCATCCGCTACCTTCCAAACCCATTTTTGCACAGCTGCTGACACTTTTACTGCTATCTCAAACTATCGCAACCAGATCACCCGAAGGGTCAAGAGGACGCTTGTCAAGACCAAGGTCAACCACGAGGTGGCCGAACGCAAAAACTGGACAAAGTTTGGCCAGGAAAAGGGCAAAGGCCCCGGTCCTCACTCTGCCACCACCACCATCGGCGAGAATGTGATGCTCAAGATGGCCGCCGGCAACCACAAATCCACCGAGCCCGAAGTCGATGACATGGACAAGATGCGACAACAACTCGCCAACAAACGGATCGTCTGCCGCCTCTGCAAGGGCGACCACTTTACCACAAAATGCCCCTACAAAGACACGCTCGAAGCCATCCCCGGCGCCGGAACCGACACCCCCGACCCTGCTGACGGCTCCATAACCCCCCTCGCCGCCATGGACCCCACCAACCCGGCGGTAGCCGCAAGCACAGGTGGCAAGTACGTCCCCCCCAGCATGCGCGGCGGCGCCGGCGCCAGAGGCCCAGGCGAGAAAATGACCGGTCTCGGCACCGGCGCCGGCGTGAACAGAGACGACCTCCCCACCCTCCGTGTGACAAACCTCAGCGAAGATGCGGATGATGACGATCTGAGGGATCTGTTCGGTCGTTTTGGCAGGGTGGTAAGGGTGTATGTGGGCCGCGACCGCGAAACGGGGGTGTGCAAGGGTTATGCGTTTGTGAGCTTTGAGAATAGGGAGGATGCGGATCGTGCAAGGCAGAAGGTGGATGGAAGGGGGTATGATAATCTGATTCTTAGTTGTCAGTGGTCGCTCCCGAGGGGAGAGCGGCCTTGATCGGCGTGTACCTTGTACTTTGTCACTACTCCCCCTCCCTTTCCCTTTTCAAAAGAGGCAGCTCACTGGCGTGTGCCGTGGTTTGACCTCATTGAACTCGCTCGAGATCGAGCTCTCTTGTACATTTAACTTTGGTTCCGGTCGCTCTTCCGTCCAGCAACCCCTAGCTTTTTTTCGCTTTCTGATGAACGCAATCTTTTGTTTGGGGGCAGATGCACACACGCAACACTGGCAGGAGGATCAGATTGAAAACGCAACGGGGGCATAACTTGGGATCACCCAGCAAGCAAGCAAGCAAGCAACAAATGCGCCCACACTGCAAAGGTGCAGCGGAGCGGAGCCGAGACCTGGTCTAAGTGTCGAACCTGTCGTACGTAGTGCAAGCAGAATGTCAGCCATACATGCTCGCGAATAGAGAGATATGGAGTGCAGAAACTTACTTTCGGTTCGGGTTAGCCCCGAACAGATCGAATCGGATTTCGGGAAGCATCCGGTCTTCGAGCAGACGCAGACGCTCATCCAGCGTGTTGTTGATCGTAATCTTGCCACCGTGCGTCGAAAGCGCTACACCGCCAGCAGAGTCCTTGTTGAGACCCTCTTGGACAGCAACGCTGGTCTCCCTGCCCGACTTTGCGCGATACTCCCCCTCCGCCTGCTTAGCTGCTTCCTGAGCGAGCGGAATATCGCTAGACCTGACTGTAACTGTCACCTTGTCCTCCATCAGTTGCAGCAACCCCTATCAATCGAAAACCATCACATAGCAAGTCTGTCAGTGACCATTAAACCAAACCCCCCACCCCCCCAGGCGCAAAAGCGGCTTACCTGGAGAATGAGCTGGCTGAGCAGCTGCCTGTATCTGTCCTGATCGGTGCAGATGTGGTGCAGCTTGTCTCGCGCTGCGTCAAACAGCGATTGCAGGTGCTGCTCGCGCGTATGCAGAATCGTCAATCGCGACTTGTTCGTCTGGTTCGACTGCGCACTTTACCCCATCAAATCCAATCCAAACAATCAAAACTGTTTCAGCAATCCCTTACCCTAACACAGCATTGCAACCCTCCTTGTTGTGGTATGTTCTTCAAGTCACCTACATCTTTTGTGCCACTTTGGCCTGCTTGATCTTCCTCTCGAACTGTTCGTCAATATTGATCGCCTCCTGACGCACCAGTTTGGCCTTTTCAATAGCAAACTCTTCCTCCGCTTTGATCTGGATCTCTCTCGCCTTCTCCACCGCTTCCTGCTTAATAAACGCCACCTGTAACTCGCAACAAACCCCCCCGCAAACAGCATCAGTCAAACGTACACCCGGAGAAGAAGAAGAAAAAAGGAGGAAAGCTGCTAGTACGTACCATCTTCTTCATCTCGGAGAGCACCTCGTCGTCGTTCATGGGTCGGCTCGACATGGTGGCTGTGCTGGGGAGAGGTGGTGATGGAGGGATTGGGTGCACGGCACGGAGGGATGGTGTGCGTTGGTTAAGGGTTGAGTTAGGGGTGTGCGAGTTGGAGGCGATGCACGCGCCAGGCAGCAACAGCAACAGCAACAGCAGCAGGAGAGTGAGGGAGTGCGCAAATGCGCGCTCTCTCCTAAATTCAGCAGAATCGCGCCAATCCAAATCCAAATCCAAATCAAAGTGCCACGCCATGCAGCGATCGGAGCCGAAAAAAGTGGAGGAAGAAAAACCCCCCTTCCGCTGCCTCTACCACCTCTCCTGTCTCACCAACCACATCCACCTCGCACTCACACCAACCCGCACCTTCCCTCCCTCAACCCCATCCATCATACCCAATCCACCCTCCTGTCCTGCACACACCCCACCTACTCCGCTCCACCGCTATGTCAGACCAAAACGCCGACCTGAACCAATCATCGCAGCCACACTCTTCCTCCCCAGATCCTACCCCACCTGCTCCCACTTCGAAATCGGAAGAGGTTACGTTCCAACCAACGCCTCAACCTACCGCGGTGGAAGACTCCACCTCGCGTCGCAAGAGGGAGCGCGAAGGCAGTCTCGAGCCCGCCGCCGCACAGCTCACCCCCTCGCGCACGGTTGAGACTATCCCGGCCAAGAAGAACCGCGTCGAGGACTCGGTCCAGGAAGAAGAAAACGACGACGACGACGACGACGATGATGATGATGATGCGGACAAGCACCAGGCGGAGGCGGAGACGGAAAAGGTGGGGCATATCCGCAAGAAGGTCGATCAACTCAGCACACACGAGAGCAAGTCAGCTTCAGCCGCATCTGAGTCGAACATAGGGGATGCAGAAGAGACAGTCGCACAGGAGACGAGCAAAGATTCGAAACCCACCGAAGAAACAAGGCTGGATACACAGGCAGCAAAATCTGCTCGCACACAGCCTACGTTTTCCAACTTCAGCTCCAAATCGTCCCCCTTCAGCTCGGTCCCCTCTTCGTCCGGGTCGGCGGCGTTTGCTGCGAGAAGCTCATCGCCGTTGGTGGTTGGGGCGGGTGTTAAGCCAAGCAGCCTCGGTTCTAGTATCGGCGGCAACAACCATGCGGAGAATGGCTCCACCTCTCCAACCTCTGCTGCTGCTGCTGCTGCTGCTGCTGCTTCGAAGCCAGTCATCAAAAGCTCTTTGTTCGGCTTTGGTGCTTTTGCCGGCACCAGCCCTCTTGCCGCCAAGCCAACCACCCCCTCGCCCACTGCCTCCCTCAAACCCCACCCCTCCTCTGAAGACGACAAGCTCACATTCTCACAAAAGCTCCTCAGCTCCTCAAACGACGCTCCCCCTCCCCCCCCTCCTGCTGCTTCCTCCTCCTCACCAACCACAAAACCCGCCCTCCGCGAAGCGCCCGAAGCCGAACGTAAGTCCCTCTCTAAACCCCACCCATCGCTATCCTACACCGATAGCTTACCTTTTACTTTGCACATCCTGCTCACAACAGCCAAAACGGGAGAGGAAGACGAAGAAACCATCCACAGCATCCGCGCCAAACTCTACACCATGGCCCCCGACCAATCCTGGAAAGAACGCGGCACGGGCACCCTACGTGTTAACGTCCCCAAACAGTCCTCCGATATGCGCCCTGCCAGGTTGGTCATGCGAGCAGACGGCGTGTTGAGGCTGATACTGAACGTGGCGCTGTTCAGGGGGATGAAGTGCGAACTGCACGAAAAATTTGTCCGCATCGTCGCTTTGGACGATGCAAAACTCGTCCATTATGCTATTAAGGTATGTACTTCCCCATCCCCCCACCGGAGTTTGCGTGTCTAACGCTGATACGTTGAACTGACCTGTTCTCTCTTGCGGTATGCACAGTTGAGCAACCCAAATAACGCAGCTGCGCTTATGGACGTTCTCGAACACTTTGTCACCGCTGCAGAGGACTCGCCACATGCATAATTGGTCCAGCTCAGCGTTATCTTCTGCAATCACAATCGCAATCGTACTCCTCAATTGGCACTAACTCAACATACACTGTTCAGCTTCAAGTGTGTGGACGTGTGCAGCGCGCAAGGGATTGCAACAGCTCCTCGTCGTGCTGTGCGTCTACGCCCGTATTCGACGAATTCGATCATGCATGCGCGTTTTGAGCGGTTCAGCAAGGGAGGAGCAATGGTGCATTCCGCAATGACCAAGTCACATCTAGCGTTAAGGGCTCCGTCCAATGATTTCGGCCGTCTGATCGTCCTTTCGTCACAACTTAGAAAGGCATTCCATCGCAAACAATTAAGATCCTTGATGCTAACCTACAAGAGTGATTTCAAAAAAAGGGGGGGGGATTAGGTAGCCGTGAGACAACTTATAAATCTATTTCGCCATCTCCTCCAGCGCATCGAGGAGCGTAGCAGCACTCCACGCCTGAGTGGCGCACGAGTCAGGGCAGTGTGCACCGCCAGCATTCGTCAGCTCTGGCAGCCCCGCCCAAGGCGAAGCCCTGATATGCATCCTATGCTCCAGCATCAACGCGTTAACACGATGGTTGAGCACCTCGCGATCCACACCCGCCTTTGCACCAAAAATAACCACCGCACGCAGAAAGTATCCGCGCAACCAGACCCACTCTGGCCCGTTGTGGTAGTTCCAACCACACGACGTCAACGGATCATCCGTCTCTTGCTGATCGTAGTTCGGCCGGTAGTTCCAGTCGGAAGGATCCAGTGTCTTCATACCCAAAGGTCCCACCAGAATCTCGCGTGCCTTATTGAGAGCAGTCCACGCATGCTCCGGGTTGAACAGCTCGGGTGCGACGCACATGGCGATGGGGAAGTTCGAACGAAACTGGTAATCCGCCCATTCGCGTCCCTTCGAAGAACCGTATACGTCCTTGTAGATCCCACGCCGGTTGACGAGTTTAGCATCAACGTCGTATGACCCATCTTCGCTTGCGTCCAGTGGAACATAGTACGCTCGCTCAAACGACCTTTGCAGCAGCTCCGCCCATTGCTCGTAGGTAACGAGCGTCTTCTTTCCCCCAACCACAGCCTCAACACCCCTACCCTCCTTCCACACGCCTCTCTTTTCCAGCCCATCAATCCACGTCAAAGTGCTCTTCAGCAGCGCCGTAATCTCTATCGCCGCTCCATTACGCGGCGAACCAGGCACACCCTTATTGCCCGCCCTAGCCGAAGAACCATTCTTATCCTGCCAGGTCCCACAATTGTGCTCGTTGCCACCAAACACGATCCCAGTCTCCCAGTCCACCTCCACATCAATGTTGAACCCCTCCGGATGCATATCGTTGTCAATCGCTGGGCCAGCATTGTGCTCGCGAAAGTGAATGCCGGATGCATGACGCTGCAGAATCTCCTGGATCAGCTCGGCAACAGTGCTCTTGTGCGCAAAAGCCTTAGGATCATCCCACGCCACCCACTCATCATCCAGCGGGAACCGCCTTGCCACCTTCTCCCCCAAAATCCCTTCACCATTCGGCACCATCTTCGTATAATCCTGCACATTCTGCGCAAAGAACCACGGCCCATCCCTGCAGTTGTATCTCGGCGTCCTACCCGAGTCCAGCAAGTTCGGGATCAACCCATGTTTCAGCGTCGACCCAAACGCCAAAATATGCTCCCTCGCATGTTCAAACATCCCCGTGACAAGATACAGCCCCCGGAGCGAGATAAAAACATCCCTCCCCCACAGCCTCGCCCACTCAGCCGCAAAGAACGGCAATCCAGCCGCCATCGAAGCCACCTGCTTGTCCGGCCACAGCGATGCCGACTTAACCACGCCGTTCATCTGCACCGAACAGAGCGCCAGCGCCTTGATAAACTCGTGCCCGTTCTTGACCATCGGCGACATGCGCGAGAGCGCCTTCCGGACAGCAGCATCGTAAGCAGCTTTGATAACCAAGGCGAAGTACTTGGGACGCATAAAGTTGGGCGCAGTGTCTTTGATGAGCGCAAACCGCTCGCATAGCCACTTTGCCGGCGAGGCCAAGCGAGGCAGGATGGTAGTCTGCTTGACCAACCTCTTGTGCACATAGTCGAGAGCCCAGGTGCCGTTGCGCAGGTGTGCGCACAGCGGATGACCGAGGTCGTTCGACTGAATTATCGGTCTCAAGACCGCCATCCAGCCTTCAAGACCGCAGTAGACCAGTGGCTGGCAGTCAGGAATGGTGTAAACACCATCGCTGCCCTCCGTGACATCCCTCTCTTCACCGTCAGCACGGTAGAGAACCGCATTGAGATCCACAAGGTCAAGGCCTGACATCGCCTCGTCTGCCCCCGCCAAGCAGCGCTCGTCGATATCGCGACCAATATCTTCCAATTCCGTTGCAAAAAGCATCACGCTACCCGGAGGGAAAAAGTCAGGCACCACAATTTCAGAGTAGCGCAATCGACCCCCCTCCTCATCCGTGCGAATTTCCGGCTCAGCCAGCTCGATCAGCTTTGACGGAAGACCGTCAAAGTAATCCGGGTCTTGCGGAACCTGTGTGCTGATGACCTCAAGCGACTTGCCGAGAATGTACGTGACGCGGGTTCGGTCAAGCCTGAAAGGCCCAGCGTGGGCGCGATCCCTGGCCCCCTTGTGGATAGCCGTATGTGCGAGACACACAAACCCGCGGTGCGTGTGCGGGTGCACTCTGTGCATCAGCAGATAATCGTTCTCCTGATGAACGTGACCTTCCGAGTACCCATTGCGAACCATCTCGACGTGGAGATGATTGACGACCCGTTTGACCGCACCGATTCCGCTTTCCTCCGGGTTGCGCACCGGACGGTACAGTCGACTCTCCTGCACAACATCCAGCGTCCTGGGGTAAAGATCATCAAACCCCTTGGTGCTACCGATAGCCGACCACGAGAAGGCAACGAGCGCCCCCATTGTGACCGCGTCCTCGGTAGTGCGCTTCATAGTTGGCGTCTCATTGTCGTGCGTGACGTCCATAAAGAGCGCATGAGGACTAGACCCACCCAGCTGCTCGACAAGACAATCAACCTCTTCGAGACCAGCCTCAGGCAAAGTGATCTTGTCTGCCGTAGTCAAGCAAGCCCCGTCCATGGACCCAATAGGCTTATTAACGCCGAACCGGTACAGCAACCGACTCTCCTCCTTCGGATCATGTCCATTCTCCATCTCCCGGATCAACGAGTTGATCCCGAGGCGACTAACAAAATGCACGTCCATCTCTGCGCTACCCGTGAACAGCTCTGCACAAACGTAGAGATTGGGGTTGACTCTCCTAGCAACGTCCAGGAAGTGCTCGCCGACAATGATCGGCGTCGAGTGGCAATTGTCGATCCGGAAAGCGTCAAAGTTGGCCGCGAGAAGCTTCGTATACTCCTCCATATGCTTCCAAAGATACGGCGAGTCTTTGGGACCCGAACCGTACCTGAGCTTGACGCAATCCCCCCAAACAATGAGCTCACGTCGGAGATACACGCGCGACTTGCTAGACGCAAAGTCTTCCAGCGGGTTCGCTGCCCAGATCCAGCCATTGTTGGCCAGAGACAGCTCCTTTGGATCCCTACCAGCCGCACTGGGATGGTTGGGGTCCAGCCGGGTGAAGTACGGCTCAAAGAAGGGGGTTTCCGTCGAGATCTTGCCTAGCTGAGGACCGTTGGGATCGAGTCGCGTGAACTTGACCCGTCCTTCGAGATTGCTCACGATGGCTTGGACATCGTCGTCGTACATTGCGTAGTAGGACGCGTTGACCTCGTCGGCAACTTTGGCAAAAAAACTGACGGAGTCTTCAACGTCGTCAAAGCCGTACTTGGACTGCACGATCTGGACCGCCTTGTCGGTATCGATGGTCGTTGCAAAGCGAGCCGAGAGCGCCATCTCGTTCTGCACGGCAGAAGAGCGGATAGCGGCAGCAGCCTCTTTGACGACGGCTTCTGTTGCGTGGATAGCCGCCTTCGAGCTGGACTGCGCCTTGCTCGACGACGAAAGAGCCTTGCGAAAGTTTTCCTTGGCTGCCTCAACGTCAATGACATAGTACTGCCAGAGGTTGAGAGGGCCTAGCACGTGCTGCTTGACTGCTTCGATCAGCATAGCCACATCAGCGTCCGACTTGAGCTCGTCTGGAATCCCATATTCCTGCAATCGACTGTTGAGCCCAAACAGCGCCTTCTCCAGCTCGTCAGCAGGCTGGAGATGCGGTGAGTTGGCCGGACTATAGCCGGCATCAGGATGATCGTTGAGCCACTCGCTACTGTGCGCAGTGTGGTTCCAAACAACGTCGCTCATACTGAGCATGCCATGCTTAGCTTTCATCTCTCGGAGCACCGTCTTGAGCTGTTCAACGCGCTCTGCTTTCCGCTCCGGGCCCTGAAGCTGCTTGGGGTAGAGATCATGCGAAAAGTCATGCTGGTCGCCGATCGAGTAGGGACTGTTGCTAGCACCCCGAACGTTGAGTGGAGGAAAGTGCATCATGTTGTAGCCCGCGTCTCGAGCCGAGTCCAGATGAACGCCCCATTCGGAAAGAGGACCGGCCCATTTGGCGACAAGCGTCTGCAAGACAATACCGTCAAGCGCCAAGAACCCGTTCTCGGTCGTAACAGCTCCCCCACCCTCCTTGGACGAAAGGGCTTTCCCCTCCTCGCTAAGTATCGGCTTGCGCACCGCCACCTTAAGAATCGGATCCACGTTAAAATAACCCCTCTTTCCCTTCCTGCGCACAGCCGCCCGCTGCTTGCGCTCAAAAAGATCCCCACCCTCCCCCTCCTCCTCCTCCTCGTCATCCGCAGTGTATTCAACATAAAATTCAAACACACCCGCCGACCTAATCAGAAGGTCCACTTGGTTTCCCTTCGAAGCCGCCGACGAAAACGGCATCTTCTCGAACAAAGTCCGCTCGAACCTGTCTTGCTGGTTCGAGTAGTTAGTCCAGAGCAATGCTTGCTTGGAAGCGCTAGCGCCCGCCTCGATCGAGAACCGAAGCACATACGGCTGCAAAGGGGCTGGCAGCCTAATGTACGACCTCTGCTCATTAGGACTGCCATCCTGCTCCAGCTTGAGCTCGTACACCTTGACAGGCTCGACACGACCATGTTGCCGGCCGTGTCCGTTGGTCGTTACCTCTGTAGGCGACATGGCAAAACGCAAGCACCAAGATACGCGCAACCAAACGTCGTCGTATCAAGCGCAGACGTTACACCAAGAAGAAACAGCTACCAGAATCGCGTGCTTGAGATGGATGGCGAGTTAACGTGTAGAGAAGAAGGAAGGAAACCAAACTTCTGGTCAAAGCGAAGCTTTCAGCATAGGGGGGAGAGAGAGGAAAAGCAGAGTGGTTGGAATTGAACGCGAGCTCAAGCAGATGATCAGTGCTCGCTTACTGCAGTCGAGTGTACTGTATGCTTCTACCCATGCTACCCATGCTTGTACAGAGCAAGTGTGCTTGTTCCGATCTTCGTGATGATCCGAAATCGATAGCAAACACGCACGCGCGCGCGTCTCCACATCGAAAAGATCCCGCCGCATCCCACCCCCATAACATTAGTCACCATTCCAACCTTCCCTCGCCAACGTCACGCTCACGCTCTCGCTACCGTGCCCCCATATGCACACGGTTCGAACCCCGCAACAGAGCATGCACAGCATACATTTTGGGACTGGAATGTGTACGTGCATCTCGGTTCCTCGCTGTGCATCGAGCTTGCTTTGGTGCCACAGCACTTGAACAGCCACGGTGCACAAGCACGAACAAACCTTCCTCTCATCTCGTCTCATCTCATCTGTCTGACTTTGCTCAGGAAATCAAAAGTCCAAATGTGAGCAATCCCACCTCCATCTCCATCCTCACACATGGTCAATCATGCTGCATTTCTCTCTCCTGCCTTTCCTCCCTTTCCTCAATCTCTGCTGCCACTCCTGATCACTTCAGCTTTGGACTGTACAAATCACAATCTTACACCCCCCTTGCTGCAAAACCCAGCTGCTGTGCCTTGCAATCACATCGCTGCATCAAGCACCAAACCATGCTCATTCATGCTGCTTTACTGTACCCAATCACCCCTCAGATGGTTCCACCTGCCAGTCTCACATACTGTAGTGAAGTCACAAAACTCAGACCAGTGCTGTTTCGCTTTCTCATCAAGCTTGCCAGAAACATGCTCCTCAAGACTTGCTCGCTCACAAGAAAGTGTCTGCTTCAACTGCCAGGCTTTATCCAAAGTGCTCGCATATGGTGTCTTGACCCTGGGGCCAGCACTCTTGTGGTCACACTTGCAATCCAGACCACTTTTCACCCTCCCACTACATTGTTGTACTGAGCACTCCCCCACAGACACTGAGATCAGCTTGAATCTCCTGTGCATTGATGTGTACCCAACCATGCTCAGCACCAGCCACTAATGCATCTGCATCCAGACTGTAACCATCATCCATATAGCTGCTGGCATGTCTATTCAAACCACCCTTTGCAAGACATGGTTTCAGTTAACTCACCTGTCAGTTCCAATTTGAGTGACATTCTAAATGCCCCTGAGCATGAGGCTGAGCCACATACAGTACAACTCCTTCTTAAGCTCCTATTCACCTGCAGCATTATGACATGCACCAGCAACACCTAAGTGCTTCGAGGCCATGCAGCACTTTGCTGGTGTGCAGCTTGTAGCAGGCCTGCAAACCTTGGCACCTTTGCCATTCCCACCTGCTTCTTGCAATGGCAAAAAGCCACATGCTCGAGTTATCAAAGTACACTTACTGTTGTCTTGTGACTAGTCTAATGCAAACAATGATGACCTCAAGGCTCTTCAGACTGATGGAACAACATTGGCATGTGATTAGCTGGAGTGCTAAGTTACTTTCAGAGGCATACTTCACAGATGCATTCCATCTCAAAGTCAGCTAAAAATACAATGAAAGTTGCCATGGGATGAATTGAATGCACAACTTGGAACCACTAAAGGAAGGTGGAACATCAAATGGGCTTCTTATTGAGCAGTGGTGTGCAATCGTGAGTTATGCACACCCACTGGTTGATGTACAACACCAGTCGGTTGACTGTGAGATCAACCATGTACAATGCCTGAGTTGCAATCTTGAGCAATGCATCATAAATCCTAAGATATTCAACCAAGAGTCTGAGTTACAATACCACAAGACCATTCGGTTGTTTATCAACACCAGCAATTGAACGTGCAGAGGCTGGAAGTGAAGGGGAGAGTCACTGCAAATACACAAACCAGTCAGTTGGTATGGCCAAGCAATGGTGAGTGTTTAGTATACATGAGTAAGATAAAGATTCAATCATATTTCAGTGACAGATGTGATTGGTATGTACATTATATATGCATCAAGGGGGAATGGAGACTCGGTGCAATGGTTAGCATAGCCCACATCATTTGGTCAGTGTGTCTACCTTCAAATGTCTATGTTCCTTCATGAGAAGCAATGTTGCCTGATGTATGTCTCCATCTGACCAATCACATTTCCACCATGTGGTGTGTCACATCAGAGTGTATGTGTCACAGGAAAAGTTTTCATCTTGGTGTTGAACCAAGTGTTCCCATTGGGTGAATTGTGTGATCCTTCAGTTGGATCCAGACCCATGGGTTGGTTGTGTATATTTGGCATTGGTGGTGTTGATTCATTCCTTGCATCAGATGCAAGGGCATGCAAGGAGTCACATAAGTGGTAAAGTCAGATACCATGTGTCTGGCATGTGGACTAAGGTGGATACCCTCCAGTGATTGTGAGAATTCAGCAGTCAGAGTGACAGCCAACCAAAGGGGCATGTAAATAGCCAGTTGGTTCAAGGACCAACCAGTTGGTGTGTGCTCCCATGGTGAAGTATCTGAGTGCAAGATGAACTGGCAGAGTACCATGTACTCCAACAGTCCCCTGCATCAAGTACTCACACCACAGATGGCACACACAAAGTAACAAATGGAATGAACATTACCTAAATGAATGAGGATCTAGATGGAGGGGCCAGGCTCATTGGTGTTGGGGGTCCTCTTGTTCCCCTTGAGCTCATCAGTGAACTCTTGTGCTCGCTTTGCAAGCTTGACAATCTCCATTGGCACATACTCCACTGGATCAGGTCGCTGAGGGAGACTGAGGCAGGCACAGATTGCTGTTATGCTCATGGGGTCTGGGGAACCTCAGGCTCACCAGGTACAGTGATGACAGCAGAGGCCATGGGCAGGTAATTGGGCATGGTGGTGTCCGATACATCGCTGGCAGGCTAGGAGGATTCTGGTAATGCTAAGGTTGTCTGATATTCCACCTACTAAGTGAGTAGAGTGAAATACAATTGATGAAGTCTGGAAGGAGGGGGCCTGGCCATCTGGCCAGGGCCTAAATACCCTCTGGTCAATTGCTGCAGTTGGTCAGTACCCCACTGGGGCCAACACAGCTGGTGGCAGCTGCTGCAGTTGATCTCAGACCCAGAGCTCTCCATCCCACACTTGGCTGGGTCCACCAATCTCATCGCTCTCATCAGGTTTCTGATGCCCTCATCAGGCACAGCCCACCTCCACTGGGTTGGTGGGGACCATGTCATAACATTACCCCCCCCCCCCCCCAGGGTAGGTGCATGTCCCCATCACCTGGTAGCTCATTTTCCCCTTTGCCCAGCAGACCAAACCTTAATCCATCAATGCATTCATATCTGTTCTGCAGTGCACTGTGGTGTGCATGCTGATTGGCCAGCCACTGCACAGTGCAATGCTTTGTGTGGGCTGTGCCAAGGCAGGCAGGATCGGTGTGCAGCCAACTGAGCCTGCCAGGTTGGGGCTCCAAAAGGGATATATAGAGGGGTCTGGATGGATTCATCCACCCCCCTTCTCTCTTCTCCCCACATTCCTCCCCCAGCCCCCTCCCTTCTCCACCAATCCCCAGGCACCCCCTCAATGCCCAATGAGCTCCCCCCTTAGCTCACCTTCCCCTGATCCTGGTGGCCTGGTGGCTCCACCACCAGCCACCGATGAACCCATGCTTGTGGATGAGTCTGGTGGTGCTCCCACTGAAGCTGGTGGGGCAGTAGTGCCCCCTTCCAGGTCTAGGCCTAGTGCCCCCAAGGGTCCAGTGGACAAGGAGGCAGCCTGTTGAGCCCAGGTGGCTGCCCTGTTGGCTGACCAGGGTGGTGCCTGCATCAGCAACCCTGCTCACCTGGATGCCCTGATGCAGGAGGTCTGGGCAATGCTGATGCACACCAAGTATGGCATCTGCATTGGGTGCCTGAATGCTCATGTGCCACTGGGCTCCCCCTTGCCCAACTGCATGCTGTCCACACCCAGTACTGCCCCAGCAAACCCATTTGAGCAGCACCCTGCTGGGAGCCTGCTCAACAGGCAACCCACTGCCTGCTGGTGCTGCTGGGATGCCGGGTACCTCTGTGACTGGTACAGCTGGATCCTGACAATGCTCAAGCAGTCTGAGGGGGCCTTCCAGCAGGAGGCCTACCTGGAGTTGCACCTGGTGGGGAAACAGCTGAACCCAATCATGCCTTGGTGGCAGTTCACTGCAGATGAGTTGTCCCCCAGGCTGGTGTCACACGACATAAAATCAAACTCGAATTGAGATTGACATTAAACGCATCTTACAGTCGATCTCAGATGAAATTGACATTAAGCAGGTCTTATCATCGATTTTGCCCACAGGGCCATATGATGCCATGGAACAAAAATGACAAGCAATGACTATGACTGCACCACCCAAAGGGGTTGAGGGTGATCAGCAATGATGTTGGCAGCACTTGGAGGATGCTGTCGATGACCCCAGGCCAACCAGTAACAGCCAGGTGAGGCGCAGGGGCCCAAGCAAGGATAGGGGGGACCTGCAGGAAGGGAAGGGGAGCACCCAACACTGGCTCAAGGCCATGGAGCCAGCAAAGAGGTAGTGGTTGGAGGCCAGTGACAAGTCTCTAGGACAGTAGGGGCAGGCCCTGACACTGGCCTGACGCTGGCAGAGGGATGCTCTGGAGCAACCGCTGCCAGCATACATATATACACATGCCTTGTGCAAGTGGAGAGGCAGGACCTCATCCACTCTATCATTCATTCACTTGTCAGTATGCTTAGTATCACTATACTCACACTCATTGTCTCGCAGAGTAGCAATCTTAGGTATTGCTACTACTCAGTGTGCCTCCATTCGAGTTGGAGAACATATAGACAGCAGTCAGAACCACCACTGGCACCACAGGCCTCACCTGTGCAGGCGGAACCTACACCACAGTCCTGGAACCTCCACCAGTACCATTACTATATGACAATGCTGACTATCAGCATCATACAGCCTCGAGCATTATCCCCAATGACAGTGGTGCAGTTCATCTGCACTGCATACCTACATGAGGACAGTTAGCCCACTCCTGTCAAGTGTAGGACACACACCCAGCTACCACAAACATGCTGCACTACCTCTGAATGGAGTGGCAACAGCAGTCAGTCGACATCGAGCATAAGATGCAGTTAACATTGATCTCAAGTGAAATCGACATTTACTGGCCATTAACCTCGAATTCAAACGAAGTCAACATTTACCTCGAGTTAACATCGATTTCACATGTCTGGTGCATGACCACTGACATTAGAGTGGATCGTTCAAGCAGTGCCCCATGTTCACTATGGCACCTGATGATCAGTCTGAGGAGCACCTCAGAGCCATCAACCTCAGGTTGGTGGTAGCCATGCTCCAGCAGATGATGGAGCAACAGCGACAAGAAGCTGAAGTGAACCGAGAATGGCAGCATGCCATGCTAGGTAACTGGCAGCTGTATCAAGGTGAAGAGCCAACTACACCATCGCCAGTAGGCCAGACAAGGTCAGCTCCTCCTCTAGGTGAGCCAATGACAGCTCAGACCAGGTTTGCTCAAGCAAAGGATCCTCAAACACTGACACCCAGGTCAACAGTGAAGGCATGGCCTGCAGAGTTCAGCAATGTCGATGTTTATGCGACTCCCACAGGTCCTAGGCATCATCGTGAGCCTCTCAAGCCCATTACCATGTTCGAAGGCGAGGGCCAGGAGCCTAAGGCACTCCCTGCAGACATGAAGATCCCGTTTCCCAAGCTGGACACCAAGGATGTTGAGCTGTTCCTCATCAAGGCCAACAACTGGTTCGCTCAGTATGGTATCACAAGCCATCAGCATCGAGTGGCCATTGCTTCAGAGTGATTAGAAGGTTCAGCCAAGGAATGGTGGGATTCCAAGCTACAGGTTGACCCTAAGCTCCAAGGACAGCTGTTCCACAACTGGGACATGTTCTGTGCCTGTTGAGGGATCAGTTCAGTCAGATGGTCAACTTGTTCACCACCTATGCCAAGCTCTCCATCCTCCATTAAGCCAGCGATGAACCAGGCATGGCCACATGCTATGTTGAATGTTTCCAAGACCTAGCGAACCATGCAGGCCTCGATGGAAACCCCAAGCTCATCATGGGTCTCTTCAAGATGGGCCTCACCGCCAGGATGCATCAAAAGTTCGAGTGTGATCCCCCTTCTGACCTCTGGGAATGGTATCACAGCATGGAGAGCATTGACCACATTCAAACCTTGGACACCAACAATGCCCATCTCCTCTCAACCCCAGCTCATCCTGCTAGCATGGCAGCACCCACCACAGACAAGGGTAAAGGGAAGGAGGCACTGCTGTTTAGCAACTGGACAAGTGATTGGGGACAGCATAGTGGAGCCATACCCAATACCACTCCTAGGTGGCCCTTGCCTCCTCACTTGGCCCAGAAGCTGCCAGTAACCAATGTCAGCGGCACCACCTTCAGACCAGACCAGTGCAGCCTATGTGGCCAGACAGGCCATTGGCAGCACAACTGTCCCAAAGCTGTGCCCAGAGTACCTGGCCCACCAGGTGCACCTTGCAGCCCTGCACCACAGAGTGGCTGCATCTACACCATCAATGAGCAAGCTGAAGATGCCAAAGATGATGAAGAGGCATCTGAGGAAGGCAACCAGGAAGCCAATGTCAACCTGGCTGCCTACACCAACAAGGATGAGGAGAATGCCCAATCCCAGGAAGGTGACACTGACCAGGGAAATGGGCATGGGACAGTGCACTGATGGCATGCATTGCCCTGAATCCATCCTTGTCATCACACTGTACATATCAAGATTGTCATTTCTGTTTCTCTGCAGCATCATGGAAGCCAGTACTCGAGATTGATGGGACCATTGCTGGTCACCCAGCTCGAATGCTTGCTGGCACAGGTGCTGGAGTGTCTATAATTGCTCATACATTCATTTTGACCCATCAAATACCCACAAAACCTACACATAAAAGAAGCATTCATGGTATTACTGGTCATACCTTACAGATCGACAGTGCTGCCTCGGTCACCACAGGCATAGGAGGTTACCTAGTTGGCCCTTTTGATGCAGAGGTGACAGACATCGATGACTATGATGTCATCCTAGGTTATGAGCTACTCAGGAAACTCAGGCCCAGAGTAGATTGGCACACCATTACTCTCGATTTCTGGCCCAGCCTCGAAATCAAAGTTAAGGGGCAGTTACCATCAATTTCATCTGAAATCGATGATAAACCCCACATATCTTCAATTTCAACCAAGACCCAAGATAACACACCCTTAATGTCGATTTCAGCAACCAATCTTGTAGCTCATGGGAACGAGTTTGTCTCCACTGAACAGCTCATATGAGCAGCTCTCCACGATGGTCCCATAGGATGCATGCTCCTGGACATCAATCCTGCCACAGTACCCATGTACAGCTTCATCCCTACAGGCAGCAACAAAGGTATCGAGATGGAGGTTGAACCTCAGGAGGAGCCAAAGGCGAAGGAGATACCTGAGGAGTACCAGGATCTCCATCAGGTCTTCTGTGAGACTGAAGCTGACAAGTTGCCTCCAAGGACAGACCATGGTCTCTTGATCAAGCTACTGCCAGGCACTCAGCCACCTTGTGGGCCTCTGTACTTACAGGGACCCAAAGAGCTGGAAGAGTTATGCAAATACCTCGATGAGAACATCACGAAGGGCTTCATCCATCCATCAAAGAGCCCAGCACACTCACCTGTGCTCTTTGTGCCAAAGAAGGATGGAGGCCTGCAGCTTTGTGTCAACTACTGAGGCCTCAATGAGGTTATGGTGAAGAATCATGCCCCATTACCCCTCATCGAGGAGCAGCTCTTCCTACTGCAGAAGGCCAAGGTCTACAGCAAGCTGGATCTCAAGGTGGTGTATAACCTGGTATGCATCACAGACAGTGATGAATGGAAGACAGCTTTCGGTACCCAACTTGGGCTCTACAAGTGCCTTGTCATGCTGTTTGGGCTGGTGAATGCTCCCTCACACTTTCAGTTGCTTGTTAATGGTATCTTCCATGATATCCTTGGTATCTATGTGGTGGTATACTTAGATGACTTCCTCATCTTCAGTGACCACCTGAAGGAGCATGTTGGCCACATACAAGAGGTGCTACAGCAGCTGCAAAAACATCAACTCTTTGCAAAGCTGTCAAAGTGTGAGTTCCACACCATGACCATCGAGTTTCTAGGCTATGTTATCATGCTGCAAGGAATCAAGATGGATGAAGCAAAGGTATGGACCATTAAGGAATGGCCAGTCCCCAAGTTGATCCATGACATCCAGTACTTCCTTGGCTTTGCCAACTTCTATAGATGATTCATCTCGCACTTCACATGCATTGCGAGGCCACTCACATCATTAGTCAAACCAACTGAGCGTTTCAAGAAGTTCAAGCTGCCAGAGGAGGCAGAGAAGGCATTCCACAGCCTCATTGTAGCATTCACATCAGCAGGAGTCCTTCGACATTTCGATTATCACCTGCCCACACAAATGGAGATGGACACCAGCAACTATGCCATCGCCAGGGTCCTCAAACAAGAACATGAAAGCCAGTGGCATCCGATTGCCTTCTACTCTTGCAAGATGAGCCCAGCAGAGCATAACTACGAGATCCATGACAAGGAACTGCTTGCAGTGGTGGCATGTCTAACCCAGTAGCACCATATGTTGGCAGGTCTGCCAATGCAGTTGGTCATCATCATGGATCATGAGGTGCTCAAGTACTTCAAGTCCCAATGATGCATCAATGGTCAGCAAGCTCGATGGGAAGTACTACTAGCCGACTTCAACTTTGTTCTACAATACAGGCCAGGGGACAAAGCAGGTGAACCTGATGCCTTGACAAGGTGGAGCAATATGCAGCCAGCTGGTGAAGAACAAGAGCATAATGTTCGACAGCTGCTACTGGCCTGACTATTTGCTGAACCTGATGCAAAATCGACAATAAATGCCATTAAACATCGATCTCAAATGAGTTCGACCAAAAACATGCATAATCATTGAACTCAATTGAGTTTGAGCATAAGGGGCAATAATCATCGATCTCACAAAACACCTCCAGCACTGCCCTCTATGGCAGATATTGTAGCAGGAGGATTTAAGGAGCTCATCAGGACCTTCCAGCCCCTCGATCTTGAGCTGGTAGAGCTGTACAATCAAGGCCAATTCGAGCTCAAGGATGGCTTGTGGTACAAGAACAGCCATTTGGTTGTGCTGAAGGTCACACTGCCTGGCAGGCAAGGTAGCAATGACACCAGGAGTGCAGCCAAGGTACAAGACCAATCTCTATCAGTCGAGCACCTTCGCTACATGGTCATGATGCAATGCCATGATGGATCAACCGCTGGGCATGCCAGGTGCGATGCTATGCTGGAGCTAGCATGACAGCACTACTACTGGCCATGCATGGCTGCATGGATCACAGACTACATAGCTAGCTGCCCAGTGTGTGCTCGATACAAGGCCCCATGCCATCGGCTGTACAGCCTTTTGCAACTGTTGTCCACACCAGAGCGGCCTTGGGGCTCAATCTCCATGGACTTCATCGAAGGACTGCCACCTTCAGACAGCTACAATTCAATCCTAGTCATGGTTGACCATCTTACCAAGTTCACCATCCTAGCACCAACACATAAGTTGGCAACCTTGGAAGACACTGCCAAACTCTTAGAGGCCATGGTCTTCATATGTTTTGGTGCACCAGACCACATCGTCTCTGATTGAGGATGGCAGTTCATATCAGCAGCCTGGAAGAGGTTCACTGCTGCCCTCAGCATCAACCACTCTCTCAGCACAGCCTACCATCCACAAACCAATGGACAGACCGAACAGGTAAACCAAGTTATTGAGCAGTACCTCCATATGTACTGCAATTACAAGCAAAACAACTGGCACACCTTGCTGGCAATGGCCGAGTTTGTGTACAACAACATGGTACATAGCAGCATTGGCATATCACCATTCTTTGCATGTTACAGTTGGAATCCCAAGTCTCACCTGGAGACCCCAGAGCGACTTGGAGTACATGACCCAGGATGGCATGAATGGTTCATGACTGCCAAGGACTGGATCGAGTATCTCCAAGAAGCCATTTGGCAAGCACAAGCATGGACAGTTGAGCAATACAATCGCAAGCGCAAGGATGTGGAATTCAAAGTCAGTGACCTCATTCACATCAGCTGCAAGAACTGGAAGACTTGATGACCCAGTCCCAAGCTCAACACATGCTTTGCAGGCCCCTTTCCCATCCTGGAACACATCAGATGGCAAGCATATCACCTACAACTTCCAGCAACCTTCAAAGTCCACAATGTTTTCCATGTCTCCATGCTGGAGAAGCAGCCAGCAAGCCAATTGGCAGGGCACAACGAGCTCCCCATACAACCACTGTTGCATGACAATGAACTGGAATATGAGGTAGAGCATGTCCTCAACTGCCAAATCCATCAGGGCCAACTCCAGTACAAGGTGTTCTGGAAGGGCTATCCTGAGGAACAGGCAACCTGGGAGCCTGCTGAGAACCTCAATTGCCCTGACCTCATCTGGGACTATGAGGTTTTGAGGGGGGGAGGCATCCCTGCTCAAGAATAGGGCCATCTCCTCAGTTTCACAAAATCGATGTTAACAGCATGTTACAGTCAAACTTGTATGAAATCGACATTAAAAGCGAGTTACAGTCGATCTCATGCGAAATTGAGGATTACATGACTTTATCCTCAATCTCAAAAAGGTCAGCCCCACAGGAGGAAAAGTCGCCAGGAAGGCTCCAGCCTCAGTGTCAAAGCTCATCAGACACTCACAAGGCACACACAAGGGGAAAGAGAACAGCAGTGGATTTCATGAGAATGAGCACAGTACAGGAAAAAGATGAAACTACATATCTACATAGAAGGGTTCACCATCCTCACCCTCAGGGATGGGCAGAGGGGACAATGGCATGTTGATGGGTGGTGGAGGGCTGCCAGGGCAGGAACACAACTCATGGGGCTGACACTTGCTCACGAGAGCGCTGTTCACCACCATGTAGCAATGCATGGCATGCAGGATGCCAGGAAAGTCAGTGTCGTTGAGGCGCCAGAGCCACACCATGGCCATAGCCCAGTGACAATCATCAGTGGGTGGGTAGACATGGTCATTGTGGCATACCTTACCCATACCAACACTCTCAGATGTTGAGAGATGGGCCCACTCAGTGCTGTGTTTGTGATGACCATGCTGCCACCCAGGAAAGTTGCCATGATACATGAGCGCTGGGTGGCAAGCAATGTCCTGATGGCAGTGAGCGATACCTGCAGTGTGGCAATGGACACACAAAGTGGGCACATGGCATCGCTGGCCCAATGGGTCTGCAAACATCGAGGGAAAGCAGCTACACCTCTGAACCAAAGCAAGTGGTCAGTACACAGCCACAGCATGAACTGGGATGAAGGAGGCAGGCGAGACTTACAGGACTTGGAGTGCTTCGCAATGAGCACAGGACCAGGTCAGCCAAGGTGCTGAGCCCTTGGTCAGGCACCACATGATGATGTTACAGATTTGCTGATCTGCAGCATCACCCCAAGCAATGGTCCAGACCTTGGGGTATCACCCAGCCACATACAAGATCAGCAGCACTGGAGCCCAGAGTACCTGGGTCCATGCTACAATCTCAGCCCAACTCGGAACATGGGCCAATGATGGCAATGGGGAAGGGTGGTGCAGGGGCACCAGAGGAGGTGGTGTGTGCCTGCCATCGGAAGGGGTGTCCCACCACATCACACCTGGAGGAGGAGGCGACAGAGCATAGGCAGGTGTGCCAGGCACCTCAGGAGATGCCAGAGTACTGTCTGATTGAGCCAGCTCGGCCTCATAGTGCTCCTGGCGCTCCTTGCTGGGAGTGCATGCACCCAGGAACAGAGGCTTGAGAACAGGAATGGGGGGACCATGAGAGGCCAACTCCACCAGCGAAGCGGCCACCATTTCCTCAACAGGTGCATCAGCAGCCTCAGTAATGACCAGTGATGTCATTTCAACCATGGGCTGCCCATCAGTGGAGCCTGTATCACCACCAGAAGGAGTAGGGCCAGCGCCCTCCAACTGCACCGAAGCAGGAGTGGCATCACCAACAGCTGAAGGAACCTGAGCTGCAGGAGCAGCAGGGGAAGTGGAGCAGCAGCTCATATGATGAAGAGCCACACAAGGAGCATTGGGAGCTGCTCGATGAGTCGAGCGGTGCAATGGGAGGTGTCACAGGACATAAAATCGAAGTCGAATCGAGATCAATGTTAAACACGTCTTACAGTCGATCTCAGACAAAATCGATGTTAAGCAGGCCTTATCGTCGATTTCGCCTACAGGACTGTACGATGTTGTGGAACGAGAATGACAAGCAATGACTATGATGACACCATCCCAAATGAGTCGCAGGTGATTGGCAATGATGTCAGTAGCACCTGGAGAATGCTATCGACGACCTTAGGCCAACCAGTAATGGCCAGGTAAGGCACAGGGGCCCCTGCATAGATAGGGGGACCCACAGGGAGGGAGGAAGAGCTCGACACTGGCTTGAGGCCATGGAGCTAGCTAGGGGCCACTGGTTAGACACCAGCAACACAAGCCCCAAGGACAGCAGGGCAGGCCCAGACACTGGCCTGATGCTGGTGGCAGGACGCTCTGGAGCAACTGCTGCCAGCATACACACATGCAGATATATATACACACTCCCTGTATGAGTGGAGAGGCGGGCCCTCATCCACTCTATCATTCATTCACTTGTCAGTATGCTTAGTATCACTATACTCACACTCATTGTCTCGCAGAGTAGCAATCTTAGGCATTGCTACTACTCAGTGTGCCTCCATTCGAGTTGGAGAACATATAGACAGCAGTCAGAACCACCACTGGCACCACAGGCCTCACCTGTGCAGGCAGAACCTACACTGCAGTCCTGGAACCTCCACCAGTACCATTACTATATGACAACACTGACTATCGGCATCATACAGCCTCGAGCATTATCCCCGATGATGGTGGCACAGTTCATCTGCACTGCATACCTACATGAGGACAGTTAGCCCACTCCTGTCAAGTGTAGGACACACACCCAGCTACCACAAACGTGCTGCACTACCTCTGAATGGAGTGGCAACAGCAGTCAGTTGACATCGAGCGTAAGATGCAGTTAATGTCGATCTCAAGTGAAATCAACATTTACTGGCTGTTAACCTTGAACTCAAACGAAATCGACATTTACCTCAAGTTAATGTCAATTTCATATGTCTGGTGCACAACCGCTGACATTAGAGTGGATCGTTCAAGCAGTGCCCCATGTTCACTATGGCACCTGATGATCAGTCTGAGGAGCACCTCAGGGCTGTCAACCTCAGGTCGGTGGTAGCCATGCTCCAGCAGATGATGGAGCAACAGTGACAAGAAGCTGAAGCTAACTGAGAATGGCAGTGTGCCATGTTAGGTAACTGGTGGCTGTACCAAGGTGAGGAGCCAGCTACACCATCACCAGTAGGCCAATCGAGGTCAGCGCCACCTCTTGGTGAGTCAACGATGGCCCAGACCAGGGTTGGCCAAGTGGAGGATCCCCAAACACCAACACCCAGGTCAACAGTGAAGGTATGGCCTGCAGAGTTCAGCAATGTCGATGTTTATGCAACTCCCACAGGCCCTAGGCACCATCGTGAGCCTCTCAAGCCCATCACAGCATTCGAAGGCGAGGGCCAGGAGCCTAAGGCACTCCCCACAGACATGAAGATCCCATTTCCCAAGCTGGATACCAAGGATGTTGAGCTGTTCCTCATCAAGGCCAATAACTGGTTCGCTCAATACAGTATCACAAGCCATCAGCACCGGGTGGCCATTGCTTTGGAACGATTGGAAGGATCAGCCAAGGAATGGTGGGACTCCAAGCTATGGGTCGATCCTAAGCTTCAGGGACAACTGTTCCACAATTGGGACATGTTCTGTGCCCGTTTGAGGGATCAGTTCGGTCAGACAGTTGACTTGTTCACTGCCTATGCCAAGCTCTCCATCCTCCATCAAGCCAGTGATGAACCAGGCATGGCCATGTGCTACATTGAATGTTTCCGAGACCTAGCAAACCGTGCAGGCCTCGATAGGAACCCTAAGCTCATCATGGGTCTCTTCAAGTTGGGTCTCACTGCCAGGATGTGTCAAAAGTTCGAGCGCAATCCCCCTTCTGACCTCTGGGAATGGTATCACAGCATGGAGAGCATTGACCACATTCGAACCTTGGACACCAACAATGCCCATCTCCTCTTGACCCCAGCTCATCCTGCTAGTGCAGCAGCGCCCACTACAGACAAGGGGAAAGGGAAGGAGGCACTGCTGTTTAGCAACAGGACAAGTGGTTGGGGTCAACATAGCAGAGCCATACCCAATACCATCCCTAGGAGGCCCTTGCCTCCTCACTTGGCCCAGAAGCTGCCAGTAACCAATGTCAGCAGCACCACCTTTGGACCAGACCAGTGCAGCCTATGTGGCCAGACAGGCCATTGGCAGTGCAACTGTCCCAAGGCTGTGCCCAGAGTACCTGGCCCACCAGGTGCGCCTTGCAGCCCTGCTCCACAGAGTGGCTGCATCTATGCCATCAATGAGCAAGCTGATGATGCCAAAGATGATGAAGAGGCATCTGAGGAAGGCAACCAGGAAGCCGATGTCAACCTGGCTGCCTACACCAACAAGGATGAGGAGAATGCCCAATCCCAGGAAGGTGACACTGACCAGGGAAATGGGCATGGGACAGTGCACTGATGGCATGCATTGCCCTGAAACCATCCTTGTCATCACACTGTACATATCAAGATTGTCATTTCTGTTTCTCTGCAGCATCATGGAAGCCAGTACTCGAGATTGATGGGACCATTGCTGGTCACCCAGCTCGAATGCTTGCTGACACAGGTGCTGGAGTGTCTATAATTGCTCATACATTCATTTTGACCCATCAAATACCCACAAAACCTACACATAAAAGAAGCATTCATGGTATTACTGGTCATACCTTACAGATCAACAGTGCTGCCTCGGTCACCACAGGCATAGGAGGTTACCTAGTTGGCCCTTTTGATGCAGAGGTGACAGACATCGATGACTATGATGTCATCCTAGGTTATGAGCTACTCAGGAAACTCAGGCCCAGAGTAGATTGGCACACCAGTACTCTCGATTTCTGGCCCAGCCTCGAAATCAAAGTTAAGGGGCAGTTACCATCAATTTCATCTGAAATCAATGATAAACCCCACATATCTTCAATTTCAACCAAGATCCAAGATAACACACCCTTAACATCGATTTCAGCAACCAATCTTGTAGCTCATGGGAATGAGTTTGTCTCTGCTGAACAGCTCATATGAGCAGCCCTCCATGACAGCCCCATAGGATGCATGCTCCTGGATGTCGATCCCACCACAGTACCCATGTATGGCTTCATCCCTACAGGCAGTGACAAAGGTATTGAGATGGAGGTTGAACCTCAGGAGGAGCCAAAGGCGAAGGAGATACCTGAGGAGTACCAGGATCTCCATCAGGTCTTCTGCGAGACTGAAGCTGACAAGTTGCCTCCAAGGATGGACCATGATCTCTTGATCAAGCTATTGCTGGGCACCCAACCACCTCGAGGGCCTCTGTACTTACAGGGACCCAAAGAGCTGGAAGAGTTGCGCAAATACCTCGATGAGAACATCATGAAGGGCTTCATCCATCTGTCAAAAAGTCCAGCATGCTCACCTGTGCTCTTTGTACCAAAGAAGGATGGGGGCCTCTGGTTATGCATCGACTACTGAGGCCTCAATGAGGTGACGGTGAAGAATCATGCCCTGTTACCCCTCATTGAGGAGCAGCTCTTCCTACTGCAGAAGGCCAAGGTCTACAGCAAGCTGGATCTCAAGGTGGCATACAACTTAGTATGCATCGCAGATGGCGACAAATGGAAGACAGCTTTTGGTACCCAACTCAGGCTCTACAAGTGCCTTGTCATGCTGTTTGGGCTGGTGAATGCTCCCTCACACTTTCAGTTGCTTGTTAATGGTATCTTCCATGATATCCTTGGTATCTATGTGGTGGTATACTTAGATGACTTCCTCATCTTCAGTGACCACCTGAAGGAGCATGTTGGCCACATACAAGAGGTGCTACAGCAGCTGCAAAAACATCGACTCTTTGCGAAGCTGTCAAAGTGTGAGTTCCACACCATGACCATCGAGTTTCTAGGCTATGTTATCATGCTGCAAGGAATCAAGATGGATGAAGCAAAGGTATGGACCATTAAGGAATGGCCAGTCCCCGAGTTGATCCATGACATCCAGTACTTCCTTGGCTTTGCCAACTTCTATAGATGATTCATCTCGCACTTCACATGCATTGCGAGGCCACTCACATCACTGGTCAAGCCAACCAAGCATTTCAGGAAGTTCAAGCTGCCAGAGGAGGCAGAGAAGGCATTCCACAGTCTCATTGCAGCATTCACATCAGCAGGAGTCCTTCGACATTTCGATTATCACCTGCCCATGCAAATGGAGATGGACACCAGCAACTATGCCATCGCCAGGGTCCTCAAACAAGAACATGAAAGTTGGTGGCACCCAATTGCCTTCTACTCTCGCAAGATGAGCTCAGCAGAGCACAACTATGAGATCCATGACAAGGAACTGCTTGCAGTAGTGGTGTGTCTAACCCAGTGGCGCCATATGTTGGCAGGCCTGCCAATGCAGTTGGTCATCCTCACAGATCATGAGGCACTCAAGTACTTCAAGTCTCAACAGCACAACAATGGTCAACAAGCTCGATGGGCAGTGCTACTAGCCGATTTCGACTTCGTTCTACAGTACAGGCCAGGGGACAAAGCAGGTGAGCCTGATGCTTTGACAAGGCGAAGCGATATGCAGCCTGCTGGTGAAGAACATGAGCATAACATTCAACAGCTGCTGCCAGCCTGACTATTTGCCAAACCCAATGCGAAATCGACAATAAATGCCATTAAACGTTGATCTCAAATGAGTTCAACTGAAAACATGTGTAATCGTTGAACTCAATTGAGTCCAACCATAAGGGATGATACTTGTCAATCTCATGAAGCACCTCCAGCATTGCCCTCTATGGCAGATATCATAGCAGGAGGATTCAAGGAGCTCATCAGGACCTTCCAGCCCCTTGACTGTGAACTAGTAGAGCTGTACGATCAAGGCCAATTCAAGCTCAAAGATGGTTTGTGGTACAAGGACAGCTGTTTGGTTGTGCCAAAGGTCACACTGCCTGGCAAGCAAGGCAGCAACGACACCAGAAGTGTGGCCAAGGTACGAGATGAATCCCTATCGGTTGAGCACCTGTGCTACATGGTGATGTCACAGTGCCATGATGGACTGATGGCTGGACATGCCAGGTGCGACGCTATGCTGGAGCTAGCATGACAGCACTACTACTGGCCATGCATGGCCACATGGATTGCAGACTACATAGCTAGCTGCCCAGTGTGTGCTCGATACAAGGCCCCATGCCATCGGCTGTACAGCCTTTTGCAACTGTTGTCCACACCAGAGCGGCCTTGGGGCTCGATCTCCATGGACTTCATCGAAGGACTGCCACCTTCAGACAGCTACAATTCAATCCTAGTCATGGTTGACCATCTTACCAAGTTCACCATCCTAGCACCAACACATAAGTTGGCAACCTTGGAAGACACTGCCAAACTCTTAGAGACCATGGTCTTCATATGTTTCGGTGCACCAGACCACATTGTCTCTGATCGAGGACAGCAGTTCATATCAGCAGCCTGGAAGAGGTTCACTGCCACCCTCAGCATCAACCACTCTCTCAGCACAGCCTACCATCCACAAACCAATGGACAGACCGAACAGGTAAACCAAGTGATTGAACAGTACCTCCATATGTACTGCAATTACGAGCAAAACAACTGGCACACCTTGCTGGCAATGGCTGAGTTCATGTACAACAACACAGTACATAGCAGCATCGGTGTATCACCATTCTTTGCATGTTACGGTTGGAATCCCAAGTCTCACCTGGAGATCCCAGAGCGACTCAGAGTACATGACCCAGGATGGCATGAATGGCTCATGACTGCCAAGGACCGGATCAGGTATCTCCAGGAAGCCATTCAGCAAGCACAAGCATGGAAGGTCAAGCAATACAATCGCAAGTGCAAAGATGTGGAATTCAAAGTTGGTGATCTCATTCACATCAACTGCAAGAACTGGAAGACTCAGCAACCCAGCCCCAAGCTCAACACCTGTTTTGCTGGCCCCTTTCCTGTCCTGGAATGCATCAGCTGGCATGCATACTGCTTACAACTCCCAGCGACCTTCAAAGTGCATGATGTTTTCCATGTCTCCATGCTGGAGAAGCAACCAGCAAGCCAATTGGCAGGGCACAATGAGCTCCCCATACAACCACTGTTGCATGACGATGAACTGGAATATGAGGTAGAGCATGTCCTCAACTGCTGAATCCATCAGGGCCAACTCCAGTACAAGGTGTTCTGGAAGGGCTATCCTGAGGAACAGGCGACCTGGGAGCCTGCTGCAAACCTCAATTGCCCTGACCTCATCCAGGACTATGAGGTTTTGAGGGGGGGAGGCATCCCCACTCGAGAATAGGGCCATCTCCTCAGTTTCGTGAAATCGACATTAAAAGTGTGTTACAGTTGAACTTGTATGAAATCGATGTTAAAAGCGAGTTACAGTCGATCTCATGCAAAATTGAGGATTACATGACTTTATCCTCGATCTCAAAAAGGGCAGCCCTGCAGGAGGAAAAGTCGCCAGGAAGACCCCAGTCTCAGTGTCAAGGCTCATCAGACACTCACGAGGCACACACAAGGGGAAGGAGAACAGTGGTGGATTTCACAGGAATGAGCACAGTACAGGAGGAGGACAAATCTACATGTCAACATAGAAGGGCTCACCATCCTTGCCCTCAGGGACCAGCAGAGGGGACAACAGCATGTCCATGGGTGGAGGAGGACCGCCAGGGCAGGAGTGCGACTCATGGGGCTGGCGCTCACTCATGAGAGCACTGTTTGCCACCATGTATTGGCACACAGTGTGCAAGATGCCAGGGAAGTTGGTGTCGTTGAGGTGCCAAAGCCAAACCATGGCCATTGCCCAGTGGCAATCGTCAGTGGGTGGGTAGACATGGTCATCATGATGTACCTTGCCCATACCAACCCCCTCAGGCATCGAGAGGTGGGTGTGCTCGGTGCCATGCACATGATGCCCATGCTGCCAGGCTGGGAAGTCACCATGGTAGACGAATGCTGGGTGGCAAGCAATGGACCATTGGCAGTGCACTATTCCTGTGGCATGGCAGTGCATGCACAACACAGGCACACAGCACCACCAACCCAGCAGATCCATGAACAACAAGGGGAAGCAACTGGGCAGCAAAGTCAAAGCAGAAGGTCAGTAAATGAGCTCAACAAGTTTGGCGAGGACAATGGAACAGGCAACTTATGGAATCTGAAGCACTGTGCAGCACTCACAAGTCCAAGTCAGCCAGGGGGCCAAACCCTCAGTCAGATGCCACATAATGATGTTGCAGATGCATCGATCTGCAGCATCGCCCTGAGTGATGGTCCAAAGCTCAGGGTAATGACCAGCCATGTAAAGGATCAGCAGCACTGGAGCCCAGAGTACCTGGGTCCAGGCAGCGATCTCAGCCCAACTCAGAATGTGGGCCACCAGCAGCGATGGAGAGGGGCAGCACAGAGGCACTGGGGGAGGAGGCATGTGCCTACCATTGGAGGGAGTGTCCCTCCACATTATGCCTGGGGGAGGAGGTGACAGCACATATGCAGGTGTCCCAGGTGTCACAGGTGAGGTGGGAGAGCTGTCCAGGTGAGCCAACTCAGCCTTGTATTCCTCCTGGCATTCCTCACTGGGAGCATGTGTGCCCAGGAAAAGAGGTGCGAGAGAGGGAGCGGGAGGGCCATGCGAGGCCAGCTCCACCAGCAAAGCAGCCACAACTTCCTCAACAGGCATAACAGCTGCCTCGGAAGTGGGTTGAGGTGTCAAAGCACCTGTGGGCTGCTCGTGGGCAGAGCCCCTGTCATTGACCAAAGAGGCAGGAGTGGCAGCACCGACAGTCAAGGGGTCCTGGGCTGCAGAAGCAGCAGGAGAGGCAGATCGCTGGCAGTGAAGGGCTGCACGAGGAGCAATAGGAGCCACTCGACAGTTCTAGCAGTGCAGAGGAGGATTGGATGAGGGGGCCAACATGGTAGACAGCAGCATAGTGGTAGATGATGATGAGAAGGAGGGAAGAAAAGGAGGGAATGCTGCCAACACCACAAACACAGGCCACAAAGAATTAGGCTCTGAATGGACTTCATTACTTCGCAGGAGCTCAGCTCTGAAAACGGGGGTAATGTCACAGGACATAAAATCGAAGTCAAATCGAGATCGATGTTAAATGCATCTTACAGTTGATCTCAGATGAAATCGACATTAGGCAGGCCTTATCGTCGATTTCGCCTACAGGACCATATGATGTTGTGGAACGAGAATGACAAGCAATGACTATGATGACACCATCCCAAATGGGTTGCAGGTGATCACCGATGATGTCGGTAGCACCTGGAGAATGCTATCGATGACCTTAGGCCAACCAGTAACAGCCAGGTAAGGCGCAGGGGCCCCTGCATAGATAGGGGGACCTGCAGGGAGGGAGGAAGAGCTTGACACTGGCTTGAGGCTGTGGAGCTAGCTAGGGGCCACTGGTTAGACACCAGCAACACAAGCCCCAAGGACAGCAGGGCAGGCCCAGACACTGGCCTGATGCTGGCAGTGGGACGCTCTGGAGCATCTGCTGCCAGCATACATATATATACACACATGCCTTGTGCAAGTGGAGAGGCAGGACCTCTTCCATTCTATCATTCATTTACTTGTCAGTATGTTTAGTATCACTACACTCACACTCATTGTCTCATAGAGTAGCAATCTTAGGCATTGCTACTACTCAGTGTGCCTCCATTCAAGTCGGAGAACATAAAGACATCAGTCAGAACCACCACTGGCACCACAGGCCTCACCTGTGCAGGCAGAACCTACACCATGGTCCTGGAACCTCCACCAGTGCCATTACTACATGACGATGCTGACTATCAGCATCGTACAGCCTCAAGCATCATCCCTGATGATGGTGGTGCAGTTCATCCATGCTGCATGCCTACATGAGGACAGTTGGCCCACTCCTGTCAAGTGTAGGATACACCCCAGGCTACCACGAACATGCTGCACTACCTCTGAATGGAGTGGCAATGGTGGTCAGTTGACATCAAGCATAAGATACAGTTAACATTGATCTCAAGTGAAATCGATGTTTACTGGCTGTTAACCTCGAACTCAAATGAAATCGATGTTTACCTCGAGTTAACACCGATTTCACATGTCTGGCACACAACCGCTGACACTGTGCTTCCCTTGCACTATCCTCTGCATGCATGACCAGACTTGGTGACAAGTGCTCATCACCACCATCCTGAGCCACACACACACTCTCGCTCAATTGAAAGGACTGAGAAATAGATTCACATTGCTGGCCTGAATGATGAGTGGCAGGTGGTGCTGTAGACGATGGAACAGGTTGTGAATGTATGAGAGGCCGTTCCAGAGTATGGTACCACCATCTTCAGTATGGAATCATGCTGAAGCCTCTTGAGTTCGAAGAGCATTGCTTGCAACAGCATTGGCGGAGGGACTTGGGAGGCATTGTGAAAGGTTTTGATTGGGGGCAGCATTGTGGACAAAGGTGGCAATGAGAACTAATTGAATTGCGATGGTGATAACTAATTGTTATTTGACCATGTGGAAGGTGTGTCCAGACCCAGAGCACCAGCGATTTTTGTGACCACCTCTGATAACAATTCTGTCCCCTCTTTCATTGTTTACCTCACCATTACCTCAGCATGACTGCAAGCTCTCAAGCTCTCAGAGAATGTATATTGCTCATCGCATCTTTGCATCTAAGTCTCACATAGCACAGCACACACACACACTATCGCTCAATCGTTTGCATGAAATCAATGTAATCATTATCATAGTGTATTGCTGACCATTGTGAGGAAGCATCATATTGAGGCAGACAGCAGCAGCTCAGAGTCAAAGTCATCATTGATGCTGCTGCTGCAATCGAATGCTCCCTTGCATCATCACATGATCATGTAGCATGGCCAGCGATCACTCAGATGCATTGTCATCATGGCATTGCTGGCTTCTGCTATGGACTGCATGCTGTGTTGTGGTGGTAATACCTGTGAGACCATCCACCATGGCTAAGACAACCCTGCATGTGGCGCTTGACTCCTCCTCAAATGTGGTAGCAAGACCTCTGACTGTGTGTCCTAGTTCAGTGAAGCTGCGATTGAATGTTTGGCCAAGCGAAGAAACCGAAGTCATGATGAGCATGGAGAGGTGTGGGAAAGCAAGCTGAATAGTCTTTTCGATCAGGTTGGACTGCTTGGTCATGTTGGTGAGCATAGCATCAGCAAAGTTGTTGAATGCATCAGATTTGAAGATCGGATGGTGAAAGACAATATGCTGTGGATACTCCCATCATAGCAAGACCATGTCTTGGAGAAGGGGCTGGATCAGATCATGCTGGTGAAGCATACCGCTAATGGCAGCTGTATTGCTGTATATGTGCATGCACATGCTTGCGCTCATCCTTCCAAGCCCCTCCTCCTACACACAGTGCTCCTGGAGAAAGCAACAACAAACAGAGACTGAGACTGAGATGTCGCAGGTGATCCAGAAGTTGCTGTCATCAGGTGAGAACCCAGCGAACATTCACATCGTTTGTCAAGGTCATTTGTCGAGGTCCAAGAGTGGAATCAATTCCCTGCCAAAGGAAGGCTTTCTCGAAGTTCTTTGCTTGTGCATCATATGTGAATGCTCTCGTTGCTGAGTCTGGTGCCAGGAAAAGCTTCAAGTCATACCACATCTGATTGGAAGCAAAGTTTGGAAACTGATTGTGGTCTTGCATGTTGTCATCGATGCAAGGGGTGGTGCCCATGTGGAATGTGCAAAAGGAGTGAAGAGCCAGAGCACCGATAGCACACAGCTCAACACTCTTGTGCCAAAGGATGCTTGCCATCTGAAGCTGGTTGCCTGATTAGTCTTTCCATTTCGAAGGGTTGCAACAAGGGTGATGCATCATGCATGCAAACTATCACTGTCAAGCTCCACACTGTGCAGATCAGCAAGCTCGATCCGATGCGCATCATCGCTGCAAAACAGAGCACAGTGCAAGAGGAGCATCATCAGATGATCACATATGCCCTCAAACAAATTGTGCTCCAAGCCATTGTTGGCAAGCTTGACCAGTTGGCCTGAGTGTGAGATTCCATCGAGTAAAGTACCCTTGCCATGGTCTTTGTATGTGAGTCATCGCTGTTGAGATTGGCAGAGGCAAAGAGTCTGCAGCAATGTTGAGACTGGCCCTTTGCATGGATTGGGATGACTGTTCACACCTTGCGAGTGCTGCAGCCTCCCAAAGTCCACAGTCACAGCAACATAAAGCCTGATTGAAGATGGGCTGAGAGCTTTACTGCCCATCACATTGTCAACCACCTTGGCAGAGCCAAGAATGGGATCAATGATGTCCATGTTCATGTCTTGCAAGTCTGTGTCCTGTGTGTCAGTTGAAGTTGAAGCCACCATGGCACCAGCATGAGTGAAATTGCACATGGGCCATGAGAACGAGCAACCTTGGCCTTGAATGAAGCTTGGGTCAGTTGAAGTTAATACACTGATCACATGTGGGATGCATAATTTATTCAGTGAAAAAGAGGGTCAAGAAATTAAAGGCCAAAAAGGTGACCACTGTCAACACAGCTATGGTGGAAACCAACATTGCACTGTCATATTAAACAGGAAGCATCAATGTCACATTAAGTAGGGAGGGTCTAGTCAGCAACAACCTGATCCATTGCACAATACTTTGGTGATGGTGATGCTAAGGCCATGTCGACACACACATTCTCAGGCACTCCTTAAGATATAAACCTTTCGCACTTTGTTGCTTGTAAATACCTTTATCAAGCAAGCAAACTAAAAACTCTTCTCTCAACCAAACAGAACTTGGGTGGTGGGGCCAAGGACTTTTAACTGGGTCCCCACTGCTGTCGAAGTTCGTTCGAGCTTCATATGTGGGCCTCATGAAGCGCAACCTCATAGTGGTTCACCATGCCTTGGGGGCTCACCCTAATGCCCAAGCAATGCATCCCATCCAAGCTCAAAAATTTTCCCATCCGCTTCACCTCCAGTTGCTCCCTGATAGCCTCTCACCTCTTGCCAAAGCTTGGGATGAACTCTGACTGCACAATCTCTGCCCACATCGGCATGGCTATCCCTCTTCCTCCACCATTCCCACCCTCTCCAACTCCATTATCAATGGAAATCGGGGTAAAGAGCTTGTGGAAGCGCACCCAAGCGACCTTTGGACCATACCTCCACTTTATATGCTCTATTTCTTCAATCCTCTCGTTGAGCCCTTCGATCTGCATGCCTGGTGCAATGCGCATGCCAGTGGGCTGGTGTTTGAGCATCATGATGATATGGGAGTCAAAGGTGCCATCAGGGTTGTTGGAGTAGACATGCAGGTGGTGGTAGCGGTGGATGAGGGCATTGAGCGAGCGATAGGAGATGGGTTGAGTGAGGTCAATGATGGGGGCATATGTGCAGGGGGGAGGGTCAGCGAAGAGGAAGGAGTTGGGGTTTTTCTCACCTTCGATGATCTGGGGGAGGTGGGTCGATTTGGTATCCATGGGACAGAACCTGTGATTGATGATGTTGTCGAAGGAGATTGGGGTCAAGTCATGGGTACTGGCAGTCTCTTGAGGAGGGGCATTCAGAGTGTCGACTGTCCTTCTGTTAAAATCAATATGGGATGTGCCTGTGCTTGCACCTGCGATGCTGAGCAAGCATAAAAGCAGAACAGAGCCAAGTACGCTGACATACATGATGGGCTGGTCTCGATTGAGGAGCTTGCTCTTTATTCGAGCTCCAGAGCAACAAGTTGAGGGGCTCTGGCATTTATAGCTTAGAACTACCTCTTTGTGAGAATCAGGAACTGCTCTTGCCCCACCCCCAGCTTCTACTCCAGGGCCCTTTCTGCTATGAAAGAGGTGAGAACACTATCTGCTCATACCTGCTGCAGATAAAACGAAGAGCCAGTTTGACGCTTTAAGGCCTCATCGATCATGCCCAGCAGTGCATCAGGTGTTAATCTCTATGAAGTACAGCTGTCATCTTAGACAGCCACCTTACCATGTGTGTGCTATGTTGGGTCAAGGTGTAGCAACCTCCTCACCATCACTTGAGGGAAGCCATCCTGCCAAAGCTGTCGCAACTCCCATGCCTGCATAGCTGTTTGGAACCACCCACCTGGTGTTGTAACAGACCCGCTTGACCCCTCAAATCCCGAGAGTCACAAGCTCACCCATCTCAGTTTTGCAAGTTCATTGAGCCAAACAAGGGTGCGGTGCTTCTTCTTTGGTGAGTGAAGATGAGTCTACAAACCGCTGTATGGAATGAAGGACAGGAAAGTGCAAACAAGTGGCCTCAGCCCATTTGGAGAGACAATGGCATAAATGCCAGCTTCTCGCCGAGGCACTCTTGCAGACACTATCTTGGGAAATGCCAGTCACTAAACACCCACCACAATGCCTCTGGAACTTTCTCTAGCCATGACAGGTGCTTGATGCCAATCTGCATCTCCATACCCACCCATGCTTTCGGATTTTTAACCCACACCTTGAAGTCCCTGCTGCTCGAGTAGAACCTAAACTTCCCGCAACTCTGCAGTGCCTGCACCATCTCCACTCTTGTCACTGAAGGTCCGAACCTTGGGTAAATCTCAAAGTTCACCCTTTGGTGTCAGTTCCTGGCATTTTCGCTGTCTAAGGCAATCAGGTTGCCCCAAGCAATCCCAGCGAGCAGCGGATTGTACTTGGTGGCTGCCTTTCTGTATCCTTTGACTTTGCTCATGATTTCTGTCTTCACTGCATCGCTGGCCTCAGAGATCAGCTGGTTTTCGCTGTATGGGTTGATGAGCACAGGCTCATGGCCATCACAGTGATGCCAGAACCTTTGTGGGTCTGTGAGGGAGGCACTATACATGTGACCGAACGAGTAGGAATTGTGGAAGAGGACAGGAATGCCTCTCACATGTGGCAGGTGGTCGATTGATTCCTCTGCAGGCATCGGGGAGGGATAATTAGGGCTGTGGGGTTGAGCTTCAAAGTGCTTCTGAAGGACATGTATGTTGGGATCCACATTGTGAAGGAGCTGCAGCTTGTTGAAGTTTTGGATGAGCAATGTCTGAACAAGTGTGTTGTCCTCATAATTATAATCGAATTGGTAGGCTATTCTCCTTCCAGGGTCCAGCATGATGACAGAGGAGAAGTCCTGCAGCGCTTGCTCAATGACCGAGATTTCAGCATCAGGCGTGAAGACAGGCTTGCCCTCGTAGAAGGGGGTTTGGGGGAGGGGGTGCCTATTGGGGGGCCTATTGGGGTGCTTTTGGAAGCTCAAAGGTTGCTCACTGATATGTTCGAGATCGAGCCTATCGAAGTAAGCCAAAGCAGTCCGTTGAAGAGGTCGTTCAGTGGTAGACTGGGGCACAGGAGGAGAACCTGGCTGCTGACTGGAAGAGCTGGGCTCTTCGATTTCAGGTGCAGGGAATTCAGTGGCAGGGATTTGAGATGCAACTGCGCAGTGAAGCGATAAGATCAGAGTAGTTAGAATGGCTGTGGCCAAGCTGAAGCATAGCAAGCTAATCAGCCTCATGGTAAAAGCAGAGGAAGGCGACAACGCAGCTGTGAGTGTGAGTGTGAGTATGATAGTGAGTGTGAGTGATGCTGCTTCCCTTCGAGAGATGTTTTATAAATGAGATTGTGAGGCAAGCAGTTTAGCACATGCAGAAGAAGCTCAGCAATGAGCCAAACGATGGGAGGGCACGAGTTGTCTCACGCTAGCTTGGCTGCTTGAACCATGTCCCCCATCTTGAGCAAGTCTCACTGAAGAGCCACACCCTCATAACAGTTCAATTGATGGAAAAGAGCCGAAGCCCCACAACTCATCTGGTGGGCAAGAGCCACCCTCATAACGGTTCGATCGGTGGGGAAGAGCACACCCTCATAACGGTCTGATCGGTGGGCAAGTCGACACTCAAGGCTCCCTTGAATGAACAGTAGCTGATGAAAAAAATTTCGAGATCATATTGAGGCAGCAGGGGTGCACAAGCAAGTGAAGTGACATGTACTATATCAATCTAGCATTGATGAAGTCGAGAGTAGAGAAGGTGCAAGAGGCAGGCAAGGTCTCACATCGAAATTAGGTTGAAGCTGCACTGGTGACACTGATCTAGGTGCATCAATCGCACATCTGGGGTTGGCCCACTTTTACCCCTTACATATCAGGTGTCACAGAATGGCATCAACTGTTGACCCCAATCAGTAAGTCATCTGACCATCAGCTGAAACCTCCCATCCACAGCCATTGATCCAGGTCATGTTGTAGCAAACTCATAAACATTGCAATGATACTAATAGATACACTAAATAGAACCTAACCAAATATAAAGTGTCAGAGACCTCACTTCTCTGATGATGAGGCCTGAGCTTTACCAACCTGAACTTACCTTTGTGTATTCATGACCAATCCATCATGTCAGCCAGCCTGGCCTAGACCTCTACCTTGTATCAAGAAAGTCCTGTTGTCAAATGAATCAAAGATGGTTGAAACAGAAAGAAAGTCAGTGTGTGCATGTGTCTGTGAAATGAAGTGGTCAAAGGTATCAGAAAGGTATAAGAGAGATGGTGGTCAGCATCACATGTCCTATCAAGCTCTCATTCATCATCAGCAACCAATACTTACCGAAGGTAACCATGTCTGGTTGTTGTTGAAGAGAACAAAGCATGATTGAGGGCATGAGGGGAACCAAGTGAAGGGCAGTTGGTGAAGAGAGGGTGGAAGGTGATGAAGGTGTGGTGGGAAATGGAAGTATTGCACTGAACAGAGATTGTGAGGGAGCCCAAGTCACAGCAGTGGGTGCAATGTCGAGCATATCAGAGCTGAATGAGGCAGTGGAGCCATCACAAGTCAGGGAAGAAGCAGGAAATGAAAGACAGGAAAGGAGCAATGAAGAGGGTCAGCATGCTGTCACCACCACAACCACAACCAATCCCACCCAGCTGGCCCTATGTCAAGGCTGACTCACCATCCAAGATGTCCACCAAGAGCTGGGACATCTGCACAACAGTGTCCCAGCCCTCATCTCTGAGTACCTCCACCAGAATCCACTCCCACCAGCCCAAGTATCACTGCATATCACTTACCTGGCAGAACACCTGCAAGTGCAGGAGAGGGGGATCGGGCACCTGCTGGAGAACGATGACATCCACCAGGATGCTGAAGGCCACATCACATTCATGCCAGAGGGAATAGATATCCAAGGTCAGTAAAGAACATCCTCACTAGCACCACCAGCGAACCAATACACAAGTCAATCCAAGTACTTACCATGATGTCTGTGTGATTGCTGTAGCTCTTCGCACCCTCCATGATGAGAACCGAGAGCTGCACCACTGCCTCGATGCAGCACAGGCTCAGCTATCATCCATCCTCGAAGAGGTACAGGTGCTGAAGGAGAATGACAAAGAAAGGCAAAGGATGATGTCAGCATTTGAGTCAGCGATCATGTGAGCACCACAACAACCACTGAGCACCACCATCAGGACAACCAGCGATCCTGAGGCTCCACTGGCATCTGAACCAAACCAAGACTTACCTTCATCCTTGCCCATGCACTGAGGCAGCAGCAGCTCCAAGTCTCACATGCCTCTCCATTGTGTGTTCGTTCAATACATCCATACAGCGATGGGAGTAGGGCATGGACAGCACCTGCCTCCCTATGCTGACCCATTGCCTGACAACCTCCTGCAAATCAACTGGGCTCAGCCTTTCGACCGAGCCAGGAACTCACCAATAGTTGCTTGATACCTTGCATCCCCTGAGCTGCAGGAGGATGAGGTGATAAAAGTGTATGTCGAGAGCCTCTGCCCTGGGGTGGCAGCACATATCTGTCATGAGTCATTGGTGTGCTTAGTTCAAACCTACAAAGAACAACAGAAAACAACAGAGGAGGAAGAAGAAGGAGAGAAAAAGAGAAGGAGATGGGGTCAGCAATGCAATCACAAGTGGGCAAGCTGAAGGAAGACTTGGTGTGAGAATGAGGACATCTGCACCAAGTACAGTGACCACAACTTCCTGCTGCTCGAGGCTATGTTGGAAGATGAGACTGCTGATGAAGATGTACTTACCAAAATGCATGATGCTGACATTGTGCTGGGTTCGAAGGACTGGGGAATCATATGCAGGGTTCCATGGCACTTGAGAGAGTTGGAAGAGGCCATCGAGGCCCTCGATCACCATTTGCTTGAGTCGCAGGGTAGGAACATGAGGCACACATGCACACTTGCCCATCCTTGTACCATCATCATGCCAGCCAATATCACCAAAGTTGCACCTGTTCCAGATCTTGCATTCAGATGGATGGTGGTGCAGAGATACCAAAGCCAGTATCCAGCTGCCATTGCTGCTGTCCAGCAGAACAAGGAACTCACCAAATCAAAAGCTGGCATCAGCGTTGTAAGAATCCCAGCACAATGGGGCCAGGACCCCACATTCCAACTAGTCATCAAAGGCAACAAGGCACAGTCAGCCACAATCCAACCAAGCTCAGGTCCATCGACCAGGCAAGCAGGCTTGCCTATCACCTTGGACCCCCAAGTGTGCCATGCCTAGACCACATGCACCTCACCATATCCAACTGGGCACTGGTCAGGAAACCCACTGAGAACTTGCATTCAGCAGTGGCTGAACCCAACACCCTCGAAGGATATGGTGAGGTGCATCTGGTGTTGGTGCACCACCCTCCCAAGCATCCATGAGGCAACCAGGCTTGCCCTTTGCCTTGGACCCATGACTATGCTGCACCCAGAGCAGACTCATGGTGCACCACCGACTGGGCAGTGGTTGGGAAACCCACTGAGAACTTGCATTCAGCAGTGGCTGAACCTGACACCCTCATCGATAGCGCACTGTGAGTCTGCTCTGGGTGCAGCACACCCACAAGACCTCAGCACCTGGTGGTGTGGGAGCAGTATGAGCAGCAGTTGAGAGTGAGGCATCCATGGTGAGCAGGAAAAGGGCCAATCAGGGCATGCACCTGATGTCGGAGAGGCCAGAAATGGTGGATGGTGGTGGTGATGAGGGGGTGGATGGATGTGGTGAGAAGGAAAGATGGAAATTGGCTGAGTCAAATTTTCATCCACATGTTCTTCTCTGAGAATCCATGCACATACCACTGCACACACACTGTGATCACTGTGTACTTTCTCGGTTTTCGGAAATTGAATATTCTAGCACTTTGGCAGTCAATTCTTTGCTCAGCTGTGAGAAAATGACAGGTAAGCTATTGCTGATGGTGCTGAAACCCTTTGCTCGCCATCAGACCACTTTAAATATGATGTTAGTACTTGTGATTTTCATTACTTTGTGACTTCTGAGCTTGTACATCACTGTTGAGGCCTGCAATTGAGTTAAATTGAACCTTCTGAGCCTCCAAACTATGCTTGAACTGGTGTGTCACTCCAACGAGCCCAAAAAAGGCTCATCATCATCATCAGAGGGCTAACATCATGAATCTTGAGCTTCCAACCTGCTCTTTTCCACTCTTTTCACCATACAACAGCCTCTGCAACTCCGAAAACCTCTTTGGCATCGCTAGGCATCGTTTCTGAGGCTGTGCAACACCATACCACATAGAAACACTCACTCCACAGTCTGATTCAGGCCTTCCTCACCGATCTAACTCAATGTACATTACTCTCACACCTTTCTTTGCTTGTTTAATGAACTTCATTGACATCATAACTTGGATTCAGAGTGCAGCAAGACTATTTACACTGTCTTGAGACCCCAGAACGTCCCCTTGAGAGACTTAAAAGCACATACTGAGAGCTGGAACCAGATGGCATTGAACAGAATGACCAACTCGTGGCCATTACCATCTGGTTTCGCAAAGATGATGCCTATTTCATCCAGTAATGCCAAACATGGGTGGTTTGCACCCAGTGCAACCACCGACTCCACCATCTCAATCTGTCTGATGTGTGCAAAGTATATTTCCTCACCATCGTCCCACTCCATGTGAAATCGAATGTGTTTCTTGAATAACCAGAGTACTTGTCCCACCAGCAAGCATTCCAAAGTGAGCAGAACCATAATGAAAGTGTTGCCAATGTTGACACTTCCACCCTGATTCGCTGCAGAGTAATGAATCAGCACTGGGAACCACTCTTTTACCAGACTATGGAAGTGCTGGGCCATTGAGGTGATCCCTATGTCTTCTGAGCCCAGCATCAGATTGAAGGAACTCTTATACATACCTGGAATCGACTTGTGCAGCCTGTTGAGCAAGTCGATGAGCAGTTTCTTCGTTGTGTCGTCCAGTGTTGTCTTCACCATCCTCATTTCCATGATTTCCCCAATCCTCTTGTCCATTCCCTTGGTCAGCTGCTCAAGCTCCCTTCTCATCCAGTCCAGTGCCACCACTTTCAGCTCGCAATCCACTCCTGCATGCAAGCTGGTGATTCTCATCAAGCTATCCTCCAATGCACCTTGCTTGCACATTGTCTTCCTCATCTGACCCAGAACACTGTTGTAACTTTCAAATGCATAACTTGAGAAATTCCTTGCTGTATACCATGGTACCAAACAAAGTGTCAATATACAAACTCATGAGCATAACCATGAGCAAGTGAGAACTCAAGTGATACTTACAGGAACCATACTTGTGAATGAATTCAGGGATATGCTCTGCGATGTGGCTGTTATACATCAGCCAGCCTGGACTGAGCAAGTTTGCTTGCTGCCTGTTGAACATCTGGATGAGCTCATCCAAGCGCTGCACATCCTCCTCGCTGAAGTCACATTCCATATAGTCGATGATCGCTGTGAGCACCACCGCTGCCTCGAATACATCCTTGACCAGCTTGTCCCCAACCAAGATTTCCCTTCTTGTGCTACTCACTTGGGGCTCAAAATGCAATTGACATTGTTCTGCCCCACCAAGAGACTGTGCCCAGATCTCCATGAGGCTGAAGATGAGCTGATGCCTGAACAGCATGAGCCACTGCTGGGCTGAAACACTGCTGCCACCAGGCTTGCTGATGTGCTTGTCTGGCCTCTGTGCAGTCGAAGGCAGCCAAGTCCATTTCAGCACCGCTTGTAATGCTCCAAGTTCCTTGCCAATCTGTCCACAGCCATCACTATCGCTGGCTGTTCACGATCCAGTGCACAGACAGGAGGGCAGATGGGATGCAGAGATGAAGAAAGATGGTTGCCTAACTCAGTGGAGTCGCTTGCGAGCTCCCAGCCATGGCCATAAGGGACATGGGTGGTCGAGCACTGCATGAAAGCAAGGCAAAGTGCATGTGAGGACAAAGAGCTAACTACAAAGCTCGAAAACAGGACAAGAGGGGAAAGGGGATGGGTGGGTGTCGAAAAAAGGTGCTGGTGTGCAATTGCAACCAGCAGAGACTGAGATGATGGAGAGAGAGAACGAGAGTGTGAGAAGAACTGAGCTGATCAAAGGGGCTGTGTGGTTGCACAGCTGCAGTACATGTACTGTCATGTGCACTGTCACATGACTGCTGAGCTCTAGTGAAGCTAGCGCTCATGCCAAGTGCTCTGCATCACTATCGCTGGCTGTTCACGATCCAGTGCACAGACAGGAGGGCAGATGGGATGCAGAGATGAAGAAAGATGGTTGCCTAACTCAGTGGAGTCGCCTGTGAGCTCCCAGCCATGGCCACTATGCAGTATGAGCAGCGAACCACATGGTGTATCGGTTGTGAGTGGAGGCTGGAGAGCATCAGAAGCAGACTCCCCAGAAGGCTGCATGAAACCATCAGAGATCGTGCCAAGTTGATGTGGCAAGGTTGAGGGGGTGATCGGCACCAGTGTAGAGGGCCTGAGCAGTGGTAGATGCACACTCAGCAGCTGACCTGTCGATATACCACCTGAAGCAGTCACTGCACCATCTGCCCAGGCCTCAGATGGTGTCGCTGTCAACACCATTGGTGGCAGCCCAAGTGGCAGCTCCTCGACAAAAAGAGTGGCCTGAATAGGCCGATGGCGAGATGCCACAGGCCTGGAGGCAGCTTCGGAGCATGCTGGTGAAGGTGCTGTGGCTGAAGGGCTGGCCATGCTCAAGGATGAAGAGCAGGGCAGATGATGGGTGAGACTGACAGATGACATGGAGAGCAGCAACAGCGCAGGTGGAGAGATGCACTGCTGGCACTGTGAGTGTCATGCCCTGCTGGAAAGGGTCTGTCTTGCTCACTGGAAGTGTGATGGTGGTGTATGACTTGTCAGCAGCGAACGAGACTGCCCCAACTGTAAGGAGGTTGACAGCAGCTTCTGTTTCCCAAGTAAGCTCACCAGCACACAAGAAGCAAGCAAATGCGAGGCAAAACGCCACTCTGAACATGTGTCAGTTGTGTTGGGAAGGGCAGACCTCAGGGAGGGCTCAGATGAGCAGGCAGAGGAGGGGAAGTGTGATTGGCAGCTTGGCAACTGGGAGGGGGTCACCAACAACATGCTTGAGCCCTTGAACGACTCTGGCCAGGTGCTCAGAGTCGAAAACAGCTGTGGCAAGGCTGAGGTCAATGTGCCAAGACTTGAGGATGGTGAGGTCATGCTTGACAGAGCTGTATGACTTGTTTGCAGTGTGCTGAGCAGCCACCCACTCAATGAGGAGTGTGTCGGTGGCAGGGAAGGGCTGGCAGCCATGAGAAGCTGTGAAGGTGGTGAAGTTGGTGCAGACAGTGCTGGAGCAGGCTCATGTGCTGTTGGCAAGGCTGTTCCACAGGAGGAAGCCTGCAGTGGCTGAGAGATTGATTGCAATGAGGAACGACTGAGGTGGTTGGCTGCCTTGCTGCCATTGAATCACAGCAGGGAGAAGGCTCGTGGATAGCGCTGCTGGATGAAGGTGAAGCAGCAGTGAGAGAGTGCATCAGCAAGGATGTTGTCTTCAGAGCTGACTCAGACAGGTACCAGGTCAATGTGTCGCTGCAAGCATAAAGTGAAGATTGCATGGAAGAAGGTCTGCATCAATGGGTCCCTAATCGAGCCTTTCTGGAGGCCAAACTCAATGTTCTCATTGTCAACATGGATGACAACACACCAAGGGCCAGACCAGAGGGGCGAGAAGCAGTGTAGAGCCTCAAGCATGGCTAGTGCTTCGAGGAAGCAGATATCCTTTTGGTGATGTCAGTGAGAGAGTTTGCATGAGAATGCAGCTGTAGGATTGTCCATAGTGCTGAGATGCACACCAATGCTTCATTTTGATGCATCTGACCAGACATGCTTGATGATGAGTGGTGATGGCTGCAAAAGGGACACACCATCCCACGAGTGCAGGGTGGCAATCCACCAGTGCAGCTCGTCACAGGTAGCACAGCTGATGCGATGGCTGAAGGGAGCTTTGTAATGTGCCTTCACAGCATCTTAGAGTCGATGCAGGAAGGTGCAGCTGTGTGGAGCAATCCTCATCACAAACTGAAGGTGGCCAGCCACTTGCTGTAGTTCAAGTAAGGTAGCTCTGTTGTGCTCGAGGATCTGCTGGCACAACTGTAGGATGCGCTGGCAGCATTGTGAGGTTATCGAAGCTGTCTGGTGGATGGAATCAAGCTTGATGCTGAGGATCTCGAGGCAGGTAGTGTTCCATATTGTCTTCTTCTGACTGATTCTGAAACCTAGAGCTGTTGCTGACAAACTGAGAGTGTGGACCAGTGTGTTGGGGTTTGCTGAAGCATCCAATGCTCCAAAGAAGTTGTCGAGATAGTGAGAGATGTCGGAATGGGACATCGACATTGAGGAGGCTGACTGCAAGGCGTAGGCTGATAGCCAGTGCAGGAATTTGGCAAAGAGGTTGAAAAGGAATGGGGAGGATTGTCCACCGAAGGCCAGGGCACACTCTTGGTAGTGCTGTTCCTGGAAGTGAATGCCCATGAGGCAAGCATCACTGTCAGCAACTATAATGTGTCTGAATGCATCCTCCAAGTCCGCTTTCCAAAGTGAAGCACCAGGGTGCTCACGGACAAAGTCTAAGATGGTGTCTAAGCTCTCATAGTGGATGGTGACAAAAGCTGTGTTGATGCCATCATTGACAGTGGGCAGGCACATTCCTGGCCATCTCAGGTGCAACAAGTGATAGATTGTGTGCAACTTGTCACTGTGTGGCTTGGGAACTATGCCCACCAGCGAGCACATGAGAAGTATCTCCTCAGGGTTGGTGACCCATTGAAGATGACCTTCCATCATGTGTGCTTGAATCTCCCAGACAATGTGCTGGGTGCCCATGTCATTCATGGGGAGGTTGGTGACCTCCAGCCTTGCTGCATGGTGGAGAGGACTGGAGTAGCCTACCTTCACACCATGCTGGAGGGCTCTGCACAGTTGTGCAGCGAAGACTTGGTTGGGATAGAGGTCTAAGAAGTCAGACCAGTATCGAATGTCGAGTGTGCCGGTTGTAGCTGGTGTGTGGGTGGTGTCGAAGATGGGCTTCTTGCACCATGTGTTGGGGTGAGGCAGAGGGGGTGGGCCTGTAAGGAAAGAGGCCAGGAGTGTCAAGGCAAGGTCAGACAACATGTCAACAATGCTGGTTGGGGCAAAGAAGTCCAGGGGTGGACATGATGTGCTTGGAGGCAGCACAGCCTGTGATGATGGTGCATTGGGAGGCAGCGCAGCCTGGGAGAATGCACTTGAAGGTGGTGCAGCCTGATTGAACATGGTTGACAGCTGTGTTGGCTGGGAAGGTGCACTTGGAGGCAGCATAGCCTGTGTCGATGCTCTTGATGGTGGTGGAGCCAAGGGAAGCATGCTTGGAGGTGGTGTGGACCTGTGGTGAGGCATGTCACCTGGGTGAGGGGCCAGACTCACCATTATTGGGCCTTCTTGACAGAAGTGTTGGTCTTCCTGCTGCATGCAAAGTTGGGGCAGGATGGGAGAGGGTGGGGGCTGCTGCAGTGCAGGCATGCATGAGCACGAGTGCAGCCCTGGCAGTTTTGACCAGTGTTGAAGCGCCTGCAGGTCTCAGAGCTTGATCCTGCAGCTGCTGGTCTACTCAAGCATTTGGTGTTGCTCAAGGTGTTGTTGCACCTGTGCAAGGAGGATGAGGTGGTATTGGGGACCCTTGGGTTTGGCAGAAGCACATGATTGGTGATGTTGTTCTGCATGTCAGCCCACATGTGCATGGCGCTGGTGCTGAAATGAAGTCTGCAAATGGTGAGGTGGTAGTTGACTACCACATGCCAAGTGTACATGCTTTTGTAATTGATGAGGTACTCCAGGTGAGCAAGGAGTGCCTCGTTGAGCTCATAGTTGTGTGTGTGGTGCACTCTGATGGCTGTGTATGCCAACCAGACTTGAGCAAGAGCAGCAATGTTGGGAATCACATGGAGAAATGCTGAGGTGTGCATGTCAGCTGTGTCCTCAGCAAGGTGCAGCTGGCCTCCTTCGATGACAAAGCCTGTACAGCGAGGCGCTTCCTTGGAGACCTTGGACTCCAGGTTGCACAGCTTGACCAGGTCTTCCAGGTGCAGTTTGTCTTGCATGACCTTCTCAGCGACATTGACTGGGACCCACAGGAAGCAGCGAGAGGAGGAGATGGGGTTGGTCAACTCACCTGCTGAGGATAGAGTAGCACCTGCAGCGGTGGTCACCATGGTGCCCAGCATCATGAGGGTGGAGGGAGGTGGAGGGGGTTGCTGGCTCGGAGGAGGTGGAGGCTGAGTGGTGCAGAGTGTTGCCAACAGCTCAGCGAAGTGCTGGTTGAGGTGCATCTCCAGCCAGCATGTGATATGTGCTTTGAGTGCTGCTATCGATGATGGTGAAGCACCTGCATGTTGATGACAGCTGGAGAGTGGCGAAGAGCTGAGGGGGGGTGAGCGTGAGCGGTGCTCCGAGCCATCACTGAGAGTGTGTGCAGCTGGCAAGAGGGTTGCGAGGTGGTGCAGGGGTTCAGGCGATTTGCCATGACAATGAGCGCAGGTTGAGATAGTGTTGCCATGAATGCTGATGAAGTGGTTGAGCATGAAAGACCTCTTGCAACAAATGCAAGCCTTGTTTGGCACCATGTGGGAAGCTCGTGAGAGCATGTGTAATGGCACCAGGCCAGGCTACATGGCCTGCAGAGCAAGTCGGGAGACTGTGACAGAGCTCGAGGGGGTGTGCCAGACCGCTACCTGAGGTGCCTGCAGCCATCAATGGCAGTGAAGCCAGCACATTCGCTCATCGAGACCAAGGCTTGACACTGCTGAGCTACACAGTGATGGTGTTCACTGCAAGTGTCAGCGGTGCTGTTGCTGCAGGGATGAAAGCTGCAGATGATGAAGTGTGAGTGGTGAGCTCACAGTAATCATGCAAGAGATGTATTGCACATCACCACCACATGAGGGTGTTCCCCAGCTCATCACACCAGGTGGCAAGCTACTCTGCTAAACAGAGCCTGCTGGATGCAGTTTCATTACTGCATTGGTCATGGCGAGCTGCTGTTGTCAAGTTGACTGTGGGTGACCAACTCACATGGTGCAGCTGAGTGTCGAGGCCTGTGCTTGAGCTCTTCACTACAGCATGTCAAGTAGGCCTGTGGGTGGAAGAGGGGGAAAGTGGGGGGCTGGGATGTGGCAGGAGCGGCGCCACGAGCAAGTGAAGGAGGGGGAGGTGGTTGCGCTCAAGCCTGATGGTGAGCAGAGTGTTGAGAGCGACGAAGACAGTGGTGTCCAAGGCAAGGGTGGTGCTGGGATGGTGTCTGTTGAAAAAAGGTGCTGGTGTGCAATCGCAACCAGCAGAGACTGAGATGATGGAGAGAGAGAATGAGAGTGTGAGAAGAACTGAGCCGATCAAAGGGGCTGCATGGTTGCACAGCTGCAGTATGTGTACTGTCACATGCACTGTCACATGACTGCTGAGCTCTAGTGAAGCTAGCGCTCGTGCCAAGCGCTCTGCATCCACGAGAAACAAGTGAAAGAAGCATTTACACAACCCAAGATGTATTGCATGCATGTAATTGGGCAGACACATGGATGGCCTCGAGTAGTATGGCAGCTCGTAGAGGATGCTGTACCACACACTGGCCTCCTTGTGCCTCTTGGCACCTTCCCAACTGATACACTCTTGGGATTGCTCGTGGTGCAACTTTCCCCACTTGTTGGCAGCCAGCACCTGTGCATTGCTGAGGTCATCAAGGTCAAACATGCAGTGCAGACAGCTCTTCCCCACATAGAAACATGTGGTGACACCACCAACCTTGGCCCTTGCTGGACTATCCACCACCACCATGCCCAGTTTCACCTTCACCAACCACCCTGTGACACCACATTGTATATGTTCAGCAATACAATTCGCATTCCTTGCAATGTTCCAAGTCAGTTTTTGTGTACTCTCTCCAGTCTCTGTGCATGAGCAATGTAAACTTACCTTCTGGATACCATGCCATCTTGATGGTGATCCCTTCACTATACAGTTTTGCTAGCTCATCCATCACAAGCTTGAGATATGCCAAGAGCTGAGCAATGTTCAGCTCCTTGGGCCCAGGAAGGATGCCAACAACATGTATTCTGGTGCACCTGTGATCCAGCGAGGCCAGGTTCTGCAGTATATTGTCGATATGGATGAGTACCACCCCACTGGTGTGGTAGCCAGAGTATCAGCCTTTGAAAGCACCGAACCAGTCGACAGAGAGCATGATCTTGATATTGCCAGGGAAGTCTACAAAGGACAGATGTCGGTGGCAGGGGGTCTCACAGTGCAGATTCGAGCAATCTGCTCACCATGCCTCCCCAGACCAGAGTGTATCGAACGTTCTTTTGCAGATGGGATCATCTTCCTTGAGGAAGTCCTGCCAAGCTTGGACATCATCCTCGTTCTGCTGGCCTTGGAGGACTGCCTTGAGGATGTTGGCAATTGGGCGATGTGCATATATGAGCGCTGGATGCTGCCCATACAAGATGTCTCACCCACATCGCAGGCAGCAAGCAGGCAGAAGGCTCAGATCCTCATTCCACAGATGAAGTTGTGCACAGGCAGGGCACACTGCATATCTGTTATAATCGAGTTCAATTCCCATTTGCTTGTGAATGCTTGTCAGCATGACCATGGTTCTCTTTGAGGCTGACTGAAGGATGTGAGGGCAGTCAGAGGAGCTGCTGAGTCCTCGTTCCACCTGTTCGAGCACCATGGCAATGATCTTGGTCATGAGTGTGACCACAAGTGTGGCAAGGCAGTCAGAAACACCACCATATGCAATGAGGAAGTGGATGAGGAGGTACACCTGCCTCATCCACAGTGGCAACTGCTCCACCATTTCCCCTAGCTGTTCCTGAGGCAGAGGAGGGGCATCTGCATGTGGTTGCAGTGCAGAGAGCATGTCAACCTCCTCGATGATGCTCTCTGTGCTTTCCTCTGCCATTTCCTCGCCATCTGTTGAAGGCTCCAATGCACCAAGTGGCTCCTCCATGCTTCGACATGTGCTGGATACCATGTTGACATCGCATTCTGAGTCTGATTCAGATGCAATGAAGCTGCCTTCTGCCGCAATAGAGTCCTGTGTTGCATGTGCTTCTGCTGACTGTGCATCCCTTGCCTCCTCCTGAGCCTGTCTGGTTGTGCTGTCCTCTGCATGCACAATGAGACTTGATGAGGAGGCAGGATCATCACTGGCATCCTGAGCCACACACACACTCTCACTCAAATGAAAGACTTGAGGAACAGTATTGCATTGCTGGTTTGAATCATGAGCAGCATGTGCTGGTACTGCTGAGAATGGGACTGATTGGGATTGCATGAGAGGGTGTTCCAAGTTATGGTAGTGCCATCTTTGGTATGGGATCATGCTGTAGCCCCTCACCATCGAAGAGCATTGCTCACATCAGCATTGTTGGAGGGACTCAGAAGGCATTGTTGAGTGTTTTGACTGATGGTGGCATCACAAAGAATGGTGGCGAAGAGATCTAATTGAATTGCGATGAGTGAACTAATAAACATGGCTAACAGGTGCAGCGATGAGCTCCAAGTCTTGAAGAATGGCGTCAAGGGCTGTGACACTGCTCAATGATGCAGACCAAGCTTGGCAGAGGCCTTGAATGGTGTCCAGCATGATCTGTGCTGCATGACACCGATAATGGTCAAGACCATAACCTGCATCGTGCATAATCTGTGCTGTATGATGCAGGTTATGGTCTTGAATGGCATTGGTGGCCCAGCCATCAGGTGTCAGTCTTAATCTGTTGCCAGCAACCTGTTATTTGAATGCTGAGTTTGCTAAAACCGTGTTAATTATGCAGTTCTAATGCAGGTATCATGTGGAAGAAGCACATTGCACATGCAGCTTTAACCTAATTTCGATGTGTCTGTTTGGTGCAGAGTGGTGCTGGAATCAGCCTGGAAGACAAATCCTGCAGGCATGCTCCAATGTGATCTCCCATGTGGCCAGTCATTTGATAGAGTGCTTTGCAAGAGTGTGAACCTCATCAGGATTCTTGACTTTGACCTTGAACGAACCAGGGCCTCCATGCTTATTATCATAAAACTGGAAGCCACTGTGGTTTTGCAAGGCACTGATCATCTGGTGGCAAGGCACCTCAGGGCCAAAATGCGGATATAATTTGAATGGCATGATGCTGGTGCAAGCGCCTTGATGCATAGCCAACAAACAGATTGGAGCACCATGTGGGATGGAAACCAGCTTGTTGCCAAACTTCTGCTTGTCGACCTGATATTGCCCATTCTTCTCATCCAGAGCTTGCAATTGTTGATCGGTAGCATCGCTGATGTAGATGTCCTCTTCAGGTTTAACCAGGACTGGAGGTGGATTCAACCCTACAAGCCAGAATTGCTTGTGTCCGAGATTGAAAGCCTGCACCATATGGCTGAGTGAGACATCCTGAAGTTTGAGGATGGGCATGCCAGCCACATGCAACAAATCATGGATGTCATCATCAGGAAGAAGGACTTCCTCAGCTGGAAGGGGTACTGTACAACCTTGAGCATACTTTCTCAGGAGGTGCACTGCTGTATCGGCTCTATGCAAGCGTATCACATCATCAAGCTCCCAGGGTTGCAGGTTGCATATGTTATGCACAAGTTTCTGCATGACTTGCAGTACCTTGGGATGGAATTTGATTAGACATGCATCCTTCCTATTTGGTTCTATGATGTAAACAGCCTGGTAGTCATGTAGCGCTTGCTCAACCTCTTCTACTCTTGTGTGCTTTGAGAAGATGGGCACATCTCTGTGAAATAGGATGATGGAATATGAGTGGTAACTGCTATACAATTTCCCTCCAGGGGTGGGTGTCAAATCAGCAATATGATGCTCATCAAGGTATTCAAAGTATGTATCAACCAGCCCCTCATGCCTAAATGGAGGTGGCTTGCTTGAAGAGCTGGCTTCTTGGTCCCAACTGCTAGCTGCATAGCTGTGCAGTGAGGTCAATGCAATCACAAAGACCATGGTGAAACTGAAGTGCAGTGTGCTGAGGAGCTTCATGTTTAGATGGGCTGGTCATCAGAAAAGAGGGGAAAGTGTCAGCAGTCGCATGCCAGACATGTGAAAATGATGTTAACTTGAGGTAAACATCGATTTCATTTGAGTTTGAGGTTAACAGCCAGTAAATGTCAATTTCACTTGAGGTCAACATTAACTGTGTCTTACACTCGATGTCCACTGACCACCATTGCCACTCCATTCAGAGGTAATGCAGCACATTCGTGGTAGCCAGGTGTGTGTCCTACACTTGACAGGAGTGGGCTAACTGTCCTCATGTAGGTATGCAGTGTGGATGAACTGCACCACCATCATCAGGGATGATGCTTGAGGCTGCATGATACTGATAGTCAGTGTCTTCATATAGTAATGGTACTGGTGGAGGTTCTAGGACTGCAGTGTAGGTTCCACCTGCACAGGTGAGGCCTGTGGCACCAGTGGTGGTTCTGACTGCTGTCTATATGTTCTCCAACTTGAATGGAGGCACACTGAGTAGTAGCAATGCCTAAGATTGCTACTCTATGAGACAATGAGTGTGAGTGTAGTGATACTAAACATACTGACAAGTAAATGAATGATAGAGTGGATGAGGCCCTGCCTCTCCACTCATACAGGGAATGTGTATATATATATGCATGTGTGTATGCTGGCAGCAGTTGCTCCAGAGCATCCCTCCACCAGCATCAGGCCAGTATCAGGGCCTGCCCCTACTGTCCTAGAGACTCGTCACTGGCCTCCAACCACTACCTCTTCACTGGCTCCACAGCCTCGAGCCAGTGTCAGGCTCTCCATCCCTTCCTGCAGGTCCCCCCTATCCTCGCATGGGCCCCTGTGCCTCACCTGGCTATTACTGGTTGGCCTGGGGTCATCAACAGCATCCTCCAGGTACTGCCAACATCATCACTGATCACCCTCAACCCCTTTGGGGTGGTGCAGTCATAGTCATTGCTTGTCATTTTCGTTCCACAGTGTCATATGGCCCTGCAGGTGAAATCGATGATAAGACCTGCTTAACATCGATTTCATCTGAGATCAACCATAAGATGTGTTTAATGTCGATCTCAATTCGAGTTCGATTTTATGTCCTGTGACAGAAAAGTCCAGCGATGGTCAGAGCTTGAAGAAGTGAGAATGGATGGCATCAATTCCTGCCACCGAGACATGTGCCTGTGTACTTATATGACTTGGGGGCATGCAGATTTGGGACTCTGCATCAAGCATTAAGGCATGGGAGGGTCACGATGAGACATGCTTCCTCCAACAAGCTGAGACAATCTAGCAAAAGTGGGCACTCACCCAGCTTCATCTGCAAAGCACAAGATGAGCCTGCAAAGCTCGCATTTGCCTCAGTTCCAGCACAGTTGGTGGCAATGAGGTACCTCATCTTGCCTGGTGAGGATGCAGCAAGTTGTGTGGGAGATGCTGATGAAGGTGGTGTTTGCACAAAGAAAGGTCAACACCGCATTGCCCAGTAATTGATTGTAGAGAGGCTCGGTGTGGGTTGTGAAAACTTGCCTTGAACATCGATGAGCTGTTGCCGTTCATCTTTGGGCAGCAGCCACACCATTGGCATGATGAGCAGATCGACATCTCTCTTGAGGCAGAATGAGGTGAGCTCGCAACTCTCGAATGGGGTGTGGAATTGGAAAGGGTTGAGATCCATGCAGATGGTGATGCAGACGTTGCCAAGGACTGGCAGATGAAGCATTTCAAATCCACTGCCATCCGACACCCATACTTGGTTGGTCTCAAAGAGAAAGTGTTTGTGGAACATGTGCAGGAGCAAGCCATTGGGGGTGAGTAGAGCTGCTGAGTTGAAAGCATGTTGTGTCAAGCCTGGGTGCATGTCAGCTTTTGCCTTCAGCGCTGTTTCGCTTCGAGCATCATGTGGTCTCGCATCAAAGGTGGGTGGGATTGTCTTGCTGACCATAGCAGACAAGGCTGTGGAATCAGGTGGGTCTCTGAGTGTGGCACATTCTGGAAAGCCAATCACAACATGGCAGTCAAGGCACCTTGCAAGGTGGGATGCTAGCATGAGACTCAACCCTCTTTCAGCGATCAACTGAGATACAAGACTGAGAACCATGTCGATGTTTCAAGCCACATCAGCATGCTGTCACAGGACATAAAATTGAAGTCGAATCGAGATCGACGTTAAACGCATCTTACAGTTGATCTCAGATGAAATCGATGTTAAGCAGGCCTTATCATCGATTTCGCCTACAGGGCTGTACAATGCTGTGGAACGAGAACAACAAGCAATGACTATGACGACACCATCCCAAATGGGTCACAGGTGGTTGGCGATGAAGTCAGTAGCACCTGGAGAATGCTATCGATGACCTTAGGCCAACCAGTAATGGCTGGGTAAGGTGCAGGGGCCCCTGTGTAGATAGGGGGATCCACAGGGAGGGAGGAAGAGCTCAACACTGGCTTGAGGCTGTGGAGCTAGCTAGGGGCCACTGGTTAGACACCAGTGACACAAGCCCCAAGGACAGTGTCACAGGACATAAAATCGAACTCGAATTGAGATCGACATTAAATGCATCTTACAGTTGATCTCAATTGAAATCGATGTTAAGCAGGCCTTATTGTCGATTTCGCCTACAGGGCTGTACGATGCTGGGGAACGAAAATGACAAGCAATGACTATGACTGCACCACCCCAAAGGGGTTGAGGGTGATCAGCGATGATGTTGGCAGCACCTGGAGGATGCTGTCGACGACCCTAGGCCAACCAGTAATGGCTGGGTGAGGCGCAGGGGCCCATGCGAGGATAGGGGGGACCTGCAGGAAGGGAAGGAGAGCCCGACACTGGCTCAAGGCTGTGGAGCCAGCGAAGAGGTAGTGGTTGGAGGCCAGTGACAAGTCTCTAGGACAGTGGGGCAGGCCCTTACACTGGCCTGATGCTGGTGGTGGGACACTCTGGAGCACCTGCCACCAGCATACATATATACACATGCCTTGTGCAAGTGGAGAGGCAGGGCCTCATCCACTCTATTATTCATTAACTTGTCAGTACATTTAGTATCTCTATACTCACACTCATTGTCTTGTAGAGTAGCAATCTTAGGCATTGCTACTACTCAGTGTGCCTCCATTTGAGTTGGAGAACATATAGACAGCAGTCAGAACCACCACTGGTGCCACAGGCCTCACCTGTGCAGGTGGAACCTACACTGTGGTCCTGGAACCTCCACCAGTACCATTACTACACGACAATGCCAACTACTGGCAGCATACAGCCTCAAGCATCATTCCTGACGATGGCAGTGCAGTTCATCAGCGCTGCATACCTACATGAGGACAGTTAGCCCACTCCTGTCAAGTGTAGGACACCCACTGGGCTACCACAAACATGCCACATTACCTCTGGATGGAGTGGCAACAGCGGTCAGCTGACATCAAGTGTAAGAGGCAGTTAATGTCGATCTCAAGTGAAATCGACATTTACTGGCTGTTAACCTTGAATTCAAACGAAATCGACATTTACCTCAAGTTAACATCGATTTCACATGTCTGGCGTGTGACCACTGACAGACAGCAGGGCAGGCCCAGACACTGGCCTGACACTGGCAGCAGGATGCTCTGGAGCAACCGCTGCCAACATACACACATGCAGATATATATACACATTCCCTGTACAAGTGGAGAGGCGGGCCCTCATCCACTCTACCATTCAGTTTACTTGTTAGTACATTAGTATCTTTACTCTCACACTCTTTGTCTCATAGGGTAGCAATCTTAGGCATTGCTACTACTCAGTGTGCCTCCATTCGAGTTGAGAACATATAGACAGCAGTCAGAACCACCACTGGTGCCACAGGCCTCACCTGTGCAGGCAGAACCTACACTGCAGTCCTGGAACCTCCACCAGTACCATTACTATACGAAAACACTGACTATCGGCATCATACAGCCTCGAGCATTATCCCTGATGATGGTGGCACAGTTCATCTGCACTGCATACCTACATGAGGACAGTTAGCCCACTCCTGTCAAGTGTAGGACACACACCTGACTACCATGAACATGCTGCACTACCTCTGAATGGAGTGGCAATGGTGGTCAGCTGACATCAAGCATAAGACATGGTTAATGTCGATCTCAAGTGAAATCGACATTTACTGGCTGTTAACCTTGAACCCAAATGAAATCGACATTTACCTCAAGTTAACATCGATTTCATGTGTCTGGCATGCGACCGCTGACATTAGAGTGGATCGTTCAAGCAGTGCCCCATGTTCACTATGGCACCTGATGATCAGGCTGAGGAGCACCTCAGGGCTGTCAACCTCAGGTCGGTGGTAGCCATGCTCCAGCAGAGGATGGAGCAACAGTGACAAGAAGCTGAAGCTAACCAAGAATGGCAGCAAGCCATGCTAGGTAACTGGTGGCTGTACCAAGGTGAGGAGCTGGCTACACCATTGCCAGTAGGCCAATCGAGGTCAGCACCACCTCTTGGTGAGTCAATGACAGCTCAGACCAGGTTTGCTCAAGTGGAGGATCCCCAAACACTAACACCCAGGTCAACAGTGAAGGCATGGCCTGCAGAGTTCAGCAATGTCGATGTTTATGCGACTCCCACAGGTCCTAGGCATCATCATGAGCCTCTCAAGCCCATTACCATGTTCGAAGGCGAGGGCCATGAGCCTAAAGCACTCCCAGTGGACATGAAGATCCCGTTTCCCAAGCTGGACACCAAGGATGTTGAGCTCTTCCTCATCAAGGCCAACAACTGGTTCGCTCAGTATGGTATCACAAGCCATCAGCATCGAGTGGCCATTGCTTCAGAGCGATTAGAAGGTTCGGCCAAGGAATGGTGGGATTCCAAGCTACAGGTTGACCCTAAGCTCCAAGGACAGCTGTTCCACAACTGGGACATGTTCTGTGCCCAGTTGAGGGATCAGTTCAGTCAGATGGTCAACTTGTTCACCACCTATGCCAAGCTCTCCATCCTCCATTAAGCCAGCGATGAACCAGGCATGGCCATGTGCTATGTTGAATGTTTCCAAGACCTAGCGAACCATGCAGGCCTCGATGGAAACCCCAAGCTCATCATGGGTCTCTTCAAGATGGGCTTCACCGCCAGGATGCATCAAAAGTTCGAGTGTGATCCCCCTTCTGACCTCTGGGAATGGTATCACAGCATGGAGAGCATTGACCACATTCAAACCTTGGACACCAACAATGCCCATCTCCTCTCAACCCCAGCTCATCCTGCTAGCATGGCAGCACCCACCACAGACAAGGGTAAAGGGAAGGAGGCACTGCTGTTTAGCAACTGGACAAGTGATTGGGGACAGCATAGTGGAGCCATACCCAATACCACTCCTAGGTGGCCCTTGCCTCCTCACTTGGCCCAGAAGCTGCCAGTAACCAACGTCAGCAGCACCACCTTCAGACCAGACCAGTGCAGCCTATGTGGCCAGACAGGCCATTGGCAGCACAACTGTCCCAAGGCTGTGCCCAGAGTACCTGGCCCACCAGGTGCGCCTTGCAGCCCTGCTCCACAGAGTGGCTGCATCTACACCATCAACAAGCAAGCTGAAGATGCTGAAGATGATGAAGAGGCATCTGAGGAAGGCAACCAGGAAGCCGATGTCAACCTGGCTGCCTATGCTGACCTGGCTGCCTACACTGATGAGGATGAGGAGAATGCCCAACCCCAGGAAGGTGATGCTGACCAGGGAAACAGGCATGGGACAGCACACTGATGGCATGCATTGCCCTGAATCCATCCTTGTCATCACACTGTACATATCAAGACTGTTGTTTCTGTTTCTCTGTGGCATCATGGAAGCCAGTACTCGAGATTGATGGGACCATTGCTGGTCACCCAGCTTGAATGCTAGTGGACACAGGCACCAGAGTGTCTATAATTGCTCATACATTTGTTTTGACCCATCAAATACCCACAAAACCCATACACAAAAGAAGCATTCATGGTATTACTGGTCATACCTTACAGATTGACAGCACCACCTCAGTCACCATGGGCATAGGAGGTTACCTAGTCAGCCCTTTTGATGCAGAGGTGACAGACATTGATGACTATGATGTCATCCTAGGTTATGAGCTACTCAGAAAACTCAGGCCCAGGGTAGATTGGCACACCGGTACTCTCGATTTATGGCCTGGCTTCGAAATCGAAGTTAAGGGGCAGTTACCATTGATTTCATCTGAAATCGATGATAAACCCTGCATATCTTCGATTTCAACTGAGATTCAAGATAATGCATCCTTAATGTCAATTTTGGCAACCAATCTTGTAGCTCATGGGAACGAGTTTGTCTCTGCTGAACAGCTCATATGAGCAGCCCTCCATGATGGTCCCATAGGATGCATGCTCCTGGATGTCGATCCTGCCACAGTACCCATGTATGGCTTCATCCCTACAGGCAGTGACAAAGGTATCGAGATGGAGGTTGAACCTCAGGAGGAGCTGAAGGCGAAGGAGATACCTGAGGAATACCAGGATCTCCATCAGGTCTTCTGTGAGACTGAAGCTGACAAGTTGCCTCCAAGGATGGACCATGATCTCTTGATCGAGCTATTGCCAGGCAACCAACCGCCTTGAGGGCCTCTGTACTTACAGGGACCCAAAGAGCTGGAAGAGCTGCGCAAATACCTCAATGAGAACATCATGAAGGGCTTCATCCATCCATCGAAAAGTCCAGCACACTCACCTGTGCTCTTTGTACCAAAGAAGGATGGGGGCCTCTGGTTATGCATCAACTACTGAGGCCTCAATGAGGTGATGGTGAAGAATCGTGCCCCGTTGCCCCTCATCGAGGAACAGCTCTTCCTACTGCAGAAGGCCAAGGTCTACAGCAAGCTGGATCTCAAGGCAGCATATAACTTGGTGCACATCGCAGACAGCGATGAATGGAAGACAGCTTTTGGTACTCAACTTGGGCTATATGAGTACCTCATCATGCCATTCAGGCTGGCGAATGCTCCCTCACACTTTCAGTTGCTTGTTAACAGTATCTTCCATGATATCCTTGGTATCTACATGGTGGTATACTTAGACAATTTCCTCATCTTCAGCAACCACCTGAAGGAGCATGTCAGCCATGTTCAAGAGGTGCTACAGCAACTATGCAAGCACCGACTCTTCGCGAAGCTGTCAAAATGTGAGTTCCACACCATGACTGTTGAGTTCCTAGGCTATGTTATCATGCCACAAGGAATCAAGATGGATGAAGTGAAGGTATGGACCATTAAGGAATGGCCAGTCCCCAAGTCGATCCACGACATCCAGTGCTTTATTGGCTTCACCAACTTCTATCGACAATTCATCTCGCACTTCGCATGCATTGTGAGGCCACTCACATTGCTGGTCAAGCCAACCGAATGTTTCAGGAAGTTCAAGCTGCCAGAGGAGGCAGAGAAGGCATTCCACAGTCTCATCATGGCATTCACATCAGCAGGGGTACTCTGCCATTTCAATTACCACCTGCCCATGTGAATGGAGACTGATGCCAGCGACTATGCTATAGCAGGAGTCCTCAAACAAGAGCATGAGGGACGATGGCATCTGATCGCCTTCTACTCTCGCAAGATGAATTCAGCAGAGTGGAACTATGAGATCCATGACAAGGAGCTGCTCGCAGTGGTGGCATGCCTGACCCAGTGGTGCCATATGCTGGCAGGCCTGCTGTCGCAGCTTGTCATCCTCACAGATCATGAAGTGCTCAAGTACTTCAAGTCCCAATGGCATATCAATGGTCAGCAAGCTCAATGGGCAGTGCTACTAGCCGATTTCGACTTCGTTCTGCAATACAGGCCAGGGGACAAAGCAGGTGAGCCTGATGCCTTAACAAGGTGGAGCGATATGCAGCCTGCTGGTGAAGAACAAGAGCATAATGTTTGACAGCTGCTGCCAGCCTGACTATTTGCTGAACCTGATGCGAAATTGACAATAAATGACAGTGCGGAAGGATTTCGCTTGCTTCAACGTGTCGTCTCGGCCGAGTAAAAATACTCACATGTGTACACAAAGCGCTCAGTTTTCCACTGCGGTGCCATCCTTCTCACCATCATCTTCTTGACTCACTGCCACTGTAGGCAGTGTGTTTTTTTTTGTTGCACGCTCTCTTTTTTTTTTTTTCTTCGTCAGGCGGCCTCCCCTGGCACCCGCCTCTCCTCAAGTTTCGCCTCCTCTCGAGTTTCGCTCCTCAAGCTCGTCTCTCCTCAAGCTTCGGCCCCTGCGCGGCCCCCCTTCCTTTTCTTGGCCACCACCCTCTCTGCGACGGTCGTTCCTCCCCCCCCCTCTGCGACCGCTGCCCATCTCGCTCCCTTGATCCGAGCGGGCGACAGGCCCTCCGACACTGAGGGTAACGTGGCGCACTGGCTTGGCGAGCAGTGCTATACGCCACCAGCACGCCGGCGCTGGAGTTGTGCCCAGCGTCCCAGCATTGCCGCACCTGAGGGTTGATCGCCGAAGGCTGCATCCATCTCCTGCGGCTCACCACGATTGGTTCGGTAACGAAACCGAGCCCAGCAGGCCCTGCACTAGGGTAACTCGCCCCTGGCTTGACGCCCCAGGAACACCCTCGTGTGGTGGCCACCGTGCAATACGGTGCGCTTGTGCGACTTGCTCACGTCTTACCATCGCCTTCACCCACGGCGCCAAGCATTGGGAACCCCAGCGGGCGGCACCAGGACTTCTCATACCTGGTGTCTCGACATCGCCGTCACCTTTCACGGCGAACACCTTGCGTTGGGGGCCCTAACCACGCTCAACAAGGTTGTCAACGGGGCTCGACGTGCTCAAACACGCCGACTCATCCACTGGCTGGTCCCCAGTGGCGACAGGCACCGTCAACTCTACGGTGTAACACCATCCTCGCGTAGCTCGGCGAGCGCAAGCATTGGTCCGACGAGCGGGCAGTGACGTCATCCCACTGCTGTCGCCTGTGCATCTCGCATAGTGGCCTGGCGAGCCCTCACGAGCTCTCCACCGGTTTCTCTGGTCGTTCGCGACCCCTCTGCTCTGCGACCCTGTGTTGATTCGCCTGGCACGCAATCACACTCGCTCTCCAGGGCTTTCCCTCATGGCGGCGACAAGGACCTGCATTCGCTGCAAGTCGTCCTTCCCGCCTTCTCACTTTGTCGGCGCCCGTGGCGGGCCTGTCAAGCGCTGTGCTTCGTGCCGCAATACAACGCCTGTGGCACCGCCTTCTCCGGCACCCCACGCCTCGCCCAGCCCGCGTCCCCCTCCTCGCCGGCGTTCGCTCTCACCACCGGTCACCCCCTCCTCCCCACTCTCGGGTCACGCCGATCGTGGTCCTGGCGCCTTTGCCTCTGCTGCATCGGTCTCAGCCCTCGAGGAGCGTTTTGGCCGTCTTGAGCAACGCCTGGACAGTCAACTAGGCGAGCTTCTCAACGCCGTTCGAGCGGTTCAGGCCCCTTCGTTGGCGCCGGTCACCCAGCCAGCCCTACCCCTCTCCTCGCCAGCTCCTCCAGGCTCTCACCAACCTCAAGCCTTTCCAGCAGTTGCGTCGGCACTCCCCGCTGCTGGTCCACAATCCGTCACAGCAGGTGAGTCGCCCCCGCTCTCCATTTCACGCTGCTTTGCCTGGGTCCCGCCCGACGTCGTCAGCCTGGTCGAGCGTGACCAGCTCAAGCCGGAGCAGCTAGTCAAGCTCCGCAACCCGGAGTCTAGGGTCTCCAAGGAGCCAGCTCGTCCTTCTGGCTTCACTCTGGAGGCCAGCCAACTCACTCTGGTGGAAGACACGGTGGATTCTCGTACGTCCGCCTTCGTCAAGGCCATTCCTAACATTGCTGCCCTTGCGCAGGTCTGGTTGGTCTACATTGCCATCCGCATGCGCCATACAGGCAGCTTTGACCTCAATGACGCACTCCTTGCTCACCTCGAGCATCTCATTGAGTGCGACCACCTCTACACCTGGCGTGCCGTCGCAGACTATCATCTCGCAGTCTGCCATAAGAGATTTGGCACCTCAGCTGTTCAGGAGTGGGCGTCGTACGACCCCCATATCAGCAGTCGGGTTCTCTACCCGTTCCTGAAGCCAACCCCACCCCCTTCGTCGTCCTCCACCCGTGGCAGCTCCAGCGCCAGCTCCCGCCCACAACACGCCACGTGGCCTAGTCGCCCTACCTGCGCGGCGCCCATCACCACCTCCGAGCCCTGTAACCGGTTCAACGCCGGTATCACTTGCTCCGGGTGTACGCGCCCTCACACTTGCATCAACTGTAAGGGCGCTCACCCTCTTGGCCAGTGCACCGCTTTCGCTGGCAAGCCCATTGCCAACCTGCCTGCCAAGAAGACATCTTGATGGTGAGTACATGCTCTCACTCAGGCGATTTGTTGCCGCGGCAGGCACCGCCGTCAAGCGTGCCCTTCAGGTCTGGGCCCCCTCCAACATCCCCTTCGTGGCCCTCACCGCCCTCAATGGTGTCCAGCTGGCCTGCACAGCCTTCAACCGTGCCTTTTAGTTGGTCTGCGACACCCTCAACGTCTGCTCCTGTGCCTGCACCGCCGTCAAGCGTGCCTGCCTCCCCTTGGCCCACAGCGCCACCGGTGTCGCCCCCTAGGTCCGGAACACCTCCAACGTCCACCTCTAGGCCTGCACCGCATCCAAGTGTGTCTCCGACGGCTCTGGCCTCCCTCGCCCCTGGTATTGTGGACATTTCGCCTGACCTTGCTGTCCACACCCTGCTTCCTTTGCTGGTGGGCCCCTCACCACCCCCACGGCCCAACACGTCCTGCGACCAGCCCATCTTCGATGCCGCAGATGTCCCTGCCACCGTTGGGACGCTCAAGCTCCAGCACTGGTCTCCATTCCTGGACCTCTACCCAGACCAGACTTTTGCTGCCCAGCTGCACGGTGCTCTCCGTCATGGGGTCAAGCTTGGCTACGATGGACCTCTACACTCCACCGCACGCCTTGATGTGGCCAACTTGCCCATGACCTCGGATGACGTCCAGCATTTGCGTCGTGAGATTGACACTCGCCTGCAGGAAGGCCGCCTCCGGCTAGTCACCGACCCCTGTGGCATCCAGCTCGTCTGCTCTCCTGTCGGTGTGGTCCCCAAGCCCCACAGCGACAAGCTGCGAACAATCTATCACCTCTCTCACCCTCGCAAGCCTGGCTCTCGCCTGCCATCCATCAATGATGGCATCAGCACCTCCTTTGTCACCATCCACTACGAGAACCTGGACGCCATCATGGATTTTGTTCGCTCACATCCTGGCGCCTCTCTGTGGAAAGCAGACCTGGAGGATGCTTTCAGGCACGTCATCGTGGCTGAGTCTGACACCAGACTCATGGGCATCCACGTCGACGGTCAGTACTACCAGGAATGTGCGCTGGCGTTTGGCAGCCGCTCGTCACCATTCCTCTTCAACCTCTTTGCCGAGTTCCTGCACTGGCTCACTTCCTATGCCCTGCAGGCTGTGTCACCGTCGTCGACATCGCATTCTGATGTGTCACACTACCTAGATGACTTCTTTGGCGCATCAGACGCCTCTGTCGCCGCCGCCACACCGGTCCAAGTGCTCAGCCTCGCCGCGGCAGCACTTGGTTTCAGGATCAGCCACAAGAAGACAGTCTGGGACACCACCAAGCTCGAGATCCTGGGCATTGAGCTCGACTCGATGGCCCAGACTGCTTCCATCACTCCACACCGCCGCCAGCGCATCCTGCAGCTGTGCTCACGCCTTGTCGACAGGGGTCGCGCCTCCCTGCTGGAACTTCAGCAGGTTGCAGGCCACCTTCAATTCGTCACACGCATTGCCCCTCATGGTCGAGCTTTTCTTCGCCGACTTTATGATGGTGTGCGTGCGCATTACAAGGCTCCCTTTGGTCGCCGGCTCAGCAAGGCCACCCGCGCTGAGCTGCTGTGGTGGATCGACACCCTCCGCTCTTGGGATGGCGTCTCCCTCCTCCAACCCTCTCCGCTCCTCATGGAGCATATCTGGACCGACGCCTCCAAGCGCTGTATTGGTGGTCACCTGGGCAGCTTGGAGCAACCCTCTGCTGTTTTCTCCCATGAGCTCTCTCGCCGCCACCGCCGCAAGGACATCCGCTTCTTAGAGGCCCTCGCTGTCCTCGAGGCTCTACGCCGTTTCTCACCTCTCTGGAGTGGCCATCGCTGTGTCGTTGTCCATGTGGACAACGAGAACGTCGAATATGGCCTGCGGAAAGGCTCTATCCGGGACCCTCAGACCCAGGTCCTGTTCCGCGAGATTTTCTCGCTGTGCCTGCAGCGGCACATCGATCTGGTCCCTGTCCGTGTCAGCTCTGAGGCTAACGTGCTTGCTGATGCCCTTTCTCGCCGCCATTTCGCCTTCATACAGCAACATTACCCCCTCGCCTTTGCTCTGTTGCAGTTCCGCCACCCGCGCCCTTCCTCCAGGCTGCCAGCCTCTCCTTCCAAGCTGCCCTCCTCCTCTGGAACGGCCTTGCCCCTGGCACCCGCGCTCGCACAGCGACCGTTTGCGATGACTATGTCTCCTTTGCCACCACCACCCTCCGCCTTGCCAGCCCCTTCCCTGCCTCGACCACCTCCCTCATCGAGTGGGTGGCTCACCACCACACGGCCGGGAAGTCTTACAACACTCTCAAGCGTGACCTCGCTGTGCTCAAGTCTTGGCACATCGACCTTGGCCTCTCCACTGCTGCCTTCACCTCTGAGCGCTTGGAGCGTGCTGTCCGTGGTTTCAAACGGCTCGTTGGCGATCCCCTCCCCACTGCCAAGCTGCCCATCACCCTCCCGCTCTTGCGGCAGCTCATCCGGGTCCTCCCCACCGTCTGCCCCTCGGCTCATGACCGCCGCATGTACCGAGCAGCATTCTGCCTCGCCTTTGCCTGTTTCCTCCGTGCTGGTGAGCTCACTTGGGAAGCGCAAAGCCCCAGCGCCAATGTGCTCACCGTCGCCTCGGTCTCTTTTGCCAGCAATGGCTCCTTCGCCACCATCACCCTCCCGGCCAGCAAGACTGACCTGTTTCGGCAGGGTGTCTCCCTCACAGCACCAGCTGTCTTGCTCAGCACTTGCGCCGTTGCTGCCCTCCGTGTCATCTGCCAAGGCAGGGTGCCTCATGAGCCCCTCTTCGTGCTGGAGAACCACCAACCCTTTGGCTGGGGCCCCTTCGTCGCCATGCTCCGCCGCTGCCTTGCGGCCTGTGGCATCTCCCCGGCGGCGTACTCTGGCCACTCTTTCCGCCGAGGCGCTGCCACCTGGGCCGCCTCCAACGGTGTTGATGATGACACCATCCGGGGCCTTGGTTGCTGGCGCAGCGACTGTTTCCGCCGCTATGTTGACCGATCAGCTGCAGATCGTGCCGCCACCACTAAGGCGGCTTTGTACTCCAACTCCTCGGCCCCTCTGCGCCTCGACACCGTCGCCTGGCGTGACCTGTGACTCCTTTCCCTTGCCTTTCTCTGTGGGCTCGCCTGTCGTTGCCCAGCCTCAGCTCATGACCATCACACCATGTGGTACGCCACTCGCACACCATGTGGCCGCAGCTGGGAGCTCGCAAGCGACTCCCCAGAGTTAGGCAATCAATTTATTTCTTACATTCCTAGTCACATCCATTCTAATAGCATCACAGTGTTGAGTATTGAGGATGCAGCCGAACTTCACGTTGATGCCATTAAATGTCAATCTCAAATGAGTTCGACTGAAAACATGCATAATTGTCAAACTCAATTGAGTTCAAGTGTAAGGGACAATAATCATCAATCTCATGAAACACCTCCAGCATTGCCCTCTATGGCAGATATCGTGGCAGGAGGATTTAAGGAGCTTGTCAGGACTTTCCAGCCCCTCGACCTTGAACTGGTAGAGCTGTACAAGCAAGGCCATTTTGAGTGAAAGGATGGTTTATGGTACAAGGATGGCTGTTTGGTTGTGCCAAAGGTCATGCTGCCTGGCAGGCAGGGTAGCAATGACACCAGGAGTGTGGCCAGGGTATGAGACCAATCTCTATCAGTTGAGCACCTGCACTACATGGTAATGTCACAGTGCCACAATGGACTGACTGCTGGGCACATCAGGCGAGATGCGACAATGGAGCTAGCACAACAACATTACTACTGGCCATGCATGGCAGCATGGATAGCAGACTATGTAGCTAGCTGCCCAGTGTGTGCACAGTACAAGGCCCCACGCCATCGGCTGTATGGCCTTCTGCAGCCGTTGTCCACCCCCAAACAACCATGGGGCTCCATCTCGATGGACTTCATCAAAGGCCTGCCACCATCAGAAGGCTATGACTCCATCTTGGTGGTAGTTGATCACCTCACCAAGTTCGCCATCCTGGTGCTGACTCACAAGTCTGCAATGTCAGGAGACACTGCCATGCTCTTAGAGACTATAGTCTTCATACATTTCGGCATACTGGACCACATTGTCTCTGACCAAGGATGACAGTTCATATTGGCAACTAGGAAATGATTCACCACTGCACTCGGAATCAACCACTCCCGCAGCACAGCCTATCACCCACAGACCGATGGGCAGACTGAGCGGGTAAACCAAGTCATCAAGCAGTACCTCCATATGTACTGCAACTATGAACAGGACAACTGGTGTGCCTTGTTGGCCATGGCTGAGTTTGTATACAACAACATGGTACACAGCAGCATTGGCATATCGCCATTCTTTGCGTGTTACAGTTGGAATCCCAAGTCTCACCTGGAGATCCCAGAGCGACTTGGAGTACATGACCCAGGACAGCATGAATGGCTCATGACTGCCAAGGACTGGATCAAGTATCTCCAGGAAGCCATTTGGCAAGCACAAGCACAGATGGTCAAGCAATACAATTGCAAGTGCAAGGACATGGAATTCAAAGTCAGTGATCTCCTCCACATCAACCACAAGAACTGGAAGACTCAATGACCTAGTCCCAAGCTTGACACCCATTTCGCTGGCCCCTTTCCCATCCTGGAATGCATTGGCTGGCATGCATACTGCTTACAACTCCCAGCGACCTTCAAAGTGCATGACGTTTTCCATGTCTCCATGCTGGAGAAGCAACCAGCAAGCCAATTGGCAGGGTGCAATGAGCTCCCCATACAACCACCATTGCACAATGATGAACTGGAGTATGAGGTAGAGCACATCCTTGACCGCTGAATCCATCATGGCCAACTCCAGTACAAGGTGTTCTGGAAGGGCTATCCCAAGGAACAGGCGACCTGGGAGCCTGCTGAGAACCTCAATTGCCCTGACCTCATCTGGGACTATGAGGTTTCGAGGGGGGGAGGTGTTCCCACTCGAGAATAGGGCCATCTCCTCAGTTTTGTGAAATTGATGTTAAAAGCAGGTTACAGTCGATCTTGAATGAAATCGACATTAAGAGCGAGTTACAGTCGATCTCACACAAAATTGAGGATTACATGACTTTATCCTCGATCTCAAAAAGGTCAGACCTGCAGGAGGAAAAGTCGCCAGGAAGGCTCCAGTCTCAGTGTCAAAGCTCATCAGACACTCATGAGGCACATACAAGAGGACAAGGGGAACAGCAGTGGATTTCAAAGGGGATGAGCACAGCATGAGAAGAGGACTAATCTACATGTCTATGTAGAAGGGCTTGCCATCCTCACCCTCAGGGACTGGCAGAGGGGACAACAGCATGTCCACAGGTGGAGGAGGACCGCCAGGGCAGGAGCATGACTCATGGGGCTGGCACTCACTCACGAGAGCACTGTTTGCCACCATGTATTGGTGCACGGTGTGCAAGATGCCAGGGAAGTCAGCATTGTTGAGGCACCAAAGCCAAACCATGGCTGTTGCCCAGTGGCGATCATCAGTGGGCAGGTAGACACGGTCATCGTGATGTACCTTGCCCATACTGACCCCCTCAGGCATCGAGAGGTGGGCATGCTCAGTGCCATGCTCATGACACCTGTGCTGCCAGGCTGGGAAGTCACCATGGTAGACAAATGCTGGGTGGTGAGCGATGGACTGTTGGCAGTGTGCTATTCCCACAGTGTGGCAGTGCATGCATGATGCAGGCACATGGTGCCACCAACCCAGCAGATCTGCGAACAACAAGGGGAAGCAACTGGGCAGCAAAGTCAAAGCAGAAGGTCAGTAAACGAGCTCAACAAGTTTGGTGAGGACAATGGAACAGCTGACTTATGGAATCTGAAGCACCGTGCAGCACTCACAAGTCCAAGTTGGCCAGGGGGCTGAACCCTCAGTCAGATGCTGCATAATGATGTTGTGGATGTGTCAATCCACAGCATCGCCCTGAGTGATGGTCCAAAGCTCAGGGTAACGACCAGCTGTGTAAAGGATCAGCAGCACTGGAGCCCAGAGTACCTGGGTCCAGGCAGCAATCTTGGCCCAACTTGGAGTGTGGGCCACCAGTGGTGACAGAGAGGGGCAGCACAGAGGCACCAGGGGAGGAGGCATGTGCCTACCATCAGAGGGAGTGTCCCTCCACATTATGCCTGGGGGAGGAGGCGACAGCACATATGCAGGCATCCCAGACATCCCAGGTGAGGTGGGAGAGCTGTCTGGGCAAGCCAACTTGGCCTCATATTCCTCCTGGTGTTCCTTGCTGGGAGCATGTGTGCCCAGGAAAAGAGGTGCAAGAGAGGGAGTGGGAGGGCCATGTGAGGCCAGCTCCACCAGTGAAGCAGCCACAACTTCCTCAACAGGCATAACAGCTGCCTCGGAAGTGGGTTGAGGTGTTGAAGCACCTGTGGGCTGCTTGTGGGCAGAGCCCCTGTCATTGACTGAAGAGGCAGGAGCGGTGGTGCTGACAGTTGAGGGGTCCTGGGCTGCAGAAGCAGCAGGAGAGGCAGATCGCTGGCAGTAAAGGGCCACATGAGGAGCAATAGGAGCCACTTGACGGTTCGAGCAGTGCAGAGGAGGGTCAGACAAGGGGGCTGACATGGTAGATGGTGGTGTAGTGGTAGATGATGATGAGAAGGAGGGAAGAAAAGGAGGGAATGCTGCCAACACCACAAACACAGGCCACCCTTTTCTGCACAGGCCATGAAGAATTAGGCTCTGAATGGACTTCATTACTTCACAGGAGCTCAGCTCTGAAAATGGGGGTAATGTCACAGGACATAAAATCGAAGTTGAATTGAGATTGATGTTAAATGCATCTTATGGTCAATCTCAGATGAAATCGATGTTAAGCAGGCCTTATCATCGATTTCGCCTACAGGGCTGTATAATGCTGTGGAATGAGAACGACAAGCAATGACTATGATGACACCATCCCAAATGGGTTGCAGGTGGTTGGCGATGATGTTGGTAGCACCTGGAGAATGCTATCGATGACCTTAGGCCAACCAGTAATGGCCAGGTAAGGTGCAGGGGCCCCTGCATAGATAGGGGGACCTGCAGGGAGGGAGGAAGAGCTTGACACTGGCTCAAGGCTGTGGAGCTAGCTAGGGGCCACTGGTTAGACACCAGCGACACAAGCCCCAAGGACAGCAGGGCAGGCCCAGACACTGGCCTGACACTGGTGGTGGGACGCTCTGGAGCAACTGCTGCCAACATACACACATGCAGATATATATACACATTCCCTGTATGAGTGGAGAGGCAGGCCCTCATCCACTCTACCATTCAGTTTACTTGTTAGTACGTTAGTATCTTTACTTTCACACTCTTTGTCTTGTAGGGTAGCAATCTTAGTCATTGCTACTACTCAGTGTGCCTCCATTTGAGTCGGAGTACATATAGACATCAGTCAGAACCACCACTGGTGCCACAGGCCTCACCTGTGCAGGCGGAACCTACACTGTGGTCCTGGAACCTCCACCAGTACTATTACCATATGACGATGCCAACTATCAGCATCATACAGCCTCGAGCATTATCCCTGACAACAGTGGTGCAGTTCATCTGTGCTGCATACCTACATGAGGACAGTTAGCCCACTCCTGTCAAGTGTAGGACATGCACCTGACTACCATGAATGTGCTGCACTACCTCTGAATGGAGTGGCAACAGCAGTCAGTCGACATCGAGCATAAGATGTGGTTAACATCGATCTCAAGTGAAATTGATGTTTACTGGCTGTTAACCTTGAACTCAAATGAAATCGATGTTTACCTCAAGTTAATGTCGATTTCATGTGTCGGGCATGCGACCGCTGACACATGCTTTGAGTTGAATTGAATGCAAGCAATGTGTCTCTCTTGCAAAGGTGGATCCAAAGTTGCCATCCTCGATGAAAAGCCTCCTGCCTGTCGGAAGCTCCTATTGCAGTGTAATGTGCCTGAGAAGATCGACTTGGATGGAGCCAAAGAGGGCTGGCACTGTCGAGGCACACCAACCAGAGCCAGCCCTCATCCAGCTTGTGATTGGAGCAACTGAAGAATTTTGGCTGCAACAGCTCATCTGCAGCAGCCATTGGGTGAGCTTGGACCAGCAGCTGTGTTCTTGCATGCAGCTGCTCCAATGAAGCTGTGTTCAGAAGTGGTTGAGAGGATCATGTGTGGGGAGCTCTGAGAAGAGGCTGATGTAAAAGTGCTCTGGGCAAGAAAACACAAAGCTCAGTGCAGTTCAGGGTCCAACAGCTTTTCTTGTGGAGACACATCTTAAAAAGTCTTTCAATTTATAGATGTTACACCAGCTAATACAGTGGCCATGTATCCAGATTTCTCATGCATGCATGATGCAGATGGACTGCATTAGCAATGAATTAGCTCTCATACACAAGCAAGCGATTGTCGAGTTCTGTGTCAGTCATGCATTAGTTTGGAGTGATGCAGAGGTGCTGTCTAATGGAAGGTGTAATGTCAAATGGGCTTCTTATTGAGCAGTGGTGTGCAATCGTGAGTCACACACACCCACCAGTTGATGTATGACACCAGTTGGTTGATTGTGAGATCAACCATGTATGATGCCTGAGTTGTGAACTTGAGCAATGCATTGTAAATCCTAAGATATTCAACCAAGAGTCTGAGTTAGGATACCACAAGACCAATCGGTTGTTTATCAACACCAGTGATTGAATGTGCAGAGGCTGGAAGTGAAAGGAAGGGTCACCACAAATACACAAGCCAGTCAGTTGGTATGGCCAAGCAATGGTGAGTGTTTAGTATATGTGAGTAAGATGAAGATTTGATGATATTTCAGTGGCAGGTATGATTGGTATGTACATTATATATGCTTCAAGGGGGAATGGAGACTCAGTGCAATGGTTAGTGTATCTACCATCAAATGTTTATGTTCCTTCATGAGGAGCAATGTTGCCTGATGTATGTCTCCATCTGACCAATCATACTTCTGTCATGTGGTGTGTCACATCAGAGTGTGTATGTCACAGGAAAAGTTTCAACTTGGTGTTGAATCAAGTGTTCCCATTGGGTGAGTTGAGTGATCCTTCAGTTGGATCTGGACCAATGGGTTGATCATGTATATTCAGCATTGGTGGCATTAATTTGTTCCTTGCATTGGATGCAAGGGCATGCAAGGAGTCACATAAGTGGGAAAGTCAGATGCCATGCATCTGGCACATGGGCTAAAGTGGATATCCTTCGATGATTGTGAGGATTCAGCAGTTGGTGTGACAACCAACCAAAGGAGTGTGTAAATGGCCAGTTGGTTCAAGGACCAACCAGTTGGTGTGTGCTTCTATGGTGAAGTGTCCGAGTGCAAGATGAACTGTCAGAGTACTGTGTACTCCAACACAAGCAGTGTCCAGATGCAGTCCATGGGCCAAAAAATTTCCAAGGCTAATAACCTTCAAACAGCGGATTTTGTTAGATCCACTTTTTGTACACACATAAAGTTGCGCTTTTTGTTGGATCCCCACACACCATGTTAGATCACCATAATGTACATACCACAAGCTGCGCTTTTTAATGTGTGTACAAGACATAAATCTAACAGCACTTCCAGTTCACTATTTGTATGAGATGATGATCTAACAATCAGCTCAGTTTGGAGTATGTACAGTACTATGATCTAACAGCCATGCACCATTCAGTGTATGTACAGTCCTGTGACCTAACAGCCAATTACCATTCATGGTATGTACAGTACAGAGATCTAACATACATCATGAAGATTAATGACTAAATTCAAAATACACCTTTTTCGGACCGAGATCAGAATTGATGCATTCCTGATTGATGGCTTGTTTGATGGCCAGCAGCTTGTTTGAGATGGATAAACAATAACTCTAACCTTCTTCGATAGTCACTGTGAGTATCTTCGACACCGCCACAATTCTTGTTTGATAGCTAGCATTGATATGAATAGGGACTGCAGTCAGTGAAGATGTAGTTAGTTCACAAACAAGCAATCAATCCATGTGAATCATGATTTCCATTGTGTTGAGAGTGCAAATACAGTAATGCATACATGAGAACAAGCTAAGCATTGAGGTGGTGGATGGCGGTGGTGGTGTTGTGATCATGACCAAGTGGATGGCTGGCTTCTGCAATGACCAACCATCATGTGGCCTTGGATATCCAACTGATGCAGTTGGCAGCCAAAACAGTGGCAAGCATGTTCTCGATCATGTTGATCAAGCCATTGTTGTCAAGGAGCTCCTGGCATGTGATGATCGGCTTAACCTTGCTGAAGATGTTCTCCATGATGTTCAGCCACAAAGAGTATGGTGGCAGGAAGTCAACTTGGTGGCTGTGAGCTTGGATGGCATCGAGAAAGGTATGATTGTGATGGAAATGAGCATTATCCATCACAAACGTTGCATGCTCACCATCGAAGAGTGGGAAGATCGCCTCCTTGAAGAACTCGAGGAGCTTCACACCATTCCAAGCACCTGTGATGGTGCAGTGAGCTCAAATACCATTGCAGTCCACAGCAACAAGGAGGGACACTTTGCAGCCTCACTGTGTGGGCCACCGCTGCTGTCACACCCTCTGTCCAGTGACTGCACAGCCTTGAGAGTGGGTCATGTGCAAGTTGAAACCTGCCTTGTCAAAGAAGATGATGTCAGAGTACATCTTACCCTCCAGGCAGAAGTGGTGGGTGTACTCCTGATGGGCAGCGATGGTCTCAGCGCTGTTATGACAATTGTGCTCCACACTGAGGTGCTTCAGTGTCATGTGGGCATGATCCTCGAGCACCTTCCCCAGCGTTGACAGCATGATGGAGGCCATGCTAGGGAATCACTGCAGGAGGTCCTCCTGCAGCTCCTCCAGCATCGCTCCAGGCTGCTTGCTGATCACACTGATCAAAAAGTCGAGGTGCTCCTCTCGAAGACATGCTGGGTGCAGTCCCCCTCCTCGCTTGCCCACCACCACCTCACCCTCCTGCTCATACCTCTGCCATACAGAGTAGATGGTCAAGTAAGGAAACTTGAACCATCATGCCACACCAGAGATGGACTCACCATGCAGGATAGCATCCATGACCTTCTGTCAGAACTCGAATGGAACAGTATTGTGTCATGGCATTGTGATGATGGTTAGAGTACAGTAAGAAGCATGCAAAGGATCTCGCCATGTACATAGCTCAGTCGCTTACTCACATGCCTTGGCTATCACATTCACAATACAGACTTTTCGATCACTGATGAGTCATTATTGATTACCATGCATGCTACCAAACAACAGTCTCGAAGTACATGGTCAGCCATTGATCAGGAACGTGGGGTCATCGATCTCGGTCCGAAAAAGGTGTAAATGAGGTATAATAACTAATTGTTAGAGTCTAATAACCATGGTTATTAGGGCTTAATAATGCTTGGACCGGCCTGGACTCTGTCCAAAAAGCTCAGCCAAAACACGCGAATTTTCGGACTGGAGGGCCAGATAACATGAGCTTAGCCGGTATCACATTGCCATGTCTGTGTCGTCTCCAGTCATTTCATCCTCTGCGTCGGCCATATCCGTGTCTTCATCACGGCGCTCATCAGCCTCGGTCGCGTGCACCTGTACGTTGGCTTGACCAGCAGGCGCCCGAGCTTTGTTCTTGGAAGGCTTGAGAGTCTTGGTCGCTCCGCGCTCGGGCTCCTTCTTGGCTTTACTGTAGCAAGTGTACAATCGCCCGCCATACTTGTAAAACTGACGGATGTCGGTGATGCCTGGCGTACTGCTGCACGCTCGCAAATCGCGCGTCAACTTTTCCGTCTCCGACTCGGTAAGGTCGAACAAAGGCCACATTTGCATCCGTGCCTCGTTAGACAGCTTGGCGATAACACCAAAGACTTCGGCGCTCCAGCCACTGACAACCAGGTGACGATACTGACTCGGTCTCTGAGCTTGCGATGTGTGTGCCCTGCTAGCAAGCCTGTACAGGTGCGGCGTGCGAACCGGTGAACGCAGATCGATAAAGATCTCGAGACATTCGTCACGCATCAAAACTGCTGAACGAGATGCAGCGTCGGCGTCGGTACGACATGATGGGCCGAACTGCTCGGTAGCAGAGACGTCAGACAAGCGATTCTTGATTTGAATCGCAACGTACGACAACTGCGACGGTTGGAATGTGTTGGACAGGTTCGGAAGATGCTCGGAATGATACATCGGAATCAGCAGATCCCAGCCTGGTTGGTTGGCGACACCGTAGAAAGCTACCTGGCGCCACCAGCCTTCGACAAGGATCATGGGATCCATCTGGCCAGGAATCACCCACTCGGTGAGCTCGAGATAGTGTGTGAAGTTGAGATAGTATCCAGATGACCAATCGAGCAGGTCCTCGTCCAGGTGCTCGGGTTCAAGAAACTCGCACAGCCAGTCTCGAAGACAGACTGGATTGCACTGCGCGGTGAGAATGGTCAACTCGGATGGCGGCCGAGCGCCGCTCCATTCAACACATGCGACTCGACTCGCCGCTGCCAGATCCATGGCAAAACTACAGAGAAAGCGCACGCACTCTTCTCCTTCCTCGCCAAGCATCAGCCCGACCGTTTTATATATGTGGCTGAAGGTCTCAATGATGTCGGACCATCGATCGCAACACTGCTGACGAGCATTTGCGTCGTCGCCACGCAGCAAAGAGGCCACCGCCAGCGACAGCGGCGGCTCGGACACGTTGGTTGTGACAAAGTAGCTCGTACCGTTGACTTCGCTAATGACACGAAGGTGGTGCGAGACCTGTGTCTGCAGAAAGGCGGTTTGTCTTTTGAGCATAGAGTTGCGCTCGGCCGCCTTGTTTGTGGTCCCGGCGGCGGCGTCCGTAGCGCAACTTTCATGACGAGCGCCTCGCACACCAATGAATCGCAATGGCAGTCGTTGTGCGACAACGGCCATGATACTGTGCTCCCGGAACATAGCCTTCTTGCCAGGCCAGAGGCTGATGGAGTCTCCGTGGGGGAGCAACTTGCGTAATATAGGCTTGAGCTGGGGCCATCTTTGGCGGTCCTCGATGCCTAGGTAGAGGCCTGTGCTCCATAACGGCCTGCCAAAGTACCTGAGCATGTCAAGTAGATCGCCAAAGGTAAGGCGCGAGGCCAGGAGATCCGGCAAGCGGCTGAGACCTCGATGCTTCAAGATGACATCGAAGGGGAGAAAGCTGAAGGGGTCGACGACAAGCAAGCCATCCGTGGCGCCGAGTCGTGCCGAGGCCTCGACTACTTCCTGGCCCGCGAGCAACGCTACGTTGGAATCTGTATCGATAAACATAAGCCAGGTGCACGTAGGCTTGGTTTCCCTCCAGAGACGACGGAAGATGGGCAACAGATCGCGCAAATCCACAACCTCATCGATGGCTAAGAAGAAGTAATGGCTGTCTTGCAGACCGGTGGGCAGGAGCGCCTCGAGTTCTTGCAGGGGTTGAGCCATGTGTTCCCTAGCCATGATCTGGGCTTGAAGTTCGGGCTCGGGCTCGGGCTCCTCCTCCTCCTCCTCCTCTGGCTCCTGCTTCTTCTTTGGCCCCTGCTTCTTCGACTGCTGCTTCTTTGGCGCATGCTTCTTCTTGGGCCTGGGCTCCGAGTCCGACTCCGGCTCCTGCTCGAACTTGTGCTGGGGTTGGGACTCGAGTTCGCGAGTCAGGTGAGAGCTGGGCCCGGACTCGGATTGGGGCTGGGCATAGGCGAAATGCAGAGGAGCGGTGCTTGATTCATATTTCTTGCGGGCCTGCTCGGTAACCTTATTGAGGAATTCCGTGCGAAAATTGTCGAGACGGCCAGGTTGGGGTGGAGCGCCTACTCCAGCACGGCCAACAGAAGTGTTGGGCTCGACTGGTTTGAGCATGCTGTCTTTGCAGAAGCGCGTGGCATCGCTCGTGCCGGCGGTCCGGTCGAAGAAGGTGTAATTCTCGATGAAGTCGGCCCCACCGTGAATGGCGACAGCGAGATCGTAGACGATGGTGGACCAACATGCTTTGACGTCTGAATGAAGACACGTACTATTTCCTCGAAAGCAGCCGCTACGTTGCATGCGTTCTTGGAGGCAATGTTTGAGTTGATCAAAGTAGGTCCCAAGCCAGCAAGCAATGCGGCGATGTGCCTTGAACGAGGACACTGCGGGGCAAGCTTCACGAAGAAATCCGTAAACAGTGTCATCTTTAGGTGGAAACGAAGTGTTGGCCTTGGTTTCGCTGTTAGGCGAACGTGTGCAGACGAGGAGTCCAGCCTGAAAGGCCGAGAGCTGGACCGCCATCTTGGTTTTTCCAGTACCGGAAGACTGCAGGATGGGGAACGTCTTTGCGTATACCACGTTGGGGTTATTGCGCATGTATGCATTGGTCGCCAGTGTATAGCGTTGCAGCTCGAGGACAGCGTCGCCGTGCAAAGGCGAGCTAAAGTCGCGGCGCACCTGTTGATACGTGTCCGCATCGTGTTGCACAGCGATTTCAGAGGGAGCAGGAAAAGCGAGCGGAAGAAGCTGGAGCAGGGCCTCGGTGGTCACATTCTCGCAGGTTGCATGCGGCGGCGTTGAGAGGCTTGCAAGCGTAAGTCCTTGGCTCTTGATCGCGTCGACAAGTTGCGAGTGCGAGCACGTAGCCCTAAGATCACCTTGACCGTCCCAGATGAGGTGCGCCGAGCACGCTGAGAGGGTGGAAGCTGGGTAGGCCTTGTTGGTGACGGCATCAAGATGGGCATGTGCACAGCGCTGTTGTGGATCGAGCTTGCCAAAGAACTTTCTAAGGTCAAAAAGCAGTAACTGTGCACTCAGATGCTGCACTTCAGACTCCGAATTAGGATCGAGAAGCCGATCGAGAGTGTGTCGCACTTGGCTGTTTTCGCGCAGAAGTTGCTCAACGACGGCGGCGAGGCGGCATTCACCCGACATGGTCAGGCGGGCGAAAGAGCCAACGGCGAGAGCGTTAGAGGTGTGTGGGGACCGACGGGGTACTGGGTCAGCTGTGGAGTAGACGGGTGGGATGCAGATGGCTTGGATCGATGCTTGAAGGCAAGCAGTGAGCAGCTAGCCGTTGTCAAAGTGTGCATCGATGATGGAGATGATGGAGATGATGATGGTCGATTGCCAACGCGCATGCTACATGCGCTTCTGACGACTCAGCACTCCGCGCTCTGCGCAAGGTTTTGAGTAGACCAATCGGCGATGTTCTGTTGGCCCTTTTTCGGTACCGATCTTGCCGATTCAACTTGCTTCGCATGTCGAGTCAAGGAGAAAGCGCAGTCCAACACCACTCAAGACGAAATTCAGTTTCATGTGTGCCTGCAACCCTCTTATAACGCACGAGAAGGGGGTCATGGTGGTGTCAATGATGCAGACCTAACACCTCTGCGTCCTTAAAGAGGGTCAATTCAGTTGGATCAAGGCCTGGTTGGTCCGACATGTGAGACCTGCATACTCGATGCTGTTTAGGAAGCACAGTCTGCATTGTTGAGCACAGATCATCACAATGCCAACCATGGTCATGGCCTATATATGGTGTCATCCAACACAGATCATCATGATGCCATTCAAGGCCCCCACCAAGCTTGGAACGTGTCGTTGAGTGGTGTCCTGAGGCTGACACCACTCAGTGAGACTTCGAGTTTCTCATCACATGTTGTCTGGACAAGGTTTGTACTGTAGTCAACTGTTATCACAATCTATTCTTTTCACCATCACTCTCGACCTGATCGAAGCCAGCCAACAGCAGCAATCATGCCCTCTGAGACTCTCCAACAGTGCAGATGTGTACAGTGCACATCCAACATGAGGGGCTTCACCATGGTCCTGTATTGCACTTGGCATTACCACAACTGGGAGTGGCCTTTATACCTCGCTTGACCCACACCATCACTCTCTGTATGAGCACCAGCAATGCAATCCAAATCTCATCCCAACAATGCTAGTGCTACAGTGTGTGCTGATGAGCATGCAGTCGATGACCAGTACACCATCCTGTTTGGTCAAGCAGAAGGTGGTGAGGTCAATGAGGCTGGAGAAGTTTGGTCTGTGGATGTTCAGGACAACAAGCTGGAGGAGACAGACTCAATTGTGGCAGATTCCAGCATCGCTGCAATGTTCTCAGACTTTGGCAATGACTCAATGGCAGCATCAGAGGCAGGTGTCAGCTCCGGATGGACCTTCGATGACCAAGCACCTTCAGATGATGGCATCGGAGCAGCAGATGAGGCCAGCAAGGGTGGCATTGAAGACATCGACATGCTGGCCATGCCACCTTCACCAGCAGAGATGTCTATCCTGCCATGCAACAAGACTCCTGTGCCCTGCAATGACATTGCTCCATGGACGAGGCAGCTCTACATCCTCATCCTCTTTCTCATCGCCTTTGGGGGCATTTCGAACAGGCTTGCCACACTCATCATCACAGTCATGAGCACCATCATCGACTCTGCTCTCGAACACAAAGCACAACGGTTCAGCAGATCACTCAATCATGATGTCTTCATGCAGTCAGCTTCATGCAGGGTATTGGTCACACCAGCTAGCATTCGAAAGCAAGTAGGAATACGAGATGACTTCAATCGGTATGCTGTCTGTCCTGGCTGTGCAAGACTCGATCTGTGGAATGACGATCTGGACCTTCTTCATGAGCGCTGCCTTCAATGTGGGCAAGAGATGCTTCGAGGCCAGTGACCCACCCTCATATATGCTCACCATCCACTCACTGCTATCCTCAAGGCTGTCTTGCAGGAGAAGCAGAACAAGGATGATATCAAGGCCTGGAAGGACCACATCGTCAGCAGCAAGGCCACCAGCGAGCAGACCTATGGTACTCTTTGGTCTGGTGAAGCTTGGCGAGCTGACTGCCATAATGCTGCATGCGAAACACCATGCTGCTGATGCCACATCTCCTTCATCAATGTCCCAGCAAACATCAAGATCACCTTGAACATCGACTGGTTTGGCGCATTCAAGAGCCAGCACATAGGTTACCATTCAAGTGGCGCAATCCTCATGTGCATCGACAACATCCCACAGAACCTCACCTCACTGGACCAGAGGTGTGTGGGCATACATGTGGTTGGTATCCTTCCTGGACCAAACAAACTGAAGGCTCTGCAGCTCACAGCCTACCTCAAGCTGATCACGGATGAGCTCAAGAAGCTCTTCATCAATGGAGTCAACATCAAGATGGTGCACCATCCTGAAGGTAAGTATCTTGCACCATCCACAAACACATGAAGCTCAAGCTCATACTGGCTCAGATCATTTGGAGGAACTCGAATTGCATTGGCGATCTTCTCATCTGTGGATCCACAGGCTGGATGGTCAAGGTGAAGCTTGGAATGATTGTTGCAGACAGTCCAGTGAGGGCCAAGGTTGGAGGTATCGCTGCACGCTTCTACAAGAAGAAAGGATGTCCATACTGCTTGTATGACCTCGACAGACTCAGCAGTGCAGATGCTGCTCCAACTGAGTGGTGGGGTGACTCGCACCACCAGCAATCGCTGGAATGCTGAAGCCAGGCAGGCCAGGAGAGGCATAATGATGCCAGAGTATGGTACAGCATTCTGAACGAGCTGCCATACTTCTCAACACCCTACATGTGCCTGCCAGATTACATGCATGCTGTACACCTCAGGCTGTGCAAGCGCTTCTTCCACTTGTTCCTCATCAATGGTTGCAATGAGGTTGGCAAACGGCTTGGTGCTTTGCAGCAGGTGATGAGCAAGACCCTGCTGCCTTCAACCACCTCAAGGCCAGACCATCGCATCAGAAGCCCTAGCGGTGGTAGTCCAACCACTGCTCAATGGCTCACACTCTTTTGGCACCAGCTCATCTTCGGCCTCATGGAGATCTGGGCTCCATCACTCAGCAGTGCTGCACAACTTCAGTTGGTGTTTGAGCCCATGGTCACAAGCGTCAGGCATGAGGTTCTTCAAGGAAGCAAGGCTGTCAACAAGGGTTCGAGGCTGCCATTCTACTCATGGCAATAGTCAACTACATGGAATGAGAGCTTAGCGAGACCGATGTGCAGCACCTCGAGGAGCTGATCAAGCGCTTCAACAGGCAACAAGTAAATCTGCTGGGACCAGGATGGTTGACTTACAACAGTCACATCACTGAACACATCCCTGAGTTCACCAGAAAGTACAGTTCTGGTAAGTACATCATTTCGCACAGTCTTTTGTTTGCTCATGAGGCATGCTGACATTGACATGAACTTATATTGCATGTGGTGGTGTTTTGGATGCAGATGACAGTGAGGAACTTCTCATGCTATGCGTTCAAGAGCTATAACAGTGTTCTGGTATGTATGTGCAAGATGAAGCAGAAAGGTGGTGCTCTAGAGGACAGTCTGATGAGGATGGCGAGTCTGCAAGCTGGAGTGGAATGGGAGCTGAAGGCAATGGTGCCAGAGTCGATGAGGATGGAGCTGGAGAGATTTGCAAAGGGAACGAGCAGGAGGATCAGTGACATCACCAAGATGAGCATGGCAAAGACAACTATGGATGATGAGACAAAGCGGCTCCTCATTGAGCATCTCAATGGACTGTGAAAGACGATTCCAGGTGTCTACAAGTCTTCGTTTGATCTGACATTGGCCTCAGGAGATGTGGGAATCACTTCGAGAGCCCAGCACTTCCACAGTCTGGTGAAGGAGTGGTTTCCACATCCCATTCACTACTCAGCAGCCAAGCAGGGCAGTTGCATCAATGTTGGAAACACTTTCATTGTGGTGCATGATGATGAGCAACACTTGTTGGTGGGACAAGTGCTTTGGCTCTTCAGGAAGCTCATTCAGACAGGCACAAATTGTGAGAACAGCAAGGATGAGTACTTTGTGCATGTGCATGAGCTGGAGCTGGTGGATTCGGTGGCAGCGCTGGGACCAAACCACCCATGTGTGGACCTGATGGCAGAGATCAGCATCAGGTTTGCCAAGCTGGACACCTTTGGCACTGAGAAGGTGCTCTCATTCAGCACTATTTGCTCACAGTTGTCAGTCTGCACCTTCATGACCATCAATGGCACATTATGGGGGCTAAAGACCGTTTGATGTAGCTCATCTTGTATGTATTATCACTTGCCATGGCTAGGGTATCAATGCTAGCATGACCAGGACCATGAATATGAAGACTCTAGTGAACATTGCCAAGTTCTGAGCTTTTTCACACAAGGCTAGAAATGCACACAGCACACATTTTCTCTTACTTGAATACCATCATCATCTCTCCCATTTTTTCACCTATTCACTCATTTGCAACATTTATCGCTTCTCTACCTATTTATTATCGACCTTCGCCACCTATGTGCCTTGGATACTGACAGCTCCTTGGATCGGTTCCTGTGCACAAGATGCCTGGTGGATGCCACATGCAAGATCAATCAGCAGCCCATGCTGATTTGGCCAACCTCTCGCTGATGGAGCTACTCTCTGGATTTGTCATATCAGGTCGCATGCCATCAGCCATTGCAGGTCCTGGGCTGGCTGACATCCAGTTCCAGTGCACTTTCATCGATGCATGGTGGGTCGATTCCTTGTCAGCTTACGACACAGTACAGGCCCTACAAACTGAGAAGAGGTCCAACAGTCAGGAAATGCCAGCAGCAGTGTCTATCCATCTGACACCTCCCAGCACTGAAGACATGTCGACATAGTGCTCATTGGAGAGGAGGAGCGCCAGCCTGATGCGCCTTAAGCTGCCTTCTAATGGCTGAGTCTTGGCATCTGACTGCAGCCCTCAAGTACACCGACTCAGTCCTATGATCCCATGCTCCACATTTTACTTTCTCCACATTCTGCACTTCTTCCCTTCCACCTCTCCACCTCCCAGCATTCCTACCAACAAACGCTCTATTGTCTACTCCTATCGATAACATCAACCCTCATCTTCTACTTGATTGTTCCATTATACACTTGCAGCTCAATCGTTACAATGCTAACATCTTTTCGTGCTGCCCACAGTCAGCATGCATTCATATCTTGCACAGCGCTGTGGTATCTCACTACTCAAATCCCTTTATCGCTCATCACTGTTACTGGGCACATAACCACTCATGCCATCACTCCACTCATACAAAACAGACTGGAAATGAAACTGAGATTGCCTAACTCGAGCAAGTCGCTCACAAGCTCCCAGCCATGGCTGTACAGGGCACAGATGGTTGAGCATCATATGTGAGCATAGCAGAGTGTGTGGGAGACCGCAAGATGACTAAGCCTAACAAACAGAGGGATGGGATGGGCTGGGTGAAAAACTGAATTGCAAGGGTGAGATGGTGAGTGAGATGATGGTGAGGAAGCAGAGGTGGAGGAGGCTAGCTGAGCTAGCTTTGTACATGTCACCTCTGCTTATGCATTGATTACATGAGCAGTTACATGCTCTTGCGCTCCAGTGAAGCTAGCGCTCATACCAAGCACTCCACATCACTGTTACTGGGCATGTAACCACTCACACCATCACTCCACTCATATGAAACAGACTGGAAATGAAACTGAGATTGCCTAACTTGAGCAAGTCACTTGCAAGCTCCCAGCTGTGGCCACATGGTGTGAACAGTGGACTGCTAGGTGTACCAGTTGTGAACAGTGGCTGGAGAGCAATGAGAGATGACTCCCATCGAGAGAGACTGAGGAACAAGACTAGAGATTGTGCCATGCAGCAACAGAGAGGTCGAGGTGGTGGCTTGTGTTGGCATATAAGGTGGATCTTGTGGTGGCGGTGCACTCGACAGCTGACCTGTCGATATATCGATGGAAGCAGTCGCTCCTCCAACAGCCAAGAGCATGGATGGTGTCATCATCAATGCCATTGGAGGCAGCCCATGTAGCAGTGCTGTGGTGGAAGGAGTGGCCTGAGTATGCTGATGCCTGAATGCCACAGTGGATGAGGCAGCAGCAGAGCATACTTGAGAAGGCATGGTGGCTGAAGGGAAGGCCACCCTCGAGGATGAAAAGAGGGGCCAAGGATGAGCGACCCTGACAGACAACTCCCAAGGCCAAGACCATGCATGTGGAGAGAGGGACAGCAGGTGCTGTGAGCATAGCACCCATCCTGAAGGGATCCATCTTGCTGGAGGGCAGGTAGATGGTGGTGAAGGAGCAGTTGGTGGCAAAGGAGATGGATCCAACTGTGAGTGCAGATGAGGCACCTTGCGCTTCCCAAGTGAACTTGCCTGCACAGAGGAAACATGCAAAGGTGAGGCAGAAGGCTGCATAGTACATCCTGCGATTGTGCTGGGATGGGCAGATGGTGTAGAGTGCCCAGGTGAGCTGATGGAGGAGCAGCAGCATGATCGGCAGCTTGGCAGTGGGGTTTGGGACACCGATGATGTGTTTGTAACCTCTGGAAACACATGTGAGATGCTCAGAGTCAAAGGCAGATGTGTCAAGCCTGAGGTCAATGTGCCACAACTTGAGAGTGGCGAGGTTGCATTTGAGCAGGCTGTATGACCTGCTCTTGGCATGGTGGTGAGCACACCACTTGATGAGGGTGGTGGTGGTGGCAGGGAAGGGGGAGGTGGTGTGGTTCCTGACTGTGCAGGAGGAGAGGTAGTTGTTGCAGATTGCAGATGACTGGGACCATGTACTGCTGGCAAGCCTGTTCCAGAGGAGGAATGCTGCTGGGCTGCTGAGGTTGATGGTGGTGGCGAAGGTTGGTGGTGGTTGCTGGCCACTCTGGTTCCATTGAATGACAGGAGGGTGAAGGCTGTCAGGTAATGCTGTTCGAGGAAGGCAAAATGACAACGAGAAAGGGCATCAGCAAGCATGTTGGTGTCAGCGGTCATGTGCCAGACATGTGAAATCGACGTTAACTTGAGGTAAACATCGATTTCGTTTGAGTTTGAGGTTAACAGCCAGTAAATGTCGATTTCACCTGAGATCAATGTTAACTGCATCTTACACTTGATGTTGACTGACCACTGTTGCCACTCCATCCAGAGGTAGTGCAGCACGTTTGTGGTAGCTGGGTGTGTGTCCTACACTTGACAGGAGTGGGCTAACTGTCCTCATGTAGGTATGCAGTGCAGATGAACTGCATTGCTGTTGTTGGGGATAATGCTCGAGGCTGTACGATGCTGATAGTCAGCATCACCATATAGTAATGGTACTGGTTCAGGTTCCAGGACCACAGTGTAGGTTCTACCTGCACAGGTGAGGCCTGTGGTGCCAGTGAAGGTTCTGACTGATGTCTATTTGTACTCTAACTCAAATGGAGGCACACTGAGTAGTAGCAATGGCTAAGATTGCTACTCTATGAGACGATGTGTGTGAGTGTAGTGATACTAATGTACTTGACAAGTAAAATGAATGGTAGAGTGGATGAGGCCCTGCCTCTTCACTCGTACAGGGAGTGTGTATATATGTGCATGTGGGTATGCTGGTGGCAGGTGCTCCAGAGTGTCCCACCACCAGCATCAGGCCAGTGTAAGGGCCTGCCCCACTGTCCTAGAGACTTGTCACTGGCCTCCAACCACTACCTCTTCGCTGGCTCCACAGCCTTGAGCCAGTGTCGGGCTCTCCTTCCCTTCCTGCAGGTCCCCCCTATCCTCGCATGGGCCCCTGCGCCTCACCCAGCCATTACTGGTTGGCCTAGGGTCGTCGACAGCATCCTCCAGGTGCTGCCAACATCATCGCTGATCACCCTCAACCCCTTTGGGGTGGTGCAGTCATAGTCATTGCTTGTCGTTTTCGTTCCACAGCATCATATGGTCCTGTGGGCGAAATCGACGATAAGGCCTGCTTAACATTGATTTCATCTGAGATCAACTGTAAGACATGTTTAACATCGATCTCAATTTGACTTCGATTTTATGTCCTGTGACAGTTGGCTTCAGAGGAGACTCTGATGGGCACAAGGTCAATGTGCTAGCAAAGGCAGAGGGCAAAGATCTCGCAAAACAGCACCTGGGTTGCTGGATCATGAATGGAGCCCTTCCTGAGGCTGTATTTGATGTTCTCATTGTCCACATGGAGGATCACCTTGCAGTGGCCCTGCCAGAGCAGTGAGAAACATCGAAGAGCCTCGAGTATGGCCAGCGCTTCCAAGAAATGGATGCTCTTGTGATGGTGGTGACAGGAGAGCTCTTTGGAAAAAGTGGCAGTGGGCTGCCCCATGCTGCCAAGGTGAGTGCTGATGGTGCAAGGGGAGGCATCCATCCATATGTGCTTGATAACAAGTGGCAATGGCTGGAGCAGGGACATGCCATCCCAAGAATGTAAAGTTTCGATCCACCATACCAGTTCTGCACATGTGGCATGACTGATATGGCAGCTGAAAGGTGCCCTGTAGTGAGCCTTGATGGCATCATACAGGTGTCACAGGAAGGCACAGCCATGAGGAGCAACTTGAGTGATGAACTGGAGATGGCCAGCCACCTGTTGGAGCTCGAGGAGGGAGGTGTGGCCATGGTCAACTATGTGCAAGCACATGTTGATGATGTGTGTCACAGGACATAAAATCAAACTCGAATCGAGATCGATGTTAAACACATCTTACAGTCGATCTCAGACGAAATCGACATTAAGCAGGCCTTATCGTCGATTTCGCCCACAGGGCTGTATGATGCTGTGGAACGAAAACGACAAGCAATGACTATGACTGCACCTCTCCAAAGGGGTTGAGGGTGATCAGCGATGAGGTTGGCAGCACCTGGAGGATGCTGTTGATGACCCTAGGCTAACCAGTAATGGCCAGGTGAGGCGCAGGGGCCCATGCGAAGATAGGGGGAGCCTGCAGGAAGGAAGGAGAGTCCAACACTGGCTCGAGGCCATGGAGCCAGCAAAGAGGTAGTGGCTGGAGGCCAGTGGCGAGTCTCTAGGACAGAAGGGGCAGGCCCTGACACTGGCCTGATGCTGGCAGCAGGATGCTCTGGAGCAACCACCACCAGCATACACACATGCACATATATACACACTCCCTGTATGAGTGAAGAGGCAGGGCCTCATCCACTCTATCATTCATTAACTTGTCAGTACATTTAGTATCTCTATACTCACACTCATTGTCTCATAGAGTAGCAATCTTAGGCATTGCTACTACTCAGTGTGCCTCCATTTGAGTCAGAGAACATATAGACAGCAGTCAGAACCACCACTGGTGCCACAGGCCTCACCTGTGCAGGCGGAACCTACACCATGGTCCTGGAACCTCCACCAGTACCATTACTATATGACGATGCCAACTACCAGTGATGTACAGCCTTGAGCCTCATCACTGACGACAGTGGTGCAGTTCATCAGCGCTGCAGATCTACACAAGGACAGTTAGCCCACTCCTGCCAAGTGTAGGACACACACCAGGCTACCACAAACATGCCGCATTACCTCTGAATGGAGTGGCAATGGCGGTCAGTTGACATCGAGCATAAGAGGCAGTTAATGTCAATCTCAAGTGAAATCGACATTTACTGGCTGTTAACCTCGAATTCAAACGAAATCGACATTTACCTCAAGTTAACATCGATTTCACATGTCTGGCATGCAACCGCTGACATTAGAGTGGATCGTTCAAGCAGTGCCCCACATTCACTATGGCACCTGATGATCAGGCTGAGGAGCATCTCAGGGCCATCGACCTCAGGTCGGTGGTAGCCATGCTCCAGCAGATGATGGAGCAACAGCAACAAGAAGCTGAAGCTAACCGAGAATGGCAGCAGGCCATGCTAGGTAACTGGCAGCTGTACCAAGGCGAGGAGCTGACTACACCATCACCAGTAGGACAATCGAGGTCAGCACCACCTCTTGGCAAGTCAATGACGGCTCAGACCAGGTTTGCCCAAGTGGAGGATCCCCAAACACTGACGCCCAGGTCAATGGCAAAGGTGTGGCCTGCGGAGTTCAGCAACATCGACATTTATGCGACCCCCATGGGCCCTAGGCACCACCGTGAGCCTCTCAAGCCCATCACCATGTTCGAAGGCGAGGGCCAGGAGCCTAAGGCACTCCCCACAGACATGAAGATCCCATTTCCCAAGCTGGATACCAAGGATGTTGAGCTGTTCCTCATCAAGGCCAACAACTGGTTCGCTCAATATGGTATCACAAGCCATCAGCATCGAGTGGCCATTGCTTCAAAACGATTGGAAGGATCAGCCAAGGAATGGTGGGACTCCAAGCTATGGGTCGATCCTAAGCTTCAGGGACAACTGTTCCATGACTGGGACATGTTCTGTGCCCATTTGAGGGATCAGTTTGGTCAGACAGTCGACTCATTCACTGCCTACGCTGAGCTCTCCATCCTCTGTCAAACCAGCGATGAACCAGGCATGGCCACTTGCTATGTCGAACGTTTCCAGGATCTAGCAAACCATGCAGGCCTCGATGGAAACCCTAAGCTCATCATGGGTCTCTTCAAAACAGGTCTCACTGCCAGGATGCATCAAAAGTTTGAGTGCGATCCCCCTTCTGACCTCTGGGAATGGTATCGCAGCATGGAGAGCATTGACTGCATTTGAACCTTGGATGCCAACAATGCCTGTCTCCTCTTGACCCCAGCTCATCCTGCTAGCACAGCAGCGCCCACTATGGACAAGGGGAAAGGGAAGGAGGCACCACCGTTTAGCAACAGGACAAGCGGTTGGGGTCAACATAGTGGAGCCATACCTAATACCATCCCTAGGAGGCCTTTGCTTCCTCACTTGGCTCAGAAGCTGCCTGTAACCAACATCGGCAGCACCACCTTCAGACCAGACCAGTGCAGCCTATGTGGCCAACCAGGCCATTGGCGGTGCAACTGTCCCAAGGCCATGCCCAGAGTACCTGGCCCACCAGCTGCACCTCGCAGCCCTGCTCCACAGAGTGGCCACATTTACATCATCAACAAGCAAGCTGATGATGCTGAAGATGATGAAGAGGCGTCTGAGGAAGGCAACCAGGAAGCCAACATCGACCTGGCTGCCTATGCCGACGAGGATGAGGAGAATGCCCAATCCCAGGAAGGTGATGCTGACCAGGGAAACAGGCGTGGGACAACACACTGATGGCATGTGTTGCCCTGAATCCATCCTTGTCATCACACTGTACATATCAAGACTGTCATTTCTGTTTCTCTGCGGTGTCGTGGAAGCCAGTACTCAAGATCGATGGGACCATTGTGGGTCACCCAGCTCGAATGCTGGCCAACACAGGTGCTGGAGTGTCTATAATTGCTCGTACTTTCATTTTGGCCCATCAAATACCCACAAAACCCATACATAAAAGAAGCATTCATGGTATTACTGGTCATACCCTACAGATTGACAGCGCTGCCTCGGTCACCATGGGCATAGGAGGTTACCTAGTCAGCCCTTTCGATGCAGAGGTGACAGACATCGATGACTATGACATCATCCTAGGTTACGAACTACTCAGGAAACTCAGGCCCAGGGTAGATTGGCACACCGGTACTCTCGATTTCTGCCCCAGCCTCGAAATCGAAGTTAAGGGGCAGTTACCATCGATTTCATCTGAAATCGATGATAAATGCTGCGTATCTTCGATTTCAACCAAGATTCAAGATAATGCATCCTTAATGTCGATTTTGGCAACCAATCTTGTAGCTCATGGGAACGAGTTTGTCTCCACCAAACAGCTCATATGAGCAGCCCTCCATGACAGTCCCATAGGATGCATGCTCCTGGATGTCAATCCTGCC